>CM076578.1:850043261-850636780 GCA_034641835.2 Pinus albicaulis | reverse complement strand
CGATCAAGCAGCTTCAGGCGAAGATACAAAACCCACGGCCACAGTGACTCAGGACGAGTCACAAGATTATGTTGGGGGCCTGTTGGAACGGGGCTCCCTAAGCTACGAATTTTGTATATATTGGTATCAATTAGTCTTGTGTAGGGTTTTTGGGGTGGGTCAAAGCCCCCAATGTTTTGTAATGGGTCAAAGGGTAGCCCTAGGGTCTGAAAACCACGGTTTGCGGACCAGAGGATAGCTTAGACCATGTCGATATAAATATATGGATAGTTTGAGTCTAAAGGTAGGTAGGAATTAATACTGATGCTACATGTGAACTGTTAGATCTGTTTTTGGGTTTTTTTGGGTAAGGATTCCTGCTGGCTATGTGCGCGGAGATCCTCAGTGTTACTGTGTGTGGACCCCGCTAGGTTGTGTGCACGGGATGGTTTTTGTTGTAACTAGGTTTTTGGATACTAATGTATGCAGAATATAGTTGAAGTATCTTTGTGCTATTTGGATCAATTGTGTTTATTTTTTATGCAAATATATGGTATCTGTTTAAGCTAGGAATCTATCTGTGCTATTTGTTTGTGCTGTGAATGTATCTGTAGCTGTGTTTATGATATTATGTGCTTGTAATTGCTGATATTCACGTGGATGCGAAGGTACTGAATAGATCTGTGAATGGTAATAGCTCTGTTATGGTTAAATAACTTATTATACTGTTAAAATCCTGTGAATAGAATTACTCTGTGCGAATCCGATAAGTTGTGAACCCAGATCTGCCTTAATTACCTACTCTCTCCCAGGGTGTGGAAACTTGGTTCCAACACCCTCCCATACTACTTCAGGTGAGACATTGGCTTGCGAAACCTGAAAGGGCCAGTAGTACAGGGGGTTTTTGGCAAACCTTAAACTTCAAACCTGGGTTAGGACCCCTCAAGCTAACACATTGGAACTTATATTATAGAAGTCATACTCTGCAGGTTGGGTAGACTATAGACCACAACAAGAATTGAAACTTGAACCTCACTAGTGAACCAATGTTGTTATGATAGTTGAAACATAGAATATTTACATTAAATGCACAATTGGAAAGTGAACCAGTACGGGGAAAGACATTGGTGCGAAACCAATTTATCCATTAATGGAAGTTGTTCATGAGAGAGAGAGAGATCATTAACACTGTTGATATTTCTATTAATTCTGGGTTTTACACCAATGAATTCAAGTTTATAACTAATTTCCACTTTTATTCTCTCTCTTAGTTGCTTTGTCTTTGTTTATAGGCGCTTTAGGGTTGAAAACTTGTTTCTTGCATAATATGAAAGCTACATGAATCATGAGTGTTAGCTACATTTCATTGGATTAGTACATTGTAGAATTTAGAGTGGGATAGAGAAGAGGATTTAATGACTGAATATGTATAATTCATGGTGGGCTAGGGAAGAGGATGGGTGATTTAATATGAAAAATTCAGAGTAGGGGAGGGAAAGCGATGGGAGATTGTCATGGCAATGTTAATATGGAATTGGATACGTTGTCATGAACAGAACCCAACTTATACCATCATTTTTACTTTGTTGTTTTGTTAATTACTTTACCGCATTTATAGATTGCACATATGGGCCCTTCATTTCTCCCCTGGAATGACAGCTCAATGACCTTTAAAAGCATATTGAAAACTTGTTCATGTAGTGAATTCCATGACATTCCATACTGGGATGTTTCATGTGTGTCCAGATGCTAGAACACAGATACCATGTTTATTACAACCAAAAAACTCTTTATGATTTGTATCATAACCTATACAATCCATCAGGAATATAATAATGGATCCATCTTTGGATCTTTGAAAATTTAATTCAAATTTCAAAGTATCTTCTCATAGTAAGACATGGTATGCATTACTTGTATAGGCCTACAAAACCAAACTTTTAACACTTTCCATCACTAGCGAGTTTTGTTGGGAACATGAGTTTATGATTTTTACAATAACCATTACACGGGATAAAGGGTATGATAATGGATCCATCTTTGTCTCTCTGAAAATTCAGTTCAAAGTAAATTTTCATAATGAAGCAAGGCATGCATTTACTTGTATAGGGCTAGAAATCCAAACTGTTGACACTTCCCATCACTGGAGAGGTTTTTCAGGAAGATAAGTTTCAGTATAATGATTTGAGAATCACTTTACCTCAGCGAAAAGATAAATCATTTGCATATGTGATATGAAAACAGAGTGGATTGATTATAATTTTGTCCCATAAGTTCTCATGGTTATGTATCTTTACTGGATGCAATTCAAAATGAATTCTTTCTATTTACTTTATTAAAGATTATTTTATAAACAATATAAATCTATTTTGTTGCAGATTGGTTCCAGGGGTTTTTTTCTACCAAGATAGACCTTAAAACCCATACAAAACAAATAAGAAGCCCATACTTATGTCATAAAGGGGTGAAAACACTCAATGATAGCAGGGTGCGATAGAGACAACGTAGAGATTCATGGTTTGAAACTAGATTTAAATTTTACACATAAGTGAATTTGGGTCTCTATTATTTGAATGTGTCCAAATGCGGCTGAATTTATTATGCTTTGACCATCCAGTTGGCGTGAAAATGGACTGGAAGCAACTTATCCCCCTTAAATCCTTACAGTTCCCGTTTGAGTTGTTGGCGATGAAGTTGCACTAGGTGAAGATTCTCAACCTAGTTTACTAGGGATAGTCTGGGACACCTTGGATATGTCGTGTTTACATCATTTTAATATATGTTGAATGAATTTTGTTAAGGAATCAATATTATCATGTTTTCAATATTTGTGCATTTTTCATTTTAAATGTGAAAATTCTAAATTGAATTTCCTAGAAAAATCCTCGGTGTGGCCATAGAGTGAAGTTAATTGTTTGTTTGAAATATTTGTATGCAAGAAATATGAGCTATATTGATATTCAGATTCTTGATCAAGGTTTTGTTGGGATATTGTCACTCATTAATTGTGGCTAATCTTAGGAGTGATATTTTCGGGAGTGAATATTTTATTGCAGTCGCTATTGGCGTTAGAACTGCTTTTCTGATAATTAACTTGTTCAATCATAGAACTAGTCATGTGATTGGGGATATCAATCCATGGTTACAAGGTGAAGCAGTGGTAATTTTTTCTTTGGTAGAAGATGCCCCCATTGTTGAATGATGGTATAGTCTATTGAATAGTGAACTCTCTTCAAGTATATGTATCTAGGGGTACTATGAAACATTAGTCAAGGAGATTGAGGTGTAGTGCCCATGCTCTCATGAGGACTTAGTTAGACTAGGTATTATAATTGTAATTACGTTTTCACTCTATTTTTCCAATTTCATCCTATATATTTCATGGGGCGCTTGGTCACATGTGATCACCCACCTAAATATGTATTTTATAATTATAACCTTAGGAGACTTGGTTAAATATGATCACTCTCCACTAATGTTGTACCTCTATAAATAGATATTCCAATGAAGAGTGTACCATAGGTACACCTTGCAAAAATATCCTCTTTACTTGCATGCTCAGTTTCTTGGGTTTCTCTCTTTCTTAGATGCAATTATTAACATTTCCAAGTCTGGCTATGTTGGCTTGAGTGGACCTAACCCAGATTCAGAGTTAAGGTTTTCTAACAAAATCCCTATACTGCTGGCCCTTTCAACAATGATTTGCTTACGCAAGCCAAGGTCTCACCCGAAGTAGTATGGGAGGGTGCTGGAACTAGGTTTCCGCACCCTAAGAGAAAGGTGATCTCAATAGAGGTGGCCTTGTTTAAGATCTATCAAACCTGCGCAGAGGGAATCTTATCGCAGAACCATACCCAGTACACGTGCAAAATGAGAAGTTCATAACCACATAGATTGCATAAATAAGAAATTATTACTATTTATATCTTAATAATACTATCGCATCCACATGCGCATCAATACAGATTAATACACCAAATCACTACCATCAAAAATATAGCCAGACTATAACACAGAGATGCGATCAAATAGATTTATCATTCATATGCTCCAAAATACACTTACAGACCCAATTCATGACCCGTGCACACAACCAACAGGGTCCGCACATAGCAGGACTAAGGATCTCCGCGCACACATCTAGCAGGAGTCCTTACCCAATTACAACCCAAAAACAGATCTCAATAGTTCACAGCTAGCATCTATCAATTTTAGCCTACCTCTAGACTTGATCTACTTGTCTATTTCTAGCACCTTAGCCTACGGTATCCTATGCTCCGAAAACCATGGTTTTTGGACCCTAGGTCTACCCTTTTGACCCATTACAATCCATTGGGGGTTTGACCCACCCCAAACCCTCTTTTCTAGACCAAATAGTACCAAAATATTACAAAACTTTGGACAAAAATAAGGCTAGGAACCCCCGTTCCAACAATCCCCCAACACAATCTTGTGACTTGTCCCATGTCACAGCGCCGGTGAGGTCTCCATCCATTCCTTGAGATGTTCTAGTGCAGTAGTGAGCGGAGGAAAAATTCAAAGGCTTTGCGCTGCAGCATTCTACCTAATGTCCACCAGCTTCTACGAGGTCAGTCCTTCGGTAGCAGTAGTGATACTGTCGAGGGTCTGGTTCAATTGTTTCACGGCCCCGTCTAAGTCCTACGAGAGCTTGAGGGCGTTATCCGACCATGGAGTGAGCTGGTCGTTGGGCACCTTTTTCTTGCGTTTTAGCCCCATAATTTCATTGCGAAGTGTGTGGCTGGTGTGCAGGTGGGCTAAGCGTTGGGCGGGAACAAGAGTGGACATTGTAGCCTCCAACTGTTCAAAGTCTTGCTCCTTCTGAGTTAACTACTGATCGATCTCTCGGAGGAGAGGGTCATGCTATACCTAGGAATATAATTCCATAGCCTACTCAAGCAAAATGACACCCTGGCTAACCTGCATTGTAATAGTGGTCATGGCCTCTGTAACCAATGCGGCGCACTAGGCACGTACCTTCGGGGGGTCTCAGGTTGCAGCTTGGCCTGTAAAGATGCACGCTGAAGTTTGAACTCAGCCTTGACAACCTGTGCCTTAGTCCAGGATGCCTTTAGGGTAGTGACCAACCTTCAAATTTATCTTTAGGTTCAGTAGAAGCAGGAATGACTCCAGGAAATTCCTCACAGAGCCTGTTAATTAGTTATTCGAGGGCAGCCTACTGCGTGATTGTGGTGACGTGCATGACCTGGAGTTGAGCGACTTCGGTGGTTTGGGTTAGAATAGTCTGCTCGGATGTACTGAGGTGCTGCTATACTCAGAGTGCATGGTGTTGGATTTCACTGGTAACAGTGGTCAACAATTATTGCAGCTACGCCCTAGCCAATTGGCCAATATCAAGGTTGATGGAGGAGCATGTTTGGACTTGGGTGCAAAATACAGAGGATTCCAAGACAAGGGCTACACTAGGGAGGGGGCAGATCCATCTATATACAATGGTGGTGAAGGCTATAACGGGGGCCAGAGAGCCCATAGGAGCCTGCCTCGCTTGATCTATGTTGGCCTGAGTCTGCCTCACTTGATCTACACTCACTTGAAGTCTGTATAATTTGAGTTGGAGGGCCTGCAACTCAGCTTGTAAAACATATATAACAACCTTGTGTCGTTCCTCCCAAATGTTCCATCGATCATCAGATGCAGTGGTGACAACATCGAAAATCTGATCAAGGTCATCCTCTGTGAGGGTAAATTCCGTGGTGGTACCGATCTTAGTGTCCTTACACTTCTTTGAAGGCCCGTGGGGAAATTCATGGGGCCGCTTAAGGGTGTGCAGGAAAAACATTTCAGCATCATCTGCATCATTGGTGTGGTATTCTAGCAAGGAGTCTGGTTCTAGCTACGTAGTGGTGCTCCTAGGTGTCACCTAGGGCGTGGACACTGGGGGCCCAGAATCTACTGCTAGATCGAGCAGAACGATAGGCTTGGAGACCACGGGGGGGCCAGATGCTCCTACTGCATCGAGGGAAGTTAGTGGAGCCATGACCTTCCACTCTAGCGGCTAAGTGGTGATTACCTATTCAATTTCAGCCTCAGTAGTCATGTATGGCAGGTCATGCCAAGTGTGAGCCTTTCGAGCCCGAATTTTCACCTTGTTCGTGGTTATCTAAAATGCCGCTATGTGCTTATACTTGTCATAGACAGCCGGGGACAGGCACAATTGGGAATCGATGGCCGCATAGATAGCCCCATTGTAGAGTATCCATAAGAACTTGTTTTCCTACACTCGCTTGGGGTACTTTGAATCCCATAGATTGGAAAACCATGCCCCTCCGCACATGTCGACCTCTAGAGGGGGGGAAATCGCTTCTTCAGGAGTCTCCCAGGAAACTAAGAGGAATAGCAGGAGCATCTAGGAGTAGTAGAACACTTTTCTCTGCTCCTAAGCCTTGCACACATTGTCAAGAAATTATTCAACCAGGTATTGGGACCAATTGAAGTAGAGTCCCTTTTCACAGTGGCCAACGATCTGAATTTCATGAGCAGGGATAGTTGTAGCCTGATATTTTTGCATCAAATTGTAGGAAAGTAGTAAGGTGCCCATGCACAGCCCTGGGTCCTAGATGGTGTTAATCAAGAAGCCCTACCTATTACATTCGACCCCATACTTATTTCGGACATAGTTGGCCATATGGTGCTCAAATTTATTTCCCGTCCCGTCCCGAGGGTTGGGCCCATTCATCGAGAGGCCTGTGATGCGGTGAATAAGGGAAACATCAATTGGTATGTGGCCTTGGAGCCACAAGCAACCATCATTGACAAGTGCCAGCAATTGGTGAATGATGAGGCTGGTTATGTTATAACGTCCAAAATGGGGAAGGTGCAACAAGTTGAGGATGCCTACCCTAGCTAATCCCATGGCCCAAAGCATTGGCTTGAATTTGGGCATACCATATTCGATTACCTATTCCAAGTACAAGCACAGATCTAACGAAGGAAAAGCATCCAAGTTCCCCAGGTCATGGTCGTCGAATTTTATGTTAGGGAGTTGTCCGAACATATCGCCCTTCTAGGGCACTTCCTCAAGGACCAGAGGCATCTACAGATAGGAACGAACGAAATCTACGTTGGGCAGATGGGATGTTGTTCTGCATGGCCGAATGTATGGGGGTAATTAGGTCAGCGGGGTCCCCCGCAAACCTTCTGCTACGAGTGCCAGTAGATTCGGGGTTGCGTCGGGCGATTGCTTCTAAGGCACCTTCCGGGGGGATCACTGAATGTGGGGGGAAGTACGAGGTTTCCCAACAGCCCTTTTTGTCTGTTAACCCTTTCCCTTTCCCTTCTAGGGTGCTAAGGTCGATCCAATTTCTTCTGTGGCCGAGGTGACTTCTCGGACCTCATCAGAGCCTATCTCTTTAGATGTCATGTTGGGCAGAGGCACATTAGAGTCGGTAGCGACCATCCTTTCTTGAAAGATGAATTAAGTGTGTCTATTGTTGGATAGTAGAGCTTGCTCAATCATGCAGCTGAAAAAGAGACAAAAACAATGGGATATACCACAGGGGCTGAGGTGTGGCAAATATGAGCAACAGATGAATCTCGTAGAACAAGTAATCCAAGCCTTATAGCATTTATGAGAGAGAAATGGCTGTTGGTCAGTTAATTTCCTTCCATCATTACGGAAATGGTAATGGATCCCCGTAAATCGCCTCATTAATTTCCAGTTACCCATGTCATTAAATGGAGAGCGCGGTTTTCCATGTGCCTGATTCGTTCCAATGGCTATTTTTGTCTATTTTACGCAGCCCCTCCACCTATCTTGTAGCCACCAGAGCTGCTAGTCCTGCGTATTACCCCTACTCATCCATGCCTGTGTGCCATCCTGATGCAGCCACTCCTACACATCCTTGTTGCGCGTAGTGTCCCTGGTACAGCTACTCTGACCATATATAGCCATTTGATCGGCACTATGGAGTCTTGGTATGGATTTAGTCGAATTCCATTAACATATCCTAGGAGAGATGCACCATGCAGGGTAGCCAATTTGACTGCTCTACCACTGGTGATTCCTTTGACCACATATGGACCTAACCAGTGCTGCCAGAATTTCCCCAGGTGCTTCACAAACTGGCTATCATATAGTAAGACCAGTGCATTTTCTGAAAAGACCTTCTGTCAGATATGGCGATCATGCCATGGTTTTTCCCAGGATTTATGAACCTATTGGTGGAACTGGGCAATGAATCATTCTTCTTCAAGTGAAACTAGCTATGCCAAGCACTCCGTCATAATTTCGGGATCAGCCATATTCGTGAAGGCCGAAATGTGCAAGCTAGGAAAAATGTATTCCATAGGCATAACAACATCCTTTCCATAGACAAAGCGGAGTGGTGTTTTTCTTTTGAGCATCTTACATGTGGTTTGGTAGGCCCAGAGGACAGAGGGGATGTGCACGTCCCAATCACTTCGTTGCGTGTTACAGACCTTAGTGAGCACTTATTCCAAGATTTTATTGAAGGCCTCTATGGTTCCATTTTCCTACATATGGTATCGGGTACTTTTGGCATGGTGGATCTAGAATTCTTTAGTTAGGGCCTTGATTGTTTCATTAATGAAATGTGTACCTCTGTCGCTCATCACAACCCTGTGGCACCCAAACCTAGTTAAGATATTCTCAAATAGGAAGTTTGCCGCCGTGTCCACAGTGCAGTCCTTGACAACTGCAGCTTCGGTCCACTTGGTAACGTAATTTGTAGCCGTAATGATATATCGAGAACCTTTCTTCTTTTCGGGTAGGTTAATGGGGCCTACGAAGTCAATGGCCCACTTATCAAATGCCTGCAAGGCTTTCTATGGTTTCAAGGGCATCTCATCCCAGCGCGAAGGTATGCATGTCTGTTTGCATGCATCACAGGCTTTACAATATGCATGGGAGTCACTATGCAGTGTGAGCCACCACAACCCAGCTCTTAGTATCTTCTGTGCAGTTGGCTTTCTGGCATAGTGACCTCCTACCTCTCCTCCGTGGACTTCTGCTAAAATGGCTTGTTTTTCAAGCTCCAGAACGTTGCTCTGCAACACCTCATCAGCTCCTATTTTGTACAATTGGCCCACAATGATGGTAAATTCCATGACACGGATGACCAATTATTTCTTTTGCTGTATCGAGTAGTCGTTCGGTGCTTGCCCCATAGTTAAGAATTGAATAATATTTGCAAAGTGCTCATCAACCATTTTAATAGCAAATAGTTGTGCATCGGGCAAGCATTTTTCTAGGTTATTTGGTTCTTCACCCCTCTCAATTCAGGACAGGTGGTCTAGTCCAACATTTATTTTCCCAGGCTTTACAATTATCTCAAAATTTTATTCCTGAAACAGTAGTAACCATCGTCAAATATTCCCCCCCCAACACAGGCTTATTGACTAGGTAATTTAGAGTCGAATGATCTGTGAACATCTTGAAGTGGCCACCTAAGAGATAATGTCGGTATTTTTATAGGGCATACACCATGGCTAATCCCTGTCGTTCAATAGTAGAGTAATTATGTTCCGCACTGGAAAGCTTCCTACTCGCAAATGCAACCGAGTGATCAATGTCCCCTTCCCTGGGCTGAGTGAGGACTACGCCCAGGGAAATCCTTGAGGAATCCACATGAACATGAAAAACCTTTTCCAAGTTAGGAAATATGAGGATAGGTGCAGACACCATATTTTCCTTAAGAAACTCTAAACTCTTCTAGAATTCCTCATCCGAAAAAAAAGATACATCCTTTTTTAGCAGTTTTTCCATTGGTGCTGTGATGAGTCTGTATCCATGGATAAATTTCCTATAGTATCCAATCTGCCCGAAAATGGAGCGCAACTGCTTTTCAGTTGTGGGGACTTCTAAATTGATGATTACTACCACCTTGGCTGGGTCAACCATCAATCCTTTCCGACAGACCACATGCCCTAACAAGATCCCGAACGGTACACAGAATATGCATTTATTAATTTTTAGGGAGAGTTGGTGATTTCTGTAGGCATCCAACATCATGCGAAAATTATATAAATGTTTTTTTACCAATCCAAACACTGTCTAATCGTCAAAATATACCTCCAGGAACTTGTGAATAAATTCTTTGAATACTGCCACTACGACTCGAGAGAAGATGTAAGGGGAAATTTTGAGCCCAAAGGGCATGACGGTGTATTGGAAAGATCCCCATTCAATTGCGAAAGTAGCTTTCCTGCGATCCTCGAGTGCGATTCTGATCTAGTGGTAGCTCGGAAATCCGTCGGTGAATGAGTATGCTTCCTGACCACCCACGCTATCAAGAATTTCATCAGAGAATGGTGTAGGGAAAGGATTAGGTATGCAAGCATCATTTAACTTATGCAGGTCTACGCATATTCATATTTCCCCTTTCGTCTTCTTTTCTTGGACCACCATAGGGCTTACCCAATCAGATTGTTCTACTTGCTTGATGATGCCAATGGCTATCATTTTATCAATCTCATCCCTGACTTTCTGCTTATATTTAGGGTTCAACCGGTAAGGTCGCTCCTTGACATGACGCGCATCAGGTTTTAAGGTGATCCGCATGACACCCAAGTCCCCAACAATACCTTTGAGCTCAGAAAATTTTGTGGGAAACAGATCCTGATATTCAGTAAGCAGTTCCGTGATTTTTCCAACAGTGTCATCATCCTAGTAATATCCAATTCTATCCATCTTGGGTTGCATTTCCGTTCCAATGTTGACTTCCTTTAATTTGAGAGGCTTAGTGGTGTCTACTTCTTGTAATGGGTGTCCAACAACTGCGCTTTCACCCTCAGACTCTGGGATAATGATATTTCGTTGGTCCTCATCACACTCTTCTATTGATAGATTATGACAGTTTGCAATATCCTGCATCTGCGCATCCCAAGCAGGTTCCCCACATTATATGTGAGGCCACGAGTCATCAAACACTAGAAAATCTATGTCCTACAGGTCTTCGTCTAATCTTCTCAGTCCCTCCTATTAAGCTGAATGTCCCCAAAAAATCTTCCCTCATGGTATCCCAGTGGCGACTACGCTGGTGTAGCTCTGCATCAGAGTACCACGTGGTGGGGATAGGTCCTAAGGTATGGATAAACATGTGGACACATTCATCCCAATTCCTCTCACACCATGCTGCCATCCATACTGATAAGTGTTGTTGTGCGTCCCCGAGGCCGAGGAAAATCTCCATAGGTAGATTGACCGGAGGCTCGAATCTTAGGATCAGCTACTGCGACATTCGTCCTAATCCTGGAAAGTCCCCTTATGAGTTTCCCACCACTGTGCAGGGGTCTCATGCATAGCCAAGTTAAGCGCCCACATCCTTCGTTCCCTTGGGACTTCTGCTTCGAATGCTTTAATAAATTCCTTAATACTAATAGAATCATCAAAATATGGAAACTCTCTTACCTTGGAGGAGATGTAGCAGAAGCTCTTTGTGATCTTTAGGCATCATAGTGCAGATACATCATGCAATTGGTTTTGCCAATTTTCGATCTCCCCGTTTGAATCAGAGAGACATTCATTGTCCTTCTCCCAGAAAATTACACCATCCATGGTAGGGTTGATCCAATCCTCATTTCAGGTAGTTAGTTTGTATATCTAATCAAAATCATCTCCTTCACACACTGATTCTGTATACTACTCACCCTCTACCGAATCTAGATGGACTATTACTCGCGTACCCTCGTTTTCAAAAACCATGGTTCTTCTTTTTAAATTGATAATACCTCCCATGTCGATAGCCCAATCCAACCCTAAGAGCACAGGGTAAGGGTTCGCATCATCTACAATTTGAATCACCTCAAATTATGCGTATAAATTAACTCTCGCGATGTGTACCAGAACTTTTGATAGCCTTCCTATTGGTATGATCTTCTGCTGGTTTTCCATGCAGAGCTGTATAGTAGACCATTCTAGCTTGGGTTCTCCGATCCTCTGCCAAGTCTGTTTAGGCAGGACATTCACATCAGATCCTAGATCAAGGATGACCTGATCCATTTCATAATCTCTGATCTGTGCAGTTAGCCACATTTACCTCCCAGTCCTCTTCTTATGCTTATAAATTTTGTTGACATCTCTTACTTCCGTGGGTGGGGAAATATTTTCTGCGTAGTTGTCAATCAATGCTTAGAGGTTCTCAACTGCCTTCTGGTTACGTAGTAACTTCATACATGCTTGTAGGAATGAATTTACTTGTTGGTATTCTTTCAAATCTGCTGGGGTCTTGGAGGTAGGCATCTCTTTTTTAGTAAATTATTTTCTAGTTTCAAGGAAGGTTTCTTTTTCTTTTTGTAAGTCCAGGCTTTTCCTTTTGTCAGCGGCTTTTTTGATAAGTGGTTTGGCCGTGGATTTTTCCACAGCTCCTCCTATGTTCATGCCACTACGCATAATTATGTTAATACTGGGCCCCTCATCATGTGGTTATGCCTTAACCCTTTGCACATTCTGCATCATTTTTTGTTGTTTTTCCTGCATATTCACTATCAGGACAAGAAAATCTTGGATCACGTGATCCAACTATCTGCAATATCTGCAAGATTGTCCTGCAGGGTTTAGACAGTCCCTGGTGAAGTGTCCCACTTATCCACAGCTATAACAGATCAGCTATCATCTTCCCCGTACTGTGCTTCCACCTCTCCCCCCCCGGCCTCTTGCAGGGGAACCCCCTCGTCCAGAGGGAGATAATGGTGTAGAAGAGTCAGCATGTACCCTATACATATTTCCTCTATCTACCATCAAATAGTATGTTAAAAAATTGTGCTCATCATGTCCTATAGGCGAGAAAAATCTACACCAATGCTGCTTTAGTTATGGGAGATAGGCACCAAGTCGGGGGCAGTGATTTGTATCTTGCAATCCAACCACTCGACAGTCTGTGCACCATAACGTGGGGCTACTTGATCCCGCAACCTCTTTGGGGCATAATGGGTTAGGTCCTCCAACCTGCATGTAGTCTAATAGGAGAGGGCACTGATCCTTGGTGTAACCTTATACCCTGCACTGTATGCACCAAATGTCTATACTAGCCTTTTTTCCTCGTTCTTTTCATAGATTCTAGATTTCTAGGTGCATTGCCTCCAACTGGCCCTAGATCTGCTGCACACTGAACTGGGCATCGTCCCTTGGTGAAAATTCAATCTTCATGGTAATTTCCAGGGCCTTTTCTTGTGTATTAATCATCTTCTGGCCCATGGGCCCGCACGGGTGTGGTAATAGCATGGAAATGAACCATTCTTTGTGTTGTCTATATTTGTACTTAAAATCCCCATCCTTGATAACTTTCAGAAGCAGATGATCAACCTCCCAAACCAATTCTGTAGGTCCTTGTCGGAAATATTTCAAGTCAATCACCAGCTGAGAGTAGGACTTCGGCTTCTGAAACTATTGTTTTAAGGCATCCTTAATTTCTGGTATTGACGGATCTGCATGCTTGCCAATGTATCCCATGAACCAATCCAAGGCTCTTCCCTCAAAGGCTAGGGATAGTTGCGTCCTTTTTACAACATCACTAGCAACATTCTGTGCAGTCTATATTGATTTTGCCACAAACCAAAATCGGTCCATGTCCTCATCCACTACACCCTTAAAGGTATGTAGCTTCATGTGTGTGACCATATCATCTGCTAGTGGTGGTGGTGGGGTAGGAGAGTTCTTTCCCTTTCACGGATTTGACCATGGGGTGACTAGAGGACTAGTTCCTTCGCGTGTAGGCAACTCTCTTAAGTGACTACATACCAATCGGTCCCCTTCCTAGTTAACCCTATAATATTTACCGCTTTGCGTTGTACTTTCATTCTGATCGTAGGTTATTCATGTGGTATGATTGCACAACGCACCTTTTTTTCACAATAGTATCTTAATTAATAGTGGCAGCGTTTTCAAGAACTTACCTCTGAACATTTTGAATAATCTCTGCTCAGCTTCAAAATAAGATACGAATTGATAAACTACAAACTCAGTTACAAATCCTCCCAAAATACTATCCACCCAGTTATCTACGGTCTATGGGATTTTCTTATCGACCCTTTCCAGTTGTTGGATCAGGTCAGGAGTCCACTATGTAATCTGATTATTCTTTCCACAGGTCTAGAACTCCGTTAACCTCGCTAACCACTCTTGTAATTCGTGTGCGAAGGTTACAAAGAAAATCTCATATACCTCGGTAAAGATATACTTGTTTTTCCATGCTTCAGCGGTTAGCTTCGTACTTCGATTCTCTTTTAAGGAAAATTCCTGGATCTTTCTTTCAAACTAGTCTTTGAGCTCATACTTCTCAGGGCGTCAACGACCCTGTGGCATTACCCTATTTCTCTCAAAATTCTCCTCGTCTTGACAACAGAACCATTTTTTGGCTTGAGGGGACCTGACCCAGGTTTGGAGTTAAGGCTTGCCATCAAAATCCGTATACTACTGGCCCTTTCGGCAGTGACCTGCTTGTGCAAGCCAAGGTCTCACCCGAAGTAGTATGGGAGGGTGTTGGAACTAGGTTTCCGCACCTTGAGAGAAATGTGATCTCAATAGAGGTGGACTTGTTTAAGATCTATCAAACCTGCGCAGAGGGAATCTTATCGCATAACCGTTCATAGTACATGTGCAAAATGAGAAGTTCATAACCCCATAGATAACATAGATAAGAAATTATCACTACTTAGATCTTAATAATACTATCACATCCACATGTGCATCAATATATATTAATACACCAAATCACTACCATCAGAAATATAGCCAAACTATAACACAGAGATGTGATAAAACATATTTATCATTCATATGCTCCAAAATCCACTTACAAACACAATTCCCGACCCGCACACATAGCCAGCGGGGTCCGCATACAGCAGGACTGAGGATCTCCACGCACATAGCCAGCAGGAGTCCTTACCCAATTACAACCCAAAAACAGATCTCAATAGTTCGCAGCTAGCATCTATCAATCTTAGCCTACCTCTAGAATTGATCTACTTGTATATTTATAGCACCTTAGCCTGCTCTATCCTATGGTCCGCAAACCATGGTTTTTGGACCCTACGTCTACCCTTTTGACCCATTACAATCCATTGGGGGTTTGACCCACCCCAAACCCCCTTTTCTAGACCAAATATTACCAAAATATTACAAAAATTTAGACAAAAATAGGGCTAGGAACCCCCATTCCAACATGCTATGTAAATTTGAATTGATTAGATTAGTAGTAACATGACAAACTGTGATAATTTATCCCTTTATTAAAGCTGAAACATAAATGGTTTTCTTCAGTTGATTGGTAATATTTTATATAGCAGATGGAGTGGTCGTTATGTAGATCCATGAATTTTATTTTGATCCAATGCAAGAAAGGGTTGTTGTTAACAGTAGGTTGAGCTTCTTAGTGTGGTTTTAGTTGTTGTTTTCGATTCAGAAGTCACTTAGGGCATTAGGGAATCTATTGTGGGGTACAATTTATGAAAATAGTTTACTTCCCAGGCTTCAAATGCAACAATTTATTCTTCATTAACACCCCTTAATCCTCTCTGACTGATTGTACTTCAATACATTTTGTTTTGGTAGTACTTCTAGAAATATTCACCGAGAAGCTAACACTTATAGGCAACTTCCTTCAGCTAGGTGCTAGGTCTGAGGGGTGACTATTTATTCTTCCATTGGAACTTATCTTACAGAACTCATACTTTGTAAGTGGGTTGGACTATAGACCACAACGAGAATTGAACCCTTAACCTCTCCAGTGAACCAATTATTTTATGATAGCTAAAACATATAAAATTTGCATTAAATGCACAATTGGAAAGTGAACCAGTACGGGGAAAGACATTGGTGCGAAACCAATTTATCCATTAATGGAATTTGTTGACGAAAGAGAGAGAGATCATTAAAACTGTTGATATTTCTATTAATTCTGGGTTTTGCACCAATGAAGTCAAGTTTATAACTAATTGCCACTTTTATTCTCTCTCTCTCTCTATTGTTTTGTCTTTTTTTCTAGGTTCTTTAGGGTTGAAAAATTGTTTCTTGCATAATATGAAAGCTACATGAAGCATGAGGGTTAGCTACATTTCATTGGAATAGCACAATGCAGAATTCAGAGTGGGGTAGAGAAGAGGATTTAGTGACTGAATATGCATAATTCATGGTGGGGCAGGGAAGAGGATGGGTAATTTGTTATGAAAAATTTAGAGTAGGGGAGGGAAAACGGTGGGAGATTGTCATGGAAATGTTAATATGGAATTCGATACATTGTCATGAACATAACCCAACTTCTATCATTGTTTTTACTTTGCTGTTTTGTTAATTCCTCTACCACATTTATAGATTGCACATATGGGCCCTTCATTTTTCCCCAGGAATGACAGATCAATGACCTTTAAAATCATATTTCAAACTTTTCATGCAGTGAATTCAATGACATTCCATACTGGGATGTTTCATGTGTGTCCAGACTCCAGAACATAGATACCATGTTTATTACAAGCACAACACTCTTTATGATTTGTATCATAACCTATACAATGCATTAGGGATATAATAATGGATCCATATTTGGATATTTGAAATTTTAATTCAAATTTCAAAGTATTTTCTCATAGTGAGATAGGGTATGAATTACTTGTATAGGCCTACAAAACCAAACTTTTAACACATTCCATCACTGGCGAGTTTTGTTGGGAACATGAGTTTATGATTTTTAGCATAAGATTTACACAAGATAAAGGGTATGATAATGGATCCATCTCTGTCTCTCTGAAAATTCATTTCAAAGTAACTTTTCATAGTGAATCAAGGCATACATTTACTTGTATAGGGCTAGAAATCCAAACTGTTAACACTTTCCATCACCAGAGAGGTTTGTTAGGAAGAGAAGTTTCAGTATAAAAATTTGAGAATCACTTTACCTCAGCGAAAAGAGAAATCGTTTGCATCTATGATCTGAAAATGGAGTGGAATGATTATAATTTTGTCCCATAAGTTCTCATGGTTATGTATATTTACTAGATGCAATTTAGAATGAAAGCTTTCTATTGAATTTATTAAAGATTATTTTATAAACAATATAAAGTTGTTTTGTTGAAAATTGGTTCCAGGGCTTTTTTCTGCCTAGATAGACCTTAAAACCCATACAAAACAAATAAGAAGCCCATAATTATGTCATAAAGGGGAGAAAACACTCAATGATAGCAGGGTGTGATAGAGACAACATAGAGTTTCATGCTTTGAAACTTAGATTTAAATTTTACACATAAGTGAATTTGGGTCTCTGTTAGTTGAATGTGTCCAAATGTGACTGCGTTTCTTATGCTTTGACTGTCCAGGTGGTGTGAAAATGCACTGGAAGCAACTTATCCCCCTTAAAGCCATATAGTTCCCATTTGAGGTGTTGGCGATGAATTTGCACCAGCTGAAGATTCTCAACCTGGTTTACTAGGGATAGTTTGGGACACCTTGGATATGTTGTGTTTACATGATGTTAATATATGTTGAATGCATTTTTTTTAGGAATCGATATTATCATGTTGTCAATATTTGTACATTTTTCATTTGAAATGTGAAAATCCTAAATTGAAATTCTGAGAAAAATCCTTAGTGTGGCCATAGAGTGAAGTTAATTTCTTGTTTGAAATCTTTGTATGCAATAAATATGAGCTATATTCAGATTCAGATTGTTGATCAAGGTTCTTTTGGGATATTGTCACTCATTAATTGTGGCTAAGCTTAGGAATGATATTTTCTGGAGTGAATCTTTTATTTTAGTTTCTATTGGCATTAGGAATGCTTTTGTGATAACTAGCTTGTTCAATCATAGAACTAATCATGTGAGTGGGGATATCAATCCATGGTTACGAGATGAAGCCTTGGTAAGTTTTCCTTTGATAGAAGATGCCCCCATTGTTGAATGATGATATAGTCTATTGAATAGTGAACTCTATTTAAGTATATGTATCTAGGACTACTACAAAATATTAATCAAGGAGATTGAGGTGTAGTCCCCATGCTCCCATTGGACTTAGTTAGAATAGGTATTATATTGTAATTATGTATTCACTCTATTTTTCCAATTTCATCCTATATAATTCATGGGGGGCTTGGTCACATGTGATCACCCACCTGAATATGTATTTTATAATTATAATCTTAGGAGACTTGGTTAAAGATGATCACTCTCCACCAATGTTGTACCTATATAAATAGATATTCCAATGAAGAGTGTACCATAGGTGCACCTTGCAAGAATCTCCTCTTTACTTGCATGCTCGGTTTCTTGGGTTTCTCTCTTTCTTAGATGCAATTATTCACATTTCCAATGGGTTCCCATACCAATATCAGGGTCTCTTTAGTGCTTTGCAATTTCAAACTCATTGGGAGTTTTCTTTCTTGGAATTCTCCTTGAGCTTCCCACTCCAAGTGGTTAGAGAAATTTCTAGGCTTGTTGATACAACCAATTCTTATATTCATGCCATTAACAACATGCATCATTTTTTTTCTCAGGTTTCCCTCGTCCTTTTTGCATATCCACTTTTTTTCATTTTTTATTTTTTCAATTTTTCATAACTATTGTTTTTATTCACAATTGGTGTAATCATTGGTCGTTTTGGCCTATTCTATGTTTTTTTATACATAATGTTGGTTTTTTGTGCATTTCACTTATTAAACCTATAGAAAGGGTCTATTCTATTGATTAAACAAGTTTAAAGATACCATTCCATTGATTTACCTTGCAGAGGGTCCATTACGCTGATAAAACCCATTAGATGATTTAACGCTTGGAATTTATTTTTCCCATGCATGTAAACTCAAATCATTGGCCCACCTAGCAATGTGGCCCACTTGGTGTCTTAGTGTAAGAACACTCTTAAAAATCCTTAGCTCCTCGTCAAGCTCATGAAATATTACTTGCAATGATTCCAAATTGTTTTGACAATTGTTCATCTAGGAAAATTAAAGGAATTTGCACCTAGGATTAAATCATAAATCATTAGGGAGTTGGGTGTTGTGTATATGTGAATTTGTTTCTAGCCTATGCTTGACAACTACCTCACAAGGAGCTTCACCTTCATTTGTCCTTGCAAGCCATTTAGTTGCTAAAATTGTCCTTGGAGCATGGCTGTTAATTAGCCCAAGTCCTCCGTCTTCTCTATGCAGGGTGTAAATGTCACTAGCAACTGACTAGTTGCCTTCCTCCTCAATTTTATCATGGAAAATGATAGAGGACATGTTTCAACTTCTTATAACCAATTCATCAAGGGAAATATAAGTAAAAGAATCACTAGTAGCTGACTAGTTGCCTTCCTCCTCACTTTTATCATGGAAAATTATAGAGGATATGTTTCAACTTCTTATAAAAAATTGTTTACAACTTAAGGCAGAGGTGTTTTGAAAAGGATGATTAATGTTATTGTAATACTTTATTGTTTTGTTTAAAGCTAAGTGTTAATTAGGTGATTTGGAGATATGAATTAATTTAGTGGAAATTTTTATATATTTTACATTTGAATGATGTTCTTTGTTTTATAGATGATGAATCATGATGTTATTGTTTTGTGTATAATGATTTATTTTTGCTTTTGGGCTTTTGCCTTGGCACAAAATTTTAATAAAAATTTCGTAATGGTTTTTCTGAACATTACACTTATTTTACTTTGAAAACTACTTACAAATCTAGTAATTCTCAACCCTTGGAAACTATTGATGCAGGTTTCTAGATCAATTTGAAATTTTACTTATGGAATATTTAGTGAGATGTCAAAAGCTAATCCTAGGAAGAAACTATCAAGGAAAATGGATGTATTATCATACTTTAAAAAGCCTCAATCCAAGAATACAAATTCTCTTCATGCTTCAAGCTCCTTTTAACAATCTGTTACTAAGAGAGATGTTAAATCTTGTAAAAGTGCATCTGATATCCATATGATGGATGAAAGAATAGGTTCCTAAAGTGATGAGGGTGAGATAAATACAGTTTCAATAGAAATTAGTGATGAAAATGTTAAATATTTTTCCTTGGAAGGTGACACAAACCATTCACGGAAAAGGAAAAAGGCCAGTGGACCATAGGGAGAAAATTCCAAGATGATTGGGTCTCAAATTTTTCATTTATTGAAGAAATACCTCCTACAAATATGGATTTATGAGAAGTTAGATGTATTGCGTGTAGCTGTAAAAGTTGCAAGGTAGTGAAATTTCAAATGAAGCTAGATACAATACAAAAGCATGCAGGAAAGGTGTATTAAAAGAAAATTGTAAATGGTAAAGCAAAATCTATTGTCAGATGGAAATATTTTGAGAAATGTTGACATATCCAATGTGTGGAAGAATAAAAAAAATATTTAATAAGTAAGAGGAAACTTGAGGCAAGTGGAGGAACCATCATATCTCAATTTGAAAAGACGATGGAGAGAAGTTTGTTATCCAAGATGATACAATTGAGCATTGTATTTCACATCTTATGTAAAGGTCGTCCTATGACAGATTATCCAGATCACATGAAATTTCTATATTTTCTTCACGTGCCAAACATTCCATCTTCTCATTGGTCCGTAACTAGTGGTTAGGAATGGGCAATATATCTAGCTCAAGTAGAAAATGATGATTTGAAACAGGAGATTGCAAATGCTAGGTTTTTGGCATTGTCTTTGGATGAGGTTATGGCTATAAATAATACTTCATGGATTTGCATGAGCATTTATATGGTTAATGACCATATTAGGCTTTCCTATCTACTTGGGATTAAAAATATGAGAGAGACTTATACAGCTGGAAATATTTATGAACTTGTTCTTAATAGTTTGAAGGAAAGTGGTATGGATCATTTAATGATTGCAAAAAAGTTGGTGTGTGTTGGAGAAGATGGAGCATCGGTAATGCAAGGACAAAGGAATGGTCTTTGTGTTAGACTACAACTATCGGCTTCACCATATATGCTTAATATTCATTGTATGGCTCATAGGATGAATCTTGCATTTAAAATAGTAAGCAAGTTTCCATCAGTTTCAAAAGTTGAAGATCTTGTACATGAGGCTCATGCATACTTTTCTCATAGTCCCAAATGATATTTAGGGTTTCAAAAATTTTCAGATGGTGTTATGGATGGAAAAAAACTACTGAAAGATGTTGATACAAGATGGATCTCATTAAATGGACTAGCTCAACAACTATTTAGTGAGTTCAAATCTTTGGTAGGGTTGATGTATGAAAATCGCTATAATGTAGGCAAAGCTCAAGATCTTCTTTTTCTACTAACTGATATAGAAACATTATTGACATTGGCTGGAATTCTTCCTATGCTACTTGAAATGAATTTCCTCATGAAAATGTCTCAAAATCGCACAATGTATATTTCCGAATACACAAATGAAAGAAAGTCAGCATGCCTTGCATTGGATAATTTGTATATGATAACGAACTCTTTTAGTGGTCCGGAGTTTACAAGTTGGACTAAGATCATCAATATAGAAAATACTGAAAAATATTTGACGCTTGATGAAAAAGGGATACTATGTATCGCACTGCGTGGGTATATGGTCCCCTTTCATTATATTAGTAAGACAGGATGAATCACCAAATATTTCCTCGTGTCAAGAGACCAATTTGATAATATTGTGATTTCAGTGAGACAAAATTTGATAGAAATTGCAATATCACTATCATCAGAGATAAGAGAACGATTTCCTCGAGATGAATTTTTGGAGGCCATGTGTGTGTTATATCCTCAATATTGGAACAATTGTCAATGTCCAAGAAATTTAAAAGCCGATTTTCAAAAGAGATTAAAATGTTTAGTATACCACTTTTGTAACAAAATCTCGATGCATGGAGAACATATTGAAGTTATTTTAGGTTCATTAAAATTGTATCAACAAGGTGGACGCTTTGTTGAAACACTGTGGAAGCAATATCCTTTTTTGGATAATCATAATGAAAATGGTGCTATAAAAATATTATGAACTACTTTAAGTGCTAGCCAATACTTACAAGAAAACATATCAGAATATTTCAAATTAGCAGATTTGTATCAAACCATGATTTTGGGATCAGTAGAGGATGAAATAATAAAATAACAACTAAACCAATAAAATAATATTTATTCATCACAGAGCCTCTTCTCTTCCCTCCAAGGTCAATCATCCTCAACCCATTCCCTGCAAAGCAGGCTTCCAATCTCTGTACAATAGTGCACCGAATCCCAACATGTTGGTGGGAGTTGTGGTGGGAGGCCCAAACAACATGGATAGGTTTACTGATGTGAGAAATAATTATGATCAATTTGAACCTTCCACCTACATTAATGCACCCTTAGTGGGTTCCATTGCTTATTTGGTCCATTTTACTAACTCTTAAATATCCTATCTTCTTCTTCTAAACAAGAGAAGGAATTAATAATGCTTGGAGATAAGGGGTATAAGCAGCCCAGTATCCCTTGCTATTGTTCACATGATTTCTGCAGGATCTCCAAAATAAAATCAATGGAATATGCATGATCTCCAAAATAAAATCAATGGAATGGAATTAAATTTGTATCCCTTGCTATTGTTCACATGATTTCTGCAAGATCACCAAAATAAAATCAATGGAATGGAATTAAAGCTTTTCAATCAAGACTTTGGTCACTAGTATTTTTTTCACATTCATTATATGATGCAACCAATAATCTTACTCGTTGGCAATTTTTGCAGGTACATTATAATGTAGATTGTGACATAATCATGAGTAACATGATATTTCACGAACAATGCATTAAGTAGTTGTAGCAGATTTGGACATATTCATGAGGAATACGTGACATTGCACTAATAGTTGATTAAATGGTTGAAGGAGATTCATGCTTTCGGAACATTTTTAGGCCCTTAACGTTTAAGATGGTTACAGGAGATTTGTGACATATTCCTCAACTATGTCCCATTTAAGTAGAAATTCATTAAATGGTTGAAGGACATTCATGGTTGATAGCTTTGACTGGAGGGTGTGACATATTTCTCATATGGTGAAACATGTGACTGAGTTTTAGTGGAATAATTTTTATTTTCCTTCAAATCTAATGTTAAAATTTTGAAAAAAGTAGTTTATATTTTAACACATTAGTAGGTGCAAGTCACTCTTGTATTAGAAAAATCCATTTTCTTTCTCCACTTTGCTCATAAATTATGCACATTAATATACTTTGCTCATGTTTCATAAGTTTCATTTTTATTTATTCCTTCTCTTGAATTAATTTACCTAGAAAATTTTGGTTTCTTTCCTTCTTGGTTTAAACTAGCTCCTCCATATACCATTTTTTAATAAGGTATGCAGAGAAGAGGGCGGAGATAATATTGTTTTTTTATCGCAGACAATCAAGCTTTCCTACACAGCTACCCCCCCAAGTGATGGTACAGATTCCTGTCTCTTATATTTTTTGTTACTCCTAACCATATCACTCTACACAATACATAAATTTAATATAGGAAAGGTTCTGGTGCAATACTGATGCATGATTGTACTAATTTTGGTATATTTGATTGCATTATTTTGGTGCTACAATCAAATATTGTGTATCATGTATGCTAACATGTTTGTCCTGAATGCTTTTCATTACAATTTGGGATCTTCGAATTTTTAAGTAAAAACAAATCAAACATTTTGTTTGTTTGTATAAATTTACATTTATTTTTTATCCAGTGGAGATGATTGGTGACTTGGGTTCCTTTTAATCAAGCTTCACCATGTGGCCTTACCTAGGTGAACTAATCACCCTATGGTCGCTCATAGCTCAAATAAGTAACCCAAGCCTTCAGGAGCTCTCAGAGCTCAATGTTCCATCTTAACAAAATATCCCTTCATATAGGGGATAAAGCTACGCTTCTTTCTAAAAATTAATGATATTGTTGACTGAATTTTCAATGGAAGCCTCAGTAGCTCCACTCAACAGATCTACTAGAAGAAATATTTAGCAACACTCAGCAATCCTCTGCTTCTTGCATATATTGATAAATAAAATATTTTACTGATATTACTCCTTCTTACTCAGAGAGATCATAACCTAAAGATGTCTTTCCAGGGTTTGCAGTGTCTATCAGACAACCTTCTTATCATGAGATTAGTCCACTTAAACATGACATAAAATGGTCTTGTCATTAGCTATGCCATATAAAGTTGTATGTGAAACACAATATTTTCTGAGTCATCCTTTTCAATATACAACAATGGTGATCATGTGTATAAATGAATGTTGGAGACTTTCCTCAAATGGTCATGCTAGCTACCTTATACATTGTTCTTCAATAGATCTTCAGTAACAGATTTCAGTCTTTAAGAAATTAAGGTGGATAATACTTATACTGTCGATCCAGCATTTGTCTGCAATGAACTCTCGATCATACTATCTCAATGAGCAGCTCTCCATCTTTGTATCAAGGAAAAAAATTGATAGAGGAGAGGATGATTATCAACGTCAATTGTTAAATCCAAACATCATAGCTCCCCCTTAATATTGAGAAGGTAACCACACCTATAATGTATCCATCTACAATTTTCTATTAATCTTGGGATTTTGTAGCTCCCTCTGAAGCTCTGTTTTGGATGATCATCTAGCCTTTAATCATGTGCTATCCATACGAGAGATGAGACTTCCATGAGGAAACTGATCCATGATAGGGAAGGTTCCTTTGTATTCAGGTGGCTATATCTATAAGAATATTTCTTATAGGATATTCTGCTTATCATGCTCGACAAGACATAGAATCTGTCATTTACCTTCTTCAAGACACCTTATATTTTGTGTTGATGAGTGTTTCCCCAAAATAGATTGTTCCATGGACCATAGTTCCATGCACTTCTTTTCTTAGTTTATCTTTAAAATAGGGGCTCAAGGTGTGTTGCATTTATGAAAAGTGATGTATTTTCTTTTACTATTAGATCCCATGAGCTTCTTTATAAATAGCATTTCAAAAGATGAACTATCCGATTGTTTTGTTCACAACAAGACTATAACAGAGTTGGAAATTTACAAGAGATTCAATATATTATCATGGCTTCTAGACTGAAACAATAATGTAGTAAATTATGTTGAGCTATATATGCCATATATATAGAAAAGAGGATATAGCACAAGAGTGTATGCTGATACAAACTACCAGAGATATGATGCCATTACCGTTACATTGATTCTCATGGCATTAGAATGAGTAGACTTGATCATTGGATATACATGTGGCCACAAATGAGCGAGAGTGAGGAAGATTGAGGATTATGTGATGATAATTAGAAATATTTCATTTCATAATGCGGTATTTTGTGTAATGTGGTGATGTCACTTCAAATAGAGGTGGCAATGCCAAATACAATGCTCTGGAAATTATATAATGACATAGATAATAAGTGAGATCCAAGGCTCCAAAGATATTCAGAGAACCAAGCTACAAGAAACCTGTTACAGGTTTCTGGAAAGAAAGAGCCCATTTATAATATTGATTTCCACATAAATATGTATGTATAGAGCCAATGTTGCTTACAGCTTGAAGATATTCGATCACACTTCAAAAAAATGCTTGGAAAACCTTAGATCAAATTTTCACATGAAGATAATATGGAGTGAAATCAATGTTAAGACAATCATGAATTTCCAATTGTTCCACCATTTCATATGAGGATAGTTTTTTTTAAACATGAATTGATCTCAATCCTTCTTGTTGATAATAGATATTTCAAAATAGACAATGTTGAAGAATTTCTCCAATCTTGCTAATTGTCAAGTATTCCATATGTAATTAAGTCTCTTTGCTATATTCAGTTTGCAAGCGTGGGATTTTGTTGGGCCCTATAAGGGCGATGATATTATACTCAATTTATCAAATAGAAAAATAATCTCTTAATTAGTATTCTCTCTATTTTAAGGTGTTCATCAATGTCCCATGGTATTTTAGTGCACTGTACTCCATGTGCAGCCCTTTCTTGACACAACGTACCAATAGAAAATTTGTAATTGCACGTGAAGGAAAAGTCATATAGACCTTCTACAAGTATGTGAAATTATTTCTCTGATGTAGTGAAAATATGATCAATCTCAATTGAATACTCTTATTATATATGATAGAATGAAGGATATATTCAATGAAAATTTCCTAGAAACTTATTTAATACTTGATTTTACTTGTATATTTATATCTCCAGAGAATGTGCCTATATATTATATAGTATGGGGGACTTAGCAGGACCAAAGATGTAGATTTTGGACTTCACAAGCCTGCATTAGAGTTGGAGAGAAAATGAATCTTGAGATCGAGGGAGTGGAGGTAATGTACATCAAAAATTTCTCAAGTTTACAGATTTTGTGTCAGTTCCTGCATTCAAATTTAGCTCTTTCACCTCAGTTTTGTTTCCAACATACTTCCAAATTTGATGAGTTTTAGTTTTGGATATAAATTTTATGGGTGTTGGATTTGAGATTGAGTTCATCCTCAAGATCTATGCAACTGCAATTTTTCTTTGTTTTTGAATTCTCACATTCAAGTTGTCTGTTGTTCAGGTGGGAGCAACAATTTTGTGGGACCTCATATTTGGTGGGTGGGATGTTTCCTATCGGTCAGATTTTGTGCTGAGTGCATAGGGAAGCTATTCAACTCTAATTGATAAGAACATAAAGTTGAAATTCCTTCAAGGCATCAGAGGCAGGGAAGGTAGTTCTGATAATACACAACTCCTCTTCAAATAAGAAGAAGGCTGCAACCTATAGATACATGGTAAAAAAGAACATAGTCTAGGAGTTCGAGCCTCGTAGTAGATTAGGTGTACTTAGAAAGCTTTCTTACATTCAGCAATCAGAAATTTTAGTAGTTAAGAATATGCCATCATTTTGGAGAAGCAAGTTTGTCTCTTTGGAAGCTGGAAATTTTATCTACATACGTACTAATAAATAAAAGTTAATATTGGTAATAATAAAGGTTGGTTGTGTTTTCAGAGCAGATCATCACTGTGATTTCCACATATTTTCATGTTTGTGATTGATATGTATATGATATACATGGTAAATCAAGTATAAATAAAATTTATAAATATTGACCACCCCAAGGATAGTCAAATTTTTTATTTATTGTTTACCCCACACACAAATCTATATAAATAATATTTTAGTTAGAAAATTGAATATTGTATTACATTCCTCATCAATAAAAATGTTCTTCAAGGAATGGTATAAATTCAAAGGGTTACCTATATGTAAATGAAATCATTTTGTTGTCTTTGAATACATCTTTTCTAAAAGCTCAAAATTATCTTGAAATAGAACCGATTGTTTGCTTTGTATTTTTGGTTACTATATAGTAAGTATATCATGGATTCAGGACCAATGCAACCCAGAGAACCCAAATGAAGGGGGAGAAAAACTATATTTTAGGGTGAAGAACTTTGTATTATACATATGAACATATTCTAATTTAAGATAATGCAACCAAGTGGATTTAAATGAATGGGATACAAAAGGTGACGGGTTTGGATAATAGATAGCAATTTGGTCAATTATGTTTTGATGTATATATTTGTTTAATTAAATTTTTTATTTTATTATATTAAAGAGTTGTGACCAATTTTATTTCATGGAAATGATAATATTTAGATAAATATAAAATTTTTAATATTAGGGAGTAGTTGAAGTTGTTCACTATCTTATACTTTCAATTTATTATATTTTAAACAAGGATTAATGCTCCTCTCACGAACTAGGTTCATATTCCGTAGAGGTCGTTGAATATGCATTTTGTGGATAGTTTTTTTTTGAAGGTTTTAGAGGTAGGCATGAAAAGAACAAAGCTATTTTCAATATAACTCACAAAAGTTGGAAAAAAAACCACCCATTCTTCCAAAACATTTCGTATTGCCTCCAACTTTATCACCTACATCACCTTTATCTCGCATGGAAGATGTATCCCCACTCCTCGGCGTTACTTTTCACCTCTCGGTGAAAATGCTAGTATTAATTGATTTTCCATGCTTATGTGGAACATGGTCGAGAGAAGGAACTATAACAACAATGGATTTGCATGAAAGCTTTATACTTTTTTCAAATGTGAAAGTTGTGATGTGTTACTGAGTTTCTTGATTATTTTATAGATCATTATACGTCAAACCGACTTTACTCCTTGACCGGCATTACATTCAATATTGTGCACAAGTATGATTTAAATGTATCAATCAAAAGTATGATTTTATCTATATTTAATAATGCAAGTTGAATACATCATACAATACATAGGAGCACTATGGCTATGAAGTTCAATATGAAATAATATATTGATTGCTACTATTACTATTATATAAAGGGTGCTCTTCCAATGGCCATTTATTAGCTATTATTAGCTATGTGAAGAAGGCTTTGTGGAATTTTTATTTACTATAAGATTATGTATAGCTGAGTTGCGGACAACTAAGTAGAATTTGGTAGGAAGTTTTGAGTATGTGTAATTCATAATGATCTTGTCTTCTCTTCATTGATGAAATTTCAATGTGTGAGTTTTGATCTAAGCCATTGCATTATCAATGTTTCAAGGCTCAAAACTCGACCTATATGTCAACTACTTCTTATGATCATTCCTAGGAACATGAATCCTAATTTTTGTAGGTTTAAAATTTATCACAAGTTTTCTCTATTGTGGTTGAATTTGTGGAGGGTATCTCAAAATTTATTTAAGGTACCATGGATCTAAATTTCTTATCAAATTTCAACGCTATAACAAACTTTGGTGCAAATTGTTGATTAATTCTCACTTGGTTATGGTTATAGATGTTAATGAAAATTGTGTGTGCATGCATGAGAGTTGGGTGCAAATGCACAATGTTGTGTATCATTAGTGTGATAAACATGGGATAGTGTAAAGCATAGTTTTGAAGATTAGTCTAAGTTGACTCGTACCTAATCAACTCAGTCCATTTGATTGTTGGTTGAACGGTTAATTGTTGGTTCAAGGGAAAGAAGATATTGTAGGCCCAAATACCAAAGGGAAAAATGGAGCCCATCAATGGGGTTCTCTTTGTAATTATCCACCACTGTTACCTTCCATGATTCCTCAAACTCCTCTCAAACCTCAATATCAATGCTAGTAGTAGCATGAGAAACAACACTATGCTTAGCAGAACTAGAAGAACGTGTTTTCCAAATTGCATGAGAACTACTCCCTCATGAGTCACCATGTGCCATGCTTGGTATCGGTGGTTCGATTCCTTTAACTCCTGGTTCAACTACCATATATTCATTGGAACCAACACCTCGAACTCCACTAGACAATGATTCACCATTTTGTACTAGTGATTCGCCATTTGTACTGGTGATTCGCCATTTGTACTGGTGATTCACCATGATTTTACAAGATAATATAATCTTGTCAGAGATTCGCCAAAAAAATTATATATACATATTATATTATTAATAAAATCACTTTCCTTTTTTCCTATGTATCATGGGGATTCACCCATTTATTATACATATAAATTTAGGGGAGTTCTTAAAATTTTCCCTGATTAGGTTTTTCTCCATGTACCTTCGGGTATAATATCAGATTCCACTCCACATGTTAAAAGTATATCGTAAATTCTTCTTATCATACAATACACATTACAAAGAACTAGTAGGTACTTAGCTTCCGTGTACCTCGAGTATATGGGAAGACCCCCTCTAAGTTACATACCATCCATAGGTAACCAAGTCAGCCTTTTTTTCATTAGTGATACACCAAACACAACATTCAAGGAGATTACCTTAACAAATTGGAAACGGTATTATGCGGTTCATAGTGGCTTAGTAATCCTTTTATACCTAGTTACCCTTTTATTTTGATTTTGGTTATTTATTTGATTGATTAAAATTGGAATAAACCTTTAATAAAATTCATCATGGAAGAATTACCAATACATTCAAGTAGAATACAAGATTTACCCCCTAAGTACACATGTGGTCAATTAAAGAAAATTAAAGCAAAGAGATTGAAATCAACAAAATATGGAACCTCAGATGAACCTGAAACATCTAGAGTTGCAAAACTTGAGACAATAGAATATGAAGTAACTCAACCGTAGATAATAAAGTCAAGAATAGTTCAATCTGAGCTTGAAGTTACTGAAATTTTAGAACCTCAGATTATTTAGGCTGAATCTGAGATCATTAAAACTTTAGAGACAAAATTATTGACCCCAATGTTGAAGAACCTGAATATGACATTGTAAGCCTAAATCACCTTCAACTTCTATAGCACCTACTCCTTTACCAAATTAATCTCAAATAAATATAATTACAATTGGTTTACCTCTTGGTATTCTAAGCATTCAAGATATTACTGAGTAAGAAGAGAAAGAATCTGAATAGCCTCCTTTTACTATTTTTGATCCGTTAGTTTTTCAAAGACTTCCTTTTGAATCTTTTCGACTAGATCCTTGGAATTTTACCCATTGAACTTTTTAGGTTAAGGTATTCCTCGTTTACGCACTCCTTTTGATTTTATACCTAGGAAAATCATGTAAGAAACCCCTCCCATATGTTTAACCTTGTCTTTTCATATGAGTATACTTATTAGCCTACATGTTATGAATTCTATGTTTACATCATCTCTAGAGTTATTCTTATATGGTGGACCTTCAACCCCACTAGTTATCAATCACTTATTGGAACTTTTTTAGGAGCCACTCCTTCTCAAGTTTCTACTTGAATTTTTGGAATATCATCTAGTTTATCTACTACTAATGTAGGAATTACTACTTAGAGCATGACACTTATGCTTGAAACATATTTCACATTATATCAATACATTAATATGATATTTGGAAATACAATACTCCTCAACCGAATCCAACTGACATGTACTATCCAACTAGGGGTAACCATCCTATATTTCACATCGATGGAAACATACTAGAGGAATGTATCCTCCATTTGTAGGAAAACCTCTTTCTAAAACTTATGAAAACCTTGGTCAGATACCTCAGGCCATTCCAAGTCAACTTGTTATATATCAACCCTTTATTGCTACTCCTTTTCCAGGAATGAGGATCATTATTTGAAACATTATTATGTTCAGCATATTGTTCAAGTTGCTCCACAAGTCCTTTTTAATCAACCTGTCTAGGCTATTTTCCAATCTAACCTCAAACACCTGTCTAGGGCAACCCACAATTTTATGTCCAACTTATTCCTCAAACACCTGTTCAACAACTTGTCCAGGGAACTCTACAAAAATTTGTCCAGCTAATTTTCTAGAGTATTCCTCAAATATTTTTTCAGCCCATTGCGCAAATAACTATTCAAAAATCAGTTCCAAGTACACCTCATACACTTGTACAATATATCCCACAAATCACTATATAAGGTACGCCTCATATATCAGTTCAAAACCTACATAGAACATGCCTCAAGCATCTGGTTATCAAACTGGTCCAAATTTTCAGGCTACGACACAGATACCTACTAGTCATCCTAGTGTAGGAAAAATTCAAACACCATATAAAGGTCAATCTTATCAAGGTAAACCTTTTCAAGGACAACATTATCAAGGTCAAGCTTTTCAAGGCTATCTTTACCTACGTCAAATGGTACAGGGTCAATCATAGCATAATCAACCTTTTCAAAGCTAACCATACCTTGGTCATACTTTTTAATTTCCATTTCAACCGTAACCTGGTATGAATTACCCTAGTTATCCCGGGGGAATCAAAATTCTAATTTCTCAAGCTATTATAGGATATCATCGATATCCTCCTCCAAGGGTTGGGATTAATCCTCAAGGGTATCAATATCCTCAACAAGACTTTAACTGACAGTTACCTGTTAGGTCCCCATAATATTAGTGTAGCCCCTTATTATTACTAGCGTGGATCCATTATTGTTATTTTTGTGCCCATGTAGTCCTCATATTGTTATTATTGTGCCCCATAGGTGTAGCCCCATTATTGTTATTTTTGTGCCCATGTGGTCCCCATATTGTTATATTGTGACCCCTAAGACTCCTATATATAGAAGGAAGGTTTTTCCATTTGTATCATCCAAGAATTTTTTATTTATATAATGTAGAGGACGTTTCCCCTTTGAAGAGGATAATTTCTAAGTCATGGTCTATATTTTCTTCTATTTTGTGATACGGTTTCATAACATTTGGTATCAAAGATTTGGATTCTATGGTTTCACTGTTGCAAATAGGACATCTTGGAATTTGCGCTATAACATTTTTTCTACGAAGGTTCAAATGCTGAAATTTTTACCACGAGAACTCGAAATCCCAAGGAATGTCATGCAAAAATTTCAGATCTTGGTTCACTATATTTTTAGAGATATCATCCAAGGAGGTTATGGTTTTTTTAGGCTCTGTAATTTCATCTCAAACATGTGACTTTTCCTTGAAGTTTTTGGAAGAGGAAAGGGGTTCGAGGTAACCACAAACCAACCTTCAGGTACAGAATCTAGCCAATCTGTACCCAGAGAGGGCTCTCTCTATAAAATTTAGCTTTGTTCTTGAAAATATTAGGCTAGTTATAAAGTCCAAGGGTTTTGTTTGAATTTAGGTTGATGGAATTCTTTAGCTGAGATTAAGATCAAATAGTTTCAGTCCATTGGGCTAATGGAGTCAAAGGATTGGCTGCACTGGCTTAAGTTTTTTAACAAAAGATGGTTTATCAGGGCAAGATAATCAAACTAGAAACAATTATAGATCTGAAATGAATGGAATGGAATTCAAACGGATGAAAGGCAACGAAGAATCTTTCAACACATTCAAGAGAAGAGAAATAGATTGATTATCAATAAAGAGCAGTTAAGTATTCTTTACTAAATAACCAAAGATGTATGAACTAGACAAACAGGAGCAATTAAGAATTCGCTGTTTAAACCAGTTTAGAAGAAAACATTTAGAATAATAACGACTGAAATCAGATTACACCTAAGTACTTTCTGATTTAATCATTTTCGTTAAATATTAAGATAATGAAACACAGATGATATTGTAAACAAATATGAAACTTCAAAACATGAGATAGAGATGACTTATTGATCCTTCATTCGACACATGAATCCTGAGAAAAGTCTTCTGCCTCAATTCCTTGTCCAGTTTTGCCACGAAAAATTTCTCCAAAGCTCTTTATTCCAAAATATTCAATTTTATATAAAAGTATAAGAATCCACCCTAAAATACTTCCAAGAGTGAAGTATTTATACAAATTCTAAACTAAAATATCTTGAAAAAATATCAAGATTAGTTCACAAATCTCTCCAACTATTTTACATAAATAGAACTTAAGTAAAAGACGCTCAAACTAATGCATCTATTTGGAACTATTTTTTATGGATAGGTGATGACAAAGAGGAGAATTCGAATTTGATCCAACTCTTAGTTGATGATGAGGTATCCAAGTCACTAATTGCTTCCTTTCTTTGTGCATTCTGCTCCAACAATTTTGCAAACTTGGGGTCCAATGATATATTTTTATTTCTCAATCTGTAATAGATATGTAAAAAGTGAAAGATTTTATTCTAGATAAATATGTTGGTTAGATAAATCTCTTTCATTTTCATAAAATTCCTCTCCAGTTGTGCACAATAGGCTCTACAAAAAGATGTGTAAAACAGAGTTTTACAAAATCTGAAAAATAGCCTTTAAATATGTGCATGTATCTCTGATTCTGAAATCACTGTGCAAAAAGTGAGATAGGTTTTTGTAGATAGGTCTATTAGGAACCAAAACCTCCTTCATTTTTGTATGATGTATTTCGGATTGGCCACAATCTTCTCTGAAAAATGATGACTTAACTGGAATTTTCTGCAAAAAGTGCTTTCCAACATTATTTAATATTTCCAAAACCGTAATAGCTGTTAGAAAAGTGAGAGAAATTTTGGTAGATGGTCCTCTTAAGAACATAAACCTCTTTCAGTTTTGCAAAATTCATCTTGGATTGATCACAATAGTTTCTGCAAAACAATGACTAAAGCATGAAATTTCTGCAAAAATGTTCCTTCTTGTTGTGTTTTTCATCTTTTCACCTTTTGTTCTTTTAACTGTTTTTCACTTTTACTTTGGATTAAATTCATTGTGGCTGGTGAAAGTGTTTTCATATTTGTTTAGCCCTTAATATCTTCATGTTTACTTTCACTGTTTACTGTTTAATTTTTACTTTTTACCGCTCTATTTTTTATCTGTCTTCACTTTGTCATGAACTTGTATGTTCTATTTTGTAACTGTCTTCCCTGCTGTTTATCTTCATGCTAGCTGATTTACTTGACTTGGTCTTCAATCTGATACTCTTTAATCCTGATACTCTTTAACTGTTCTTTACTGTGTCCTTTTACCTTCAATGTGTAGTTTAGGTTTTTACTATCTGTTTCAACAGTAAATCGTTTAATATCCTGTTTCCTTTGCTTGTCTTTCAACTGTATGTTTTATCTTCCATCTCTTTTTGAATAGATTTGATAACACTCTTGGAGTAAACAAGTCTTATGACTAGTATTAAGACTATTTATCCAAGGATGTGGTCTTCTGATCACCTGTAAAACAAAACAAATTGTTAAGAAAGCATTGGTTTGCAGGGGAGGTTGAAAAGGTTTCATTTGATTTTGAGAGGTCTGTGGAGTGAATCTAGAATGATTTTTGGGAGGTAAACCATGCTCGAATTTGTTAACAGAGGCTTCAGGTGGCGCAGCTGGGTTACAAAGGGTTTTACTACACAATCAAGTGAAAATGAGAAACACTAGGGTGTTTGTGTTTAAACGGGTAAACGGTTGATATTGGCGGGTAAGCTTTGAATGAACAGTGATTTGAACAGGTACTGGTTATGGCGGAAGAACCTTGGAATACTCGACTACAATTCTCTTTAGCAAGGTAACGATCGGCAGACTTCAACAGTTGATTTTTGAAATTTGTTGCATGGGAAACTGGCTAGTGCACGAGATAATGAAAACTACACGGGCACGTTTGTTTTATTCACAAGTCAAAAGGTTGGCGGGTTTTTAATGATGACGTCAGTAGGTACGATGGACGCGTCACAGAAGGCAGGCGGTAAGCGGTTTTTTCCGCACTGCTTTTGAGGGAGGGCGGTATTGAGCGGATGGGCAGTGATTCCATAGAGTGAATGACGTGTGGCAATGACAATGTTTGGAAACCACTGGCTTTTCGCGCGTTATTGTTCGGATCAGGATGGCCAGCGAAATTATCAATAGCCATTGATCTTGGAGCGGCTGATCGAACGTTGGTCGGGGCGTGATGTTGAAGGGGAGTTAATAGGAGGGCCCGACGCAATTTATTATCGATTAATCGCTTCGGGATCGTTTTGATTGACGTGTTAGGTTCTTAATTAATCGTGGGGATTAATTAATTTCTGCGTACGATGAAGGGTCGAGGAGGAAAAATATGCAAGGGATGGTTTTTTTTTTTTTTAAACACGTAATAAAACATGTTTTAAATCATTTTTAATGTATTTATATTATATGATAATTAAATTAGATTAATAAAATTACCATAGGGGGCGGGATTAACATATAATGATATATTTTAACCAAAGGGAGTATAAAGTGGGTTTTTTATTTGAACGAGTTAGGAATAAATACTTTGGTTAAAATCATAATACATGGGTTTTTGGGATATTATATAAAAGGAATTATATATAATAGGAGAAGGTCATTTCTATAAGGAGTTAATAAATAAAATCAATGTTAATATGACAAGGGGACAAGGTAAACTCCAAAATACATTAATATAACTAAGAAAGTGAAGTTTTTAGAAGCAAATTGCATTATAATCACTTCATCACTTAAACTTAGGATAAAATGTGATTTTGAGGGTTTTTTATGAAATATCTCATGATTTTCCTAAGTAAAATGGGATTTTACTTAGGAAAAGAATTTTTTGAAAGTAAATGAGTGTGATGATGAATGATTTTAAGTACTTAGGTTTTTTCCAATTATTGGGCCGAGGGTCCGGTCCCTCCAAAAGTCAAGGAAATGCCTTGAGCCCCTTTAATTTTCAAATACCTTAGCACTTAGGGGAAATTAGTGAAATCTTTAGGGAAAAATGAAGGGGAAGTTAATAATCTTGACTTTGCTTTGCTGTGAATTTTTTCCAATGTAGTGTCTGCCTTTGCACTTTGTGATGAAAGTAAAAATTTAGCACATCTAAAACCATTGATCATCACATGTAATTCTGCAACATCATCTACCTACCCTACCTACTTTACTCTACCATTTTTTCTTCTTTATTAGGGTGCACTTAGACTGGCAAACCCTTATCACACTTTTCTTTTACATATGGAAATCTATCTAGTTCTAACCTTATTACATCCAAGGGCTCAGATTAAACTGTTGAGCACCTTTTATTAACTCTACCTATCTACTTATCTACCAAGATTAAACTGTTTGGCCAGATATTTATTCTCTATTCTACAACATGAAATTGAAAAATGAATGAGTCAAGTTTAAACAGTTTGACTCTTCATAAATTGTGGCAAAAGTTTGACAAGCTGCACACAATAGCTTATTATAGAAAATGAAATAGTAGTGGCATTTAGACTTGCACACTTTCCTGGTCTATTTTTGTTTGGGGTTCATTTCTTTCACTTTTTTGACCATTTTATTCTTTTCACCCTTTGATTTTTCTTTTAGGGTATACCCTCTTTACATTTTTTAAATTTTTTGATTTTTTGAGAATATGGAAACCTTTGCAACAAGAAAAGGTATGAACATATTGCATAGCTCATCAAGTCAATCATGAAATATGACACCTATTGGTATAGGAGTCCGAGGGAAAATTTTCATAAATTTGGTTTCATACATCAGATTTGAATTCTGTAAAAGGTGCTCAAAATTGCATAGAATGTAGTTAATTTTTTTTATCAATTTCAGGGTCGAAGGTCAAAATAGTGAAATGTGGAATGCCATACAAGCTCGCTCTACTGAACCAGTACATAATTAGGACATTGTGGAAGATCGGACATGACTTTATCTTGAAGAATCCAGATTAGGTTTGACCTATGGAATTAGAAAGAGGAATTAGAGGGCTACCAGTACAAGACCAAGTTTCATATCTTGGAGATCCAAAATTACAAATTTACCACTGTTTAAATAGCAAGCTCCTAAAAGCAAGAAAAAGGTGTGTATTTTTTAAACAAATTTTCATAATTTTTATTTGAAAAATCAGTTTGAAGTGATTCCAAGGCCATATTGAAGCATAGATATTAGTATTAAGTTCCAAAATTCATCCAAAAAATAATTCCACAACCATTAATCCCTCAAAAATATCTACTATAATGCATGAAGCAAAATAATTACAACATGATATCTCAAAATTATAGGACTAAGTGCAATAAATTTCGCTCTCACATAGAACAACCAAAAATGAACTAAAAGGTGACATGGATGGTTTAAAAGAAGAATTGGATGGTTTGAACGATGGAATGAATGGCATGGAAGCTAATATCAATGGTATAGAAGGAAACATGGAATATTGTAAGAAAGACGTGCAAGTCTTGAAGGAAGGTTTGAAAAAGTTGCTACAAGAAAAGCTTCCTAATGGAAAAAATGTAGTAGAGGAAACTCATGATGAGAAAAAAATAAATGTTGATCATGATTTTGTAGAATCTAATGCTAGATTGAAGACCCACCATATTCCAAAGATCGATATGAGGAATTTTGATGGCAAGGATTCCATAACATGGATACTACAGAAGGTACGCATTGCAACTTTATATTTAGAACCCAATAAATTTATATGGTATCGATGGATTTTCTATCGTAAATATATTTTCATGTTGTAAATTTTTACAGAGGAAATGATAGCACATTATGAGGATACAAAGAGAAACACCTTCTTTATCCACGTGATAAATCTCAAACAAAAGGGTTCAATGGTGGAGCATATTGAGGACTTAAAAAAATTGAATATAAGGGTAAATTGTATTCCAAAGGAGCACATGATAGATGAATTCATAGGGACTCTAAAGGATAACATGCAACATGAGGTTCACCTTTGGGAACCCGATTCACTAGAGAAGGAATTCAGGTTGGAAATAAAAATTGAATGAAAAATTATGGCGACAAGGAATCCTACCACTCACAACTATAAATATGGAAGTTTTGCTACTCCTAGACTTCCATAAACTACAAGGTGGACACCACAACAATTGGAAGAAAGAAGAGAAAAAGGGATTTTTTATAGTTGTGATAGAAAATAAATTAAAGGTCATAAGTGTGCTGAGAAGAAATTATTTTACATAGATTGTGAACAGGAGGAAGAAAAGGAATAAGAAACTTCAAAAGAATAGGATTACACTAGGAACCAACCCTAGAGAAAGAAGAAATGAATCTGACAATATTTTGTAATACATTGCTAGGAATTACTACTCTTCAAACTCTCAAGATAGAAGAACATATCAAGAATAAAAATGTAATAGTGTTGATTGATTCAGGTAGTACCCATAATTTTATTCATTATAAGGTAGCCAAGGAAGTGAATTTCTTCCTATACCAAAATCCGGAGTGTCAAGTGATGGTTACAAATGGAGGAATTATAAATTGCTCTGAAAAGTGACATAATATCAATTTAACCATGGGGGGATATGTATTGAATAGTACAAACCTCTCCATTCCAATGGGTCATATTGTATCTCATGAGGGTGTTAAGGTAGACCCTAACAAAATTAAATCCATTAAGGAATGGAAAATCCTCACAACCATAAAGCATCTTTAAGGATTTCTGGGGTTAACAGGGTATTATCGCAAGTTTGTTAAGAATTATGGGAGAATATTGGCACCTCTAACATCATTACTGAATAAATATGCATATTATTGGACTCAAGAAGTAACTAAGGCCTTTGAACATCTTAAAGTGGAAATGTGCTAAGCACTGGCCTTAGCTATGCTAGACTTCACAAAAAAATTTATTGTGGAATGTGATGCCTTGAGAAATGGAATTGGTGCAGTCTCAATGCAAGAAGTAAGACCCATTTCTTTTGAAATTTGTCCAATCAAAGGAAAGTATTTACAAAAAGCTATTTATGAGAAGGAAATGTTGGCAATACTACATGCACTAAAGAAATGGCGACCTTACCTAATGAGAAGACACTTAAAGGTAAAAATAGATCATGATAGTCTTGAATGCTTTTTTGAACAAATATTATCTTCAGAAGAGAAGAAAAAATGGGCCACAAAGATGTTGGGGTATGACTTGGAAATCGTCTACAAAAGGGAAGAAAAATGTAGTTGCATATGAACTCTCAAGAAAGGATAAGGATGTGGAAGAATTTCTTTCTGCCATTTCTATTATCCAGCCTAAGTAGATAACTGAAGCAAGGGATGAATGGAAGAATGATGAAGATGTGTGGAAACTCATTCAAAATTTACCGCAAGATCCCAGTAGATCTAAAACATTTACTAGAAAAATGATTCATTGTGGTACAAAGACTACTTATATCTTTGTAAGAATTCCAAAGTAAAACAAAATATTCTTTTGGAGTTGCACACCTGTCCCTTAGGAGGGCACTCTGAATTTTTAAACACTTACAATGAGGTCAAGAAGGAATTTTTTTGGGATGGCCTTAAATATGATATTCAAAATTTTGTGGTGGAATTTTTTGTTTGCCAACAAAATAGAGTTGATAGAATTAAAACCCTGGGTATTTTACAACCTTTATCCATTCCAAGTCAATGTTGGTAGGAGGTTTCAATGGATTTTATCATAGGCTTACCCAAGTCCGAAGCAAAGACTGTCATCATGGTGGTAGTTGATAGACTTACTAAGTATGCACACTTTTGTGCATTATCCCATTTTTTTAAAGCCAACACAATTGCTACTACATTTGTGGAAACAATTCAAAAGCTACATGGAAACCCAAAGATTATTGTAAGAGACAGAGATCCCATTTTTACAGGAAAATTTTGGACAGAATTATTTTCTTGTTTCGGTACTCAATTAGCTCATAGCTCGTCATATAATCCTCAATCTGATGGGAAAAATGATATAGTGAACATTATATTTACCATATATATCTCGGCTCATGAATGATCCCACTTACTATTATCCTTTTTGGCTAGCGATTCCTTCTAAATTACTAAGTGACATACCAAAATTTGATGGTAATTCTGGAGAGGATCCGTGAAATCATTTCATGACTTATCGCTTATGGCGTTCTTCAAATTCATTAAATGATGATTCCATCAAGTTACAATTTTTATAACGAAATCTAAAAATGTTCAACATCAAAACGGTAAATCATACTTACCACATTCTTCTTTGCACAATTTCATTTCCTTGGCAATGAAAATTTTAACACATTTTCAGTTACACATTCGATAAGACACTAGTACCAAACTTTTGACTTCATTAAGACAATATGATTCCACCCACATCTCATATCATATACATGAGTGGATACATATACATCGTTTAGTCAAATTTTATATTCCAGATCAAATATTAGCTAAATGGTTCACTAAATCTTTACTTCCAAATACAACAGAAGATGTTGCTAATGGGGGAGTTGTAACGTAAGAGAAGGTTATTACTCGTGCCCAATACTTAGACCTTGTCTATTCACAATCTATCACTTTTTACAAAATCATTCCTATTTTGTGTCACCCATCCAACACAACTCAACACGTTTCAGCTCCATATGTTAGGCAACCAACTCACAAAATAGAAGAAAATATAGATCAACGACTTCAAAATTATCCACTTCGAGGGGGAAAACTCCTTTACATTACATAAATGAACAATTCTTGGATGATACAAATGAAAAAACATACGTTCTATATATAAGAGTCTAAGAGGCCACAATATAAAAATATGGGGGCCACATGGGCACAGAAATAACAATAATGGGGTTACATCTATGGGGAAAATAATAAAAATATAGGGACTACATGGGCACAACAATAAAAATAATGGGGCTACACTAGCAATAAAATAAGGGACTACTCTAGTATTATACGTACCTAACATTCCCCTCTCCTTCAAATAAGTGTTGTCCTCAATGCTCGAGTAGCTCCGGATGCTTCTGTATAAAATTCTTATCCTCCCATGTGGAACCTTTATCGGGTAAGTTCTTCCACTTGCTGAGATACACTGAAATTGATTCATTTCGTAGATGTCGAGTTCTTGTTTACATGACTGCTTTAGGTTCCAATATGATTTTTCCTTCCTTAACAAGTTTTGGAAATATTGTTTGAACTCGGTGTTTGTCACCTATAACCTTCTTTAAGCATGAAGCATGGAGAACTGGGTGCACTTGGAAAGATGCAAGAATCTCCAATTTGTATTCCATAGCACCAATCTTTTGCAACACCATTTAAGGGCCAGAGTACTTTTGTGATAATTTATTATCCTTCTTAGCTTTCTTGAGGGACATTTGTTTGTATGGTTGTAGCCGTAAAAATACCCAGTCACCTACATCAAAACTTCTTTCACTACGATGTTGATCCACCTGTTGTTTCATTTGATTCTACACCAAAGTTAGGTTACCCTTTAAGATTTTGAGAACTTGTTCTTGGTGCTTGATGTGATCTTCCATTGTGATCTTCCACTACTTGAACCTTAGAAAAAGATTATTTCCATGTTTAAAACTCTAGTGAGCATAATTGTGCAATTATGACTCGTTGTTATTTCTTTATAAGCTTTATCATGCCATTAGAGTTGATTATCTTTATAAGATTGCAACCATTGAAATAATAATACATCATTATCTCCACCAATTTGAATCGAAAGCATTGGGATATTCAATACATACTCCCCCACGATTATCTTGATATTATGGCACTTTCCAGAGAAATTTATAATTCCTCCATTTGCAACCATCACTTGACACTGGTGTTGGATACAAGAAGCAATTAAATTCCTTGGCTATCTTACAATGAATAAAATTATGGGTACTACCTGAATCAATCAACACTATTACCTTATTATTCGTGATATGTCCTTCTACCTTGAGAGTTTGAGGAGTGGTAATTCCTACCAATGCATTACAAGATATGGTTGAATTCATTTCTCCATTCTCTAAGGTTGGTTCTTGGCGTATATCCTCTTCTTTTTTAATTTTCTTGTTACTTTTATTCCTCCTTTTTACAATCTATGTAAACCAATTTATTCTCCGCATGCTTATGAACTTTAGTGTGTTTTCTATCACAATTGTAACACATCCCTTTTTACATTTTTTATTCCAATTGTTGTTGTGTTATCCCTGTATGTTGTGGAAGGCTAGGAGTAGAGACACTTCCATATTTATAGTTGCGAGTGGTAGGCTTCCTTGTCGCGATAATTTGTCTTTCAATTTTTCTTGCCTACCTGAATTCCTTCTCCAATGTATCAAGTTCCAAAAGGTGAACCTCATGTTGGTTGTTATCCTTTAAAGTCCCTATGAAGACATCAATCATATGTTCCTCTGGAATATAATTTACCCTTATATTCAATTTTTGGATGTCCTCAATGTGCCCCATCATTGAACCCTCTTGTTTGATATTTATCAATTGGATAAAGAAGGTGTTTCTCTTTGTATCCTCATAATGTGCTATTATTTCCTCCGTAAAAATTTCCCAAGTGACAAGTAGTTTGCGAGAAAAAATCCATTGATACCATACAAAATTATTTTGTTCTAAATATAAAATTTCAATGCGTACCTTTTGTGTGTGTTGCACATTATGGAGATCAAAGTATTACTCAATTTGTAGTATCCATGTTATCGGATCCTTGCCATAAAACTTCCCCATATCGATCTTTGGAATATGGTGCATCTTCAATCCAATGCTAGAGGCTATAGAATCATGTTTAGCATTTTTTTTTCTCATCATGAGTTTCATCTACTACCTTTTCACCATTAGGAATCATTTGTTTTAGAAACTTTTTCAAAACTCCTTTTAAACCATTCTTCTAATATTCCATGCTTCCTTTCATTTTTTTCTTCTATACCATCCATATTAGCTTTCATGTCTACTTTTAAACCATCTATTTCATCTTTGGTTTCTCTTTGTGAGATCGAAATTTGTTGCACTAGGTCCCGTAATTTTGACTTATCATGCTGTAATTCTTCTTCTTCATGCGTCATAGTAGAGATTTTTTAGGGCTTAATGGATGTAGAATTATTTTTTGTAATCATTTTATAACCCAATACATATATATATGCTTCAATACGCCCTTTGAATGAGGGGAAATTTTAAGGATTGAATTTTATCTTAAAGTTTAGAAACCTTGGTGAATCTTACTAGTCCCTAATATGCAAATTGTAAAAATTTTGGCAATATTTTTGTAGAAATATTTTTATTTCCAATGATTTTATATTAGTCAATATAATATTTTGGCTATTTTTAAGGTAAAATAATGGTGTACTATAAAATTTGGGCGAATCATTTTACAAAAAAAATGGAAATTGGAAAATCTCTTTTTTTGAAAAAACATGGAAAATTAGCCCACCTGCAAATATTAACCCTTAAAATGTTACCTTCTTGGAATCACTTCAAACTTATTTTTCAAACAAAATTATGCAAACTATTTTTAAAAAATACATACCTTTTTCTTTATTTTAGGAACTCGATCTTGAAACACTTGTAACTCAGTAATTTTGGATCTCCAAGATCTAAAATTAGGTCTATTGGTATCCCTCTAAGTCTTCTTTCCAATGCCACAGGTTAGACCTAATTCAAATTCTTCAAGATAAAGTTATTCCCATTCTCCCGCAATGACCTAATTATGGATTGGTTCAGTAGAGAGAAACTCTACAACATGCCATGTGTTACTATTTTTACCTTCGGCTTTGAAATTGATACACAAGAAACTAAAGTTTGTGCCCTTTTCGTAACATTTTACATAATTCAAATCCGATTTCTGAAACAGAAGTTCCGACGATTTTCCCTTAGTCACCTGTTTGAGATGTAATTCTGGAGCCTACAAAAACCATATCTTCCACATATCACATCTCTGAAAATATAGCAAACCAAGATATGAAATTTTTACACGAATTTCCTCAATATTTCAGCTTCTTGTGATGAAAATTTTAGCTTCTAAACCTTCGTAGAAAAAAAAATTATAGCAAAAATTCCAAGATGATCTGTTTGCAGAAACAAAAACTTAGAATCCAAAGATTTGATTGCAACATTATATTTACCATATTTACCTCGACTCATGAATGATCTGATTTACTATTATCCTTTTTGGCTAGTGATTCCTACTAAATTACTAAGTGACATACCAAAATTTGATGGTAATTTTGGAGAGGGTCCGTAAAATCATTTCATGACTTATCACTTATGATGTTCTTAAATTTCATTAAATGATGATTCCATCAATTTTCGACTTTTCTAAAGAAATATAAAAAGGTTCAGCATCAAAACCGTAAATTGACTTACCATGTTCTTCTTTGCAAAATTTCAATTCCTTGGCAACGAAATTTTTAACACTTTTTCAGTTACCCATTCGATATGACACTAGTACCGAGCTTTGGACTTAATTAAAAAAATTTTATTCCACCCACATCTTAGATCAAATACATGAGTGGAGACATAGACATCGTTTACCCAAAGTTTATATTCCAGATAAAATATTAGTTAATGGTTCACTAAATATTTACTTCCCAATATAATGGAAGATGTTGTTAATGGAGGAGTTTTAACGTAAGAGAAGGCTATTACTCGTTTCCAATTATTTAGACCTTATCTATTCATAATTTAGCACTTTGTACAAAAACATTCCGAATTTGTGTCACACATCCAACACAACTCAACAAATTTAATCTCCTACAAGATCTCACACCAATGACGGTGTAATTAGTTATGTTAGCTAGCAATAAATGGGTAAATAATGTAAGATTAATTCTAAAAATACTCCTACCGTGGCCACAAAAAATTAACCCAATGAAAACAATTCTCCTTAAATTACTTCTGAAGTCAACGCAGTAGAATCATCTACTGATAAGGCTCAAAAACCTGGAAGTAAGAAAAAGGGAAAAGGGAAAGTAAAACAAAATACCCCTCAAGAGGAAAAACCAATGAAAAATGAACCTTATGAAGAGCAAAATAAACCTCGATATCCTTGTTTGATTTTTAATGAAGACCATTATACTAAGGAATGACCACATTGTGTAGAGGTTAGAAAATTCCTCAAATTTTCTCCTACACCTGCTATATTGAAGTATCATTTTCCTTCTCATGACAGTAAAATAGTTGCAACAATCCATCTTCTTCATCCACATCGAAAAATATCATGATGATTTTTTCTAAATTTTTGGTAGTGACTAGGTCTAAATATTATAGATCTAAATCTCCTGTAAATGGAAATGATACTAGTCAACCTGGTCAACCTTTTGTATTAGTTTGTAATATTCCAAAATGGAAATAACAGCAATACAAGACATAATAATGTAAAACACAAGAATTATGAACATGTAATAATAGGTATCAATATGTAGCCATCATTTTTTTAAGATATCAGCAACGATATACAAAAATATATTGGGGGTCAAGCCACTCAAGCAATAAGAACAAGTCTCCAATGATCAGAACAATCAACACATGACTTGCTGCAACTGTCTAGAATGCCGGAGAAAAATGACAGCGTTGTCTATATCAGTGTAACTGTTGCTGTAATCATACATAAATGTGATATGGCTGATAGATACAAAACCAATTCCCATAAAAGAAGATGTGGGCTCTAATACATGATTTCTGGCCAACCCGGAGAAGATTGCTAGAAATATCAAGAAAATATACAATGTGACAAATAACCCCGGGGTTAATATGCCACTACAAACTGGAAATAAAATGGAATGAGGCTATGACAGATCTTAATTTCCTCCTCCTCCTCCAATGGTATATCTAAAAATAAGGCTGATCCCTCTACTTAGAAATAGACCCTCCCTATGAGCTCAATGAACCATCCCAGCAACTGCCTCCAAAAATAATGTAGTTCTGGTTTGTGACTGTGTTGTGAGGGATGGTATATGGTTGGCCTGATGCAAAAAAATGAATAAATATTCCCAGGAGCCCTCCTTGTTGATCCTCGAAGGGATAGGCTACCTCTCCACTGAAAAACAAGCCCATAATTGGCTCTGATTCTCATGCTTTTCTGTACTTTAACCAGGATCTGTGACTTCTGCTGTTTGAAAGTGGCTGGTTGAGATATTTGGAGACAAAGAAATGCAATCCAATGAACCTCTACTTCCTTGAGGATGACGTAGGTATTCCCGATCAGGAACACCCTTATGCTAAACAGCACAACAACCCTGCTAAACAACAAAAGGATGCAAAGTCTAAACATACCAATATCAAATGATAATCTAAAACATGAATAACAATGGTTTCCATCCCCTCAATATATAGTGTGTGAGCCTTCTCACATTGGGTCCCATCCATACTTGCCACTAAGCTCATACAAGTTGTCCTCCACTAAAACTGCATTGTCTAATCATGAATGCCACTCCTCCATGACAACGTTGTTGACTTGGTCAAAGTTGACCCATTCAGCATATAGTCCCTCCAATTCACACCCAAAGGTGCTTAATCCAGCTGGTTATTCTTCCTCCTTTCATATTAGGAATGTTATTATTCCTTCAAAAATGGTTTATGGGCCTCCCTACCCACTTATTCAGCTACCTAGTGATAAAGAAAACTATAATATTCCATTTAGATGAAGGCTAAATTTTTGGAATATTACAGTCCTACCCTCCAAAATGTTGCTTGTCCTCAAGAAACTGTAAAGGTGGAGCAAAATTCTTCCCCTCCTCCTTTTGTGGCCTCCTCATCAATATTCCCCACCACTACTCAAAATAATCTACAATAAATTTTCCCTCCAATGGTTCCTCCCAAGTGTGCAAAACCAAATGGCTTACATCATGAGAAAGTGGAAACCTTTTTGCTATCCAATGGCATCCTCAAGATAGGAATGATGACTAACATAGGGGATCTCATTCCCAATGAGATACTCCCATGCCCATGCCCATGCTATGAGCCAACCTAGGTAGCTCATCAAACAAATCCTCAACCCCCGGTTTATGCAATGTATTGGGGCTATATGGAGAGATTAAATTTTTCCACCCAAGTTATTTATCTCTCCATTTATGGTATGTATGGGTCTGATGCTGATCTTGGGCTAAAACATTATGGCCTCCAAGAATGACCCAAGTCGCCCCACCAAAAAAAACATCCATGAAGTGCCTCTCCCAAGAACTTAAGTTCTCCAAATGGCTCCTCCCACATGAAGACAAGAGATGTAGTGTGGCAATGATGGTTTGCCCACTATTTCTCCCGAAACATGCAACATATGAAGTAGGGAGAATCATACCTCCAACGGGCACCTCCAACTCTTGTGCCACCCTCCCAACAAAGATTCCCATAAACATAAGAACATCATCAATATATGGGAGCAAAAACAAATAGAAACAAGTTGTCATATGACAACCGGAAGGTGGATCATAGTTCCACATATGGAACCAGCCCAGTGCATCCCCTACTTGCCTCAAAAAAAAGTATAACAAGTGTCTTTTCAGCCACTTCTTTGGTGCCACAATCATCCTACATGATAGGATCATAAAAGTAAAGTGTGGTGCCGATGGTGCACACCAAGAATCATGTGGCCTCTCCCACAACCCACCAATAGAATGGCTAATATCAATGCTGAAAATGGCCTCAAGTACATCATAATGCAATATAAAATAAGGAATAATCCTCCTTGGTACAACATTCTACTCATAAAAAGTAAAGGAGTACAAATCATAATGCATATATGTACCTTCTCTACTATGTACTTTGGTCATTGAGCTGAAATGGCTCAACTGAAAGCTCTCCCTCACCCTCCATGAGTAGGAAGTGGTTGTGACAACCTCTCCATCATCATCCGGGCTATGCATCTCTCCATATGATGATATACATATTATTGTATGCCCTCCCAAGTGAACTCCTCCATCAAGTAATGAAATGCATCAAAGTGCATGGAAAGAAAGTCCACATGCACTGCATGTAACAGCTTCCCCTTGAGCTCAGAAGCTCTAGTCAAGAAGACTCTGCTATAAGAATAGATGACCTCATCATCCACCATGTATCTGTCATCTCCCTTCGGGTCATCAAGAATCATGCAAGAACCAAGATCCTTGGAGTACTCTACTAAAAGTTGAGACCTCCAATATGGATCAATCCTCCTAAGAGACAATGCTGAAGATCTGAAATGTGAAGCTCCCCACATGCTGCTATCTTCTCCTTTTACATCCCTCATGCAAAATTCATCCTCGAAAGTGCTGCCATGCCCAACATGCAGTTTCTCATGCTCAAATAGAAGTGGTGACTCTTGGAAGTTGGCCTCCCATGAGAAGCTACCATCCAAAAAGAACCTCGTGATCTTGGCCAATGTAAGCATGAGTGGCCTCTATCTACTCCAATATATGGAGGATTCCTTCCTATAAGGAAGTACCCTCTATTTCTCCAAATCCATGGAGCAGTTCCCCTTCACCATGGTGGTTCCCTCATCCATCACTGCAACAACTTCTATTAGCGCATAATATGTAGTGAGAGTGGGCAATGTTGGATATGAGAGATGTCCTCCTCCTCCTTGAGTCTATCCCAGGCTCTCTGCGCTGTACTATACCCCTCCAAAGTATCCACCCCTTTGGGATCTAAGAGTGGTGAACCAAATGGAAAGATGTATCTTATCAACTTTAGATCTGGTGGCCTCCCGGGTGGAATGCCCCCATGTAATGAGACATCAAAATCTGAAGTGGACACTATATATGAGTGGACTGATTTGTCCCTCCTTTCACTGCATAATACAGTCTCCTTCTTGTGTGCAAAAACCTCTTGAAATAGATAAGGGTGAATGCTCATCATCCCTTGATGCTGATCCTCCTTCTCTTCTTCTCCTCCCATCTCACAATCCACAAAAACTGATACATGCTTCTCCGGAATTTTGCTTTAGTTCCCACATGTGGGATCATTTGGAACTCCTTGCAAAGACACAAGGGCTCCTATAATGGAAGCAATGACTCCATTTCCACCTCCATGTGTTTATGGATATTCTCCTAATGGTACAATGCGGTTAGTTCTTCTATGCTCATCCTCTTCATCAATATTTGAGAATAACTCATCATCAATGAGAGACCCTTGATCTTGGTCTTCCCTTGAAGGAGGCATATCCATGTCTTCATCTATAGAAGAGGGCTCTTCAAGAAGTGGGGATCTTGTCCTTGGAAAGGTATTATGCATGTTTTTAACCCATTCAACAAAAATATGGAGTGGAGTTGGTAAAATAGATCTCTCCAACTCATGCAAAGGTATTGAGTTTTTGGGTCCAACAAAAGTTGTTTCACAATGTTTAATATCAAATATTTTCACTAATTTCTTAGTGAAACCTGCATAAGTATTTACACTTGCATGATGAAATGAAGCAGAACTAATAAACCACCAATCATGTGCCATACCTTTGAGGTGCAGTGCTGCTACTCTAATGGCCTCCTTTTCTGAGACTTGGTGTAGCTAAAAATAGGAATCTAGCTCCTTCACCCAAGCCTTGGTTGTGTACCTTGCTGATTCATCAAAGTTAGATAGAAATATTCTACCTCTCTTGCTTCTATTATGGTTTTTGGATCTTCTGTCTTCCTTGAGTTGGAAAAACCCTTGGAAGTCCAAGTGCCTTTTGAATCTCCATGATTGAGACTCATACTCCTGAAGATAGTCACTCAAGGTCTCCTCCCTTGGTGATTATTCCTCCATCCTTATTGTAGTGAATGTGGGAAATAAGATATGCTGTGTATCTGCATGTGTGGCTGAATTTCCACACCCATCATGTAAATATCTAGGGCTTGATTCACTTTCAAACCCTGTTGGAATTTTTCTACACTTCTCCCCTTTCATCTCCTTGATATCTTCCTTTATATTTTTCGTAGTTTGGAAAAGAAGCTCGGAGTCATGCCTTTGTTTCTTCTGTACAACTTATCCTTCTTATGAGAAGCTTCTCCTCCTAATGGAATAATGTCTTGAATGCATAGGCTGAGCCAAGATTATGATCTGATACCACTGTAATATTCCAAAATGGAAATACAAGTAATACAAGACATAATAATGTAAAACACAATAATTATGAACATGTCATAAGAGGGATCAATATGCAGCCATAATTTTATTAAGATATCAGAAACAATATACAAAAATATCTTGAGGGTCAAGCCACTCAAGCAATAAGAACAAGTCTCCAATGATCAGAACAATCATCACATGCGTTGCTGCAACTGTATAGAATGCCGAAGAGTAGTGACAGTAATGTATATATCAGTGTAGCTTCTGATATAATCATACATAAATGTGATATGGCTGATAGATACAAAATAAATGCCCATAAAAGAAGATGTGGGCTCTAATACATGATTTCTAGCCAACCCGGAGAAGATTGCTAGAAATATCAAGAAAATAAACAATGTGACAAATAACCTTGGGTTTAATATGCCACTGCAAACTGGAACTGAAATGGAATGAGGCTATGACAGATCTGAAATGGTGATGTCCTCCTCCAATGGTATTTATAAATATAAGGTTGATCCCTCTACTCAGAAATATACCCTCCCGATGAGCTCAATGAACCCTCCCAGCAACTGCCTCCAATAATAACACAGTTATGATTTGTGACTATGCTATGAGGGATGGTAGATGGTTGGATTGATGCCATAAAAAGGAATAAATATGCCCAGGAGCCCTCCTTTCTGATCCTCCAATGGATAGGCTACCTCTCCATTGAAAAACAAGCCCAGAAATGGCTCTATGAGATCCTCCTTTGCTGCACCTTGCAACACAACCCAAATCTAAACAGAAAATGTGCTGTAGCTGAAGGAGGTAGCTTGGCCAGAATTCCAGAATGAGTAAATTCAGCTCAATGATCCTCTCCTTCCCTGAGGATGGGGTAGGGATTCCCGATCAGGAACACCCTTGTGCTAAACAGCACAATAACCCTGCTAAACAGAAAAAGGATGGAAAGTCTAAACATACCAATATCAAATGATAACCTAAAACATGAATATCAATGGCTGCCATCCCCTCCATATATAGTGTGTGAGCCTTCTCACATTGGGTCCCATCCATACTTGCCACTAAGCTCATGCAAGTTTTCCTCCACTAAAACTGCATTGTCTCATCATGAATGCCACTCCTCCATGATAGCGATGTTGACTTGGTCAAAGTTGACCCATTCAGCATATATTTCCTCCAATTCACACCCAAAGGTGCTTAATCCAGCTACTTATTCTTCCTCCTTTCATATTAGGAGTGTTATTATTCCTTCAAAAGGGGTTTATGGGCCTCCCTACCCACTTATTCACCTACCTAGTGATAAAACAAACTATAATATTCCATTTAGATGAAGGCTAAATTTTTGGAATATTACATAGTTCCACCTCATTCTCAACCTTTATAGGTCAAGAAACCAAATTCTAACATGGTAATCTATCTTGATCTTGAGGGTATTATTCAAAAATTGTCTTTTAATCCACATGCTAGAGCCACTCAAAATTATAACATTGTTGAATACCTAGCTTAGTCTCCTTCAGCAATGTCAGCTCTTGAAGTGCTACAAACATGTCCAACACAAAGTAAATTTATAATTTTAGCTATTGGGGAAATTGATCCACAATATTCTAATATCATAGTCTTTGATCTTGAAATTCATATACCTAGACTCCCGCATCAACTGGCATTTGAATATTGTTTTTTGTCAAAACCAAAAGAGTTTTTTCATACAGTAATTGATGAGGGAACCTCTACTTGTATTATGTCTATTGCTTGTTGGAAATATTTTGGTTTTACAATTATCATTCAATCACCTACCACTCTCAAAGCATTTGATGTAAGAGGATTTTGACTTTACAATATTTTAAACAACCTACCAATAGAATTATAGGGTAAAATAGTTGCAATCAGAGTAGAAGTTGTTGATGCTCAACATTATTATAATATTTTTCTAGGTTGAAGTTGGAATTATGAAATGTCTGTAGTGCTCTTGTAACTATTTCGAATGATACTGTGTATTTTTACACCAATTGAAAGTACACCAATTGTATTTTTACACTTCTTATCCTAATTCCACTGGTAGTGTGCCCTTTGTGGGGAAAACCCTTACTTAATATGAATATGTCAGCATTAGTTTTCTTAAATATTCATCACTGATGGGAATTTTTGCATTCCCTCCACCCAACGCTCCTTTTAATATTTCCTAGGTCAACACGATCTCATCAAGAACTCCATAATCATATGATCCTTGCATCGTTCCTTCAAAATATGATTTGACCACTTATGGTGACAAAATTAATCTAAGACCATTTGAACTAGCTTATTAGGTTATTTAATCATTTTCAAAACCACTTCTTTTTGAAACTAGTCAAATGAATGCGATCATTGACGAGTATTCTCAGTTATGCCAGTTGGAACCTATATCATTTTATAATCCTTTAGATAACATGTTTCCAACATACGAGACTATAGTGTAAGTTATGACTTTAGGTGAAATGCCTTGGGACGATTGTCATCATAGTTTCTCTTTTCTTCCCAGCTTTCAAAATATTGAGAATAAATTTTCTGTAATGGTTTCACCTGATATCGTACATGACCATTAATTTCCTATATCGATTTTTAAACCTAAATATAAAAAGAATTTAGAGAATATATCTACAAAAATTCTACTTAACATCTCAGTGAGACCTGGAATTACGGAAAACATTCATATAAGTGCCTCATGTTCTTTTGATGAAATTAAGAATTATAAGGCCCTATTATAAGAATTTCGTGATATTTTTTCTTGTTCTTATGAGGAAATGCCAGGAATCAACCCAAGCATTGCAGTTCATGAAACGAAGGCCTACCTGGCTGCTAAGCCTATTAGACAGATATTACGTCTAGTACATCCTAGAAAAATTGTCGCTATTAAAGTTGAAGTTTAAAAACTTCTAAAGGAAGGGTTTATCGATCTTGTTCCCTTGACAGATTGGGTTTCCAACATCGTTCCTGTTAACAAGAAGCAAGGGAAAATAATATTATGCTTCCATGATAGATACATTAACAAAGCTTGTCCTAAAGACAACTATCCTACTCCCTATATTGACCAAATGATTGATGATTGTGACAGTAATGAAATTTTTTCTTTTATGGACGTATTTTCTGGATACAATAAAATTAACATACTCCCTACAGATCATCATAAAACCACATTCATTTTTCCACGGGGAAATTTCAACTATTGAAAACTTCCATTTGGCCTAAAGAATGTTGGTGCCACTTTTCAATAGGCTATGTATTATGTTTTCCATGACATTATTGATATTTTAAAACTATATTTAGATGATATAGAATCCCATTAATTGAAATGCGAAGATCATCCAAACCATCTACAAGAAAAATTTCTATGATGTCGAAATTATAATATACGTTTAAATCCACAAAAATGTGTTCTTTGTGTAAAATCTGGTCATTTACTAGGATTTTTCGTATCTAAAGAAGGCATTTGTGTTGACCCTATTAAGGTTGAGGTCATTCTGAATTTTCCTCCTCCTTCAAATTTACACAAACTCCAAAGTTTGCAGGGGAAATAAAACTTTTTATGTTGATTCATTATGAACTATGCAGAGCTAACTAAAGTTTTCACTCAACTTTTGAAAAAGGGCATCTATTTAATTTGGGATGAAACTTCTCAAAAGGATTTTGATGCACTTAAATATGTGTTTACTCACACACCGTTGTTGCATCCACCTGATTATCACCGAGATTACCTTTTTTATTAAGATAAATCCAACACTACCATAGGTATGGTATTAGTCCAAGAGGATGGATTCAACAATGAGCATGTGATTTACTACTAAAGTAGTAATCTTACAAATTCTGAAATAAAATATGCACATGTGGAGAAATTAGCTCTGGAAGCCATACAAGCTATCCAAATATTTTGTCACTATATTATATTGTCCAAAACATAGTGGTTTCATATTGTAACCTCATGATTCACATTCTTACTAGACAATTTATTGAGGGAAAATACTCCAAATGGATTGTTATCCTATAAGATTTTGACTTATAATTTGTAAAATCCAAGTCAAATAAATCATTGGTGTTTGTTGAGATTATTTGTGACTTTCCCTATTCTAAAACAGAAACAGTGGTAGAGGATTCTCTTCTAGATGAATCTCTCTTTCTTATCATCCAATTAGAAAGTTGGTAAGGAGATATTATTGTTTGTTTTCAAACTCAACCTTTCACCCCAAGTTATCTAAAACTGACCGTCAATGCATTTGGTACCAATCACAACAATATACTATTTTTTGCGATACACTTTTTTATCATGGTGTTGATTCAGTTTTTAAATGATTTTTGATGCATAATGAAGCCAAAAAATCCTTAAATTAATGTCACTGTAGAGCATGTGGTGGTCATATGTCTTGGTTTGACACTGCCCATAAAATCTTTAGTGCTGGATGTTTTTGGCATTCCATTTTCAAAGATTGCGTTACTATGGTTCAAAAATGTGATAATTCTCAAATTTATCATCGCAAAATGTGTTCCCATCCTACTCTTCCTCACCCAATCATAATTTTTAGTCTCTTTTCCAAATGGGGCATATATTTCATTACATGTAACCCTCACTCGGAGGGGCGGCATGGCTATATTATCCTAGTTGTGGATTATATTACAAAATGGGTTGAGGCGATTATACATATAAGGATGATGGTGAAAATCTCTCTTTTAATATTCAATCATGTGATTTCAAGGTTTGGTCTCCCGTACACCATTGCCATGGACCATGGCAACCATTTTTTAAACTTTATGATGACCAAACTTACTACAAAGTTAGATGCACGTCATGATAGCTCAAAGCCATATTACTCACAAGCCAATGGAAAGGTAGAAGGTGTTATCACCATAAAAAAAAATTTCTAAAATTGGACAGTCTACATTGTTCTTAGTCATGGTCTTAGATAGGTGTTGGGTCATTTCATGTTTTAAAGGCTAGGTGATAGGGTAAGAGTCTCAAAAGTCTTATTATCACATCCAAATAAATTTTAACAACCTTACTCCATGTCTTTAAGGTCTCACATCCTCTTTAGAATTATTATCTTAAATTTTTTTTATTTTTTTGGAATTTGCCACGAAACCACGTTTTCGTAGTGCAGACAGTGTAAAAATCTAGTTTTGCTCTACGAAAACACTGTTATTTTCGTAGCGCAATCATGACTCGTCTCCTTTTCATTTTTTTTTCAAGGATTTATTTTTGCATAGGTGGAAGGCTGAAGTGTTAATGGAATGTTAGAACATGTCACATATACAAAACAATCATCAATGCCAGCAAAGCTGTTCGAAGATAAGCATGGAGGTTAAGGGCTAAAAATCAAGAAACTTTGTCTCCTGGTTTTTAGGATAGTTAGGTCATGAATCAGCAGGGTTTACTACAAGGCTGGAAGCATCATAAAGGTCGAAGGCATGGATTAGTAGCTGTCAAAGAAATTATTTAAGTTTTAGATAAGTTTGTTTGAGACATATTTAGGAGTTTCACTCCTATTTGTATTAGAACTCCTAAAAGACAGTTAGCTGTCAGTTTGTAATTAAGAGTTTGTTTTATAAGTAGATAGGTGTCAATTTTAGAAATTCGAATTCTCCTAATGATGGATCATGGAATCCAAGAATGTAAAGACTCTATATGAAGCATGAGGTCAAATTCCTCAAGGTTGGAATTTTCATTAGCAAAGCAGTTGTGTTATTGTATGTTACTGTGATCTTTCAACTTAATACATAGATTTGTTTGACTACTCAAGATTCATAAGGAGTTTAAGTGTATCATCTTTCTATGTCCTTTTTCAATTACCTATTTGCAGTGGTATGAGCATGTGTTACTTAGAATTCATTGGATAATGCTCTAACTTGCTTCATATGCTTGTAGATTGTGTTTATTCACTGTGTTACTGTTTCACTTATAAACCTAAACTCCAAGTGCCTTGACTTCCATGTTTGACAGATTATGATGTTTTGTTGAAAAATATCTTGACTCCATGGCCCAATGAGTGTTTGCTAATATTTGATTCAACTAGTTATACATTTTTATCCTTTTATTCCTAGAGTTTTCCATCTAATCATTAATCAAAAATCTTAAACCTATTGAGAGAGCCCTCTCAGGTTGAGGAGGCTAAGCCTCATCCAAAAGATTGGTTTGAAAGAGTTACTTAGAGTCTACTTGATCAGCAGCCTATCAGGGTCAGATTTTGTGATAACAGAAGGCATGACAAAATTTTAAACCATTATGCTTCAATTAATTATAGTGATTCATAAATGAAACTAGAATTTAATTCTTTTCTCAACATTGCGGGCATATCACAAATCAACAAAAAATGCAACCAGGTTTATACCCTTTTCGTTAGCTTACAGTTTGAAAGAAGTCCTACATATTGAATGTGAAATATAGTCATTAAATCTAGAAATATAACAAATTACTCCTACTTCTATAGAGGAGGAACATTTTTTATACATAACATGCCTAAGTGAGACTCACCGAGATGTTGCATTGGCTAGCAAGATTCATAAGAAATGAGTTAAGGCACAATTTGATCAAACTGTAAATCCTCGCATGTATTCAAAAGGTGAATTGGTCCTAGTTTAGGATAAAAATTCATGATAAGTTAGGATTTGGTAAGTTCTAACCTATGTGGCATAGTCCCTATAGTTTAAAACATGAACTTGCACAAGGTTCTTATGAGCTAGTTGACTATGATGATATTCCTTTGGGTAATCCTAGAAATGGGCTTTAACTGAAAAAGTAGTATTCTTGATTTACTACATGGGTACATTGTATATTTTTGCATCATATTTTACATGTGTTGAAATTTTACTTCTTTTTTACAAACTCCTTCTATTTCCGTTGGTTATCCCGTGTTACACTTGATTTGCAAATGTCGATTCTTCCTCAAAGTTACATTGACTATGTTGATGGTGTTAGTCATAGTGTTGAAATATGTAACTAGGTTAATTATTTATAATGACATATGTAATGTTGATTTCAATGTATTCAATCAAAGGATACAAATAAATTTATTATTATTATTCTTGAGGCATGGGTTTCATGCTCAAGGGAAAATTAATTTTAGTTGAAGCTCCCATTGCGAGCTTCTAGGATTTTCCATTTAGTCTATAAAGTCAAAAGAGTAATTTTCATGTATGAATAACCCTTCTTAGGTATGTTATATATTGTAATAAAATAATTTGAGACAAATTAGAGTCAAAAGGCCCTCCAAGACCATGTCAACCATGCTAGCACCAAGTCAGCCTTAGAAAGAAACAATTTAGCCTAAGGACATGTCAATTCGACTTAATAGGAGGCTCAAGGAAGCCTATATATAGGTAACACAACCTCATTTCGAGATATCACTCAATCACACACAATTTCGATCAAAAGGACAAGAAGAAGTGCGAAGAATAGGAAGAAAAAGGAAGGAGAAAAAGTCAAACTATTTTGGATTTGTTTTGGGCTACTTCTCTCCACACATGCAAAGGAATTAGGTCACATATTGTTGTAGTGAACCTGAGTTGCAGAAGAAAATTTAGGTCACCAAGAAGATTTTTTCTATCATCCAAGTTCTCTAGGAGAGAAAATCTACCCAAGTGAAGAAGTCGAAGTTACATTTTATGGGCAAGTCGAAGTTGCAGTTTCTAGGCAAGTCAAAATTGTAGTTTCTGGGCAAGTCAAAGTTGTAGTTTCTGGGAAAGTTGAAGTTGTAGTTTCTAAAGTTGCAGTTTCAGAGTAGGTCGAAAATGCTAGGAGGAGAATATTTTCAAATAGGAAGAATTCAATTTCTCTTGGAGGTTTTCTTGGTGAAGGGTCTAGGTCTTCGAATTTTTCAATTGAAGATTCTATAAGAAGAATTATTGTGGGTTTTCCTCTCAATTTAGAGAGGTTTTGGACCTGGATGATCACCTACATCTTGTCTTTTTTGTATCATTTTTATTTATGGTTTGGTAGTATTTTTATGAATAAAGAAACTTATAAGTAACAAGTAAATAATAATGTAATTAAGACAAGTAAAAATACATCACAAGCAATTATCATTGCTAGAGAAAGCATCTCATATTTCTACCCTAGATTTCTCAACATGGTGTTGGAGCTAAGGTGACAAATCAAGTAAGGAAAGCTCAATAAGTGACATTAAAATATCATGGTTCTAGAAATGATATCAAGGGAATCAAAGAATAAAGAAGATCCTCTCATCTCCAAGGAATTTTTAAGACAAAGGCTACACCATCATCTTGAAGGAGGTGTCAAAATCCTAGGTCGATGAAAGAAGAAGTCCACAATTAAAGAATTCTTGGTTTCTTCTCTCAAATCATCATCACAAGGAAGGAGACCTCAAAATACCCTAAATCTACTTGAATTGAATAAATCATCAAATCAAAAGCATATTTAAGTATACTCATATAATGAAAGCAAGAAGAACTATGTTTCCATCATCATCAAAGATATCAAAGAAATTCCCCCCTCATTGAAGCAAAGGATTTCATCTCAAAAGAAAATCCTTATTTAAAAAATCATTTAATAATATCATCCTAAAAGCATCAAGGCATCATAAAGGAGTCATTTTCAATCATCATCAACAAAGGCATAAAGTTGAATAGTTCATATTCACTTGTCAAGTAAGTATTTTTATTTCTATAACTAAAAAAAAATGACTTCATTTTTCAAGGAGGTCAACAAGTTTGTTGGGTAATCGAACTTCCTTGCATGGAAAAGGACGATAGACTTAGTCCTCAAAGAAAATGAAGTTATTGATCATGTCAATGAATAGGTCTCCAAACCTTCTAAAGACCAAGATCTATCTAAATATATGAAAAAGGAATAGTTAAGTGTAATATTCCCAAATGGGGAATGGAGGAATACAATGCACTAAAAACACATTGAGAAACATATGCAATAATAGTTAAATGCGGCCCATGGATCCATTCGTTTATACATAATCACAGCTAAATACAAAAGGAGATCTGAAACAAATCATGGTAGCTTAGTTAAACAAGCCTCCCAAGCCATAATAGTTCAAAAATCATGCAAAAAGAGGGGCTGCAACCATGAATTAAAGTTGTAATACCCTGGAAACATTATTTTATTTCTTCTGCAATAGAAGTAGGTTGTACATCATATCTAGAGCTGCTATGTGCATAAAAATTTAGATCTATATCAGATCGACACACTATACAGGCTCCTCTATAGAACCCCCTTGGGGTCTTCAGCAAAACACCAAGTACAAATTGTATATCTGAGATTTAAGGCTACAGATATAATGAAATATTCAGATCTGAAAGGTGGATCTGATCTAATATGAATAATAAGATGACCTCCTCCAATATATCTGCAAAGTGAAGGGAAGATCCCAAACACTCAGAAAATCATCTCTCCAATGGTGTGTTGAACCACCCTACAACTGCTCCTTCAGAAATTATGCAGATCTGGATCTCTTATGCATTGTATGGATCAAAATTTAGTTAGCCTGATGCCAAGATCTGGAAATGATGCTCAATGCATTCTATACTATCCTTCCAATGGATTAGAAACCTCCTCCACTGAAAATGAGCACTGAAATGGCCTAGATCTGAATATCTAGTCTCCACTTGCTGCAGCTTACTGAAACAGAAAAAACCTCATCAGGATCTACACTGTCAAAGGAAGATGAAGTTTGGCCTTAAGCCAGATAGTGGACAATATGGTGCAAGACTCCTCCAAGAGCTACTCAATGGAAGAGGTGGGATTCCCGATCAGGAACACCCAATGCTAAACAACATTCAATCTCAGGTAAACAACAAGAGAAAGTTATATGTCTAACCAGACCATATATTTAGAAAATTATAATCATAAGCTAACCCAATATGGATTCCATCCTCTTCCTTATAAGCAATGTGAGCCTTCTCACCTTCGGTCCCACTCATTAGGGTTTCCACCTTCATGCAGTTAACCTCCCTCCAAAACTGCGTTGTCCCATCATCAATGCCACTCCTCTATAACAACCCTGTTGGATTTGGTCAACTTTGACTTATTCTCCTTGAAATTCCTCCTTCCATACTCAAGGTGGCTTCGTTATAACTATCTAGACTGATCCATATTCCCACTGGGTTATCTCCATTAATGTTCCACTTCCTCCATACTAGCTTTGTTGACTTGGTCAAACTTGACCTTGTCCACATGCATTAGCCTTTGTTCATGCATGAAGGTTCTTTAACCAGTTATGAATATGATCCCTTTTTCCATTAAGAGGGATTTTATTTCTGCTAAAAATATTTATGGGCCTCACTACCCATTTATTCATCCAACTATGTGTTAAGAGAAAAATTAATATTCCAATTAGTTGCATGCTAATTTAGGAATATTACAGTCCTCCCCTCCCAAATGTTGCTTGTCCTCAAGAAAATACAAGGATAGAACTGAAGAGCCTCTCCTCTTCCTTCTCTAGCATCCTAAAGTGATAAGTTCCCCAAAAGAACAAGATGCTTTCTCATCAATGTGCTCTCAAGTTGTTCCTCCCATGTGTGTAAGTATGCCTTTGGTGAAAAATCCAAATGGCTCTCATCATGAAAAAGTGGGACATCCATGGAAACAACTATATGTGGTCTAGAGGCCTTCTTGAGGCATGGAATCTGAAATATATTGGGAACCATCATTCCCATGTGAAGCCTCCATACCTAAGCTATCATCCACAAAAGTGGGTCACCCTCCAACATGGTAACTCCTGAAACATCTCCTCCACCATAGGCTCCTGCAAAGAAGGTGGGCTGCATAGCTGAATATATGGGATCAAAATTTCCACCCCATGCTATCTCTCTCTCCACTTATGATAAGTGCAGAGCTGCTATTGAATAAGGGCTACAATAATGTTGCCTTCATGGAGCAGAAAGGCAATAGGATCCTCAAAGACCCACACCTTGGTTCTTGCCCAAATCATCCCATACAAAATGAATATGAAATTATCATCATATGGAATACAAATAAGAGAATTACTTAAGGTTTTACATAGTGATGAAAGGTGCCAACAGCTTCTCAAATAGTCACAACGCAGTCTTACCCACTACAGTTTTAGAATATGATATGGCAAGTTGTCTTCAAATAGTTTTCTAGTCGTGCATGTTACCTCATCTACCAGTAAATAGTAAATGGAATTGTATATCAACTAAGCATATAGGAAATAGTACAACACTTTCCCAAAGCCATACAATAAATGGCTCTCTCCATCATAGATGTTGGTCCCAACATGACCATGAAGCCCAAATAGAGGCTTTCCCTCTTGTGGAGAAATGCACTGTATAGAGATGGTAAGAGAATGAAAATACTATGTTAGATAGTCAATAAGTGAAAAAACACAATTCTTACTATGTAATGAGAGTAATATGATAATAAGACCCATTAATGAGCCTTCCATAGTGATATGACATAGTCCCATGAAGAGGAATGAACCATGTGCTGCAAGTATATTGTTCTTCTTATGCTTGAAGATCCAAGTCAAGAAGATCATATCATGGTAATAGGTGTCTCCATCCACTACTCCCTCAATCTCATCTCCTTTATGCCCATCAAGTGCATCATATGTGAAGTGATCCTGGGTACATTCCATCAACAAACCCAAGCTCCCAAGTGACAACGCTATTGGCCTTTGTAATAAGGCTCCTGTTATCTCATAGCTCCATTCTTTGACATACCACATGTCAAAGACATCAATCATAATGATGTTATATATAAGAGATTCCTTCCAGGGTGGAAGTGCCTCATGATCCTCCAAGGATAAGGAGTAGCCCCTTTTCACCATGATAGTGCCATATCCTACTCCTGCAACATCATGAAAAGTATGGGAGAAAACCAGCCCATAATCTCTCAAGAACAACCAAAGCAACAAAAACTCTTGTTGCCTCCCCACACCATCACCATATAAATCATGGAGCAACAACATGATAGTTGATATGAAAGATATCACATCACCCCAATACACCCAAAATCCTTGCTGCCATATGATGTAAGTGCAATGCCAATTTCCTTCCACCAACCAACTCTTTGAAATAGAATGTGTCATACGATGACCAAACTCTTTCAAGAGTAACCAATGCAGTATTTCCTCCTGCTTCCCAGTGTCATAAATCTGCAAGTGTTTTCCCAACCTCTTGCTCATCAACATCACCCATCCAACCCATGGTGAGTGTCTGTCATCATGTCCAAAAGTGGCATCCCTCCAATGGAGAATACCATCCTCCCAATTCAGATTTTTGTCCTTGCATTTCATGAGATGAAATGAAATCTCCTGGAGATCTCCAAATGAATACCAATCATCAATGACCAATTTGACCCCAGAAGGATCCAAATATAATGAAGGAAAAGTCTTCTCATTGAGCAATGAAGTGCTCATCAAGAAAGATCCATCATAACAATGGAAGATAAGATGCTTCTCATTAACCATCTGCCTATCCTATGCTATACATGTAGAAAGGTCATTGGAATGCTCCAATAATGGTTGGCCCCCCAACTCATCACGGCTGCTCAATGAAAGCACTTTTGATCTCCATAATGGTGCAACTGTTGTCTCATGATCATTCCCAATGATGAACACATAGTTATGCATTGTATTATTCAAGACAATGCTCACCACATCCTCCAAGAATCTACAGTCCAACCCCAAGAGTTGTGTGCAGCTCAACAATGATACACTAGGATGACTGCATATCTCCTCCTTGAAAAAATCAAGGTTGCTCAGCGCGGTGATAGTCTGTTGCTCCAAATCAGCAAAGTACTTTGACCCTAGGTCATGCGATGGTACATTCCCATAATCCTCCATATGATGTGCTGAAGTAACAGAAAATGGAAACATATGCATACCTTGGTAAATCTTGGGAACATCTTGTACTGCTACAAGGGTTCCTTCCTCTGGTGTGATGGCTTCCCCAACTACTGATGATGATGGCTACTCTTCTATGGCTGCATTGGTGCTGGTACAAGTCTACTCATCCTCATGCATCTCTAGAATGGTGAATGGGACTTTAGATGTCAAGAGATCAAGACCACTTTGCAAATATGCAAGTGTTCCTTCTCCTGATGCAAGTGCTCCTGCAGCAAGTGGTGGTGAAGGCTTATTCTCCTCTAATTTCTTCTTATCAAACTTCTTGATCAACCTTTGAGTAAAATCTACAAATGTAGTCACTCTTGCATGACTCAAATGGTTGAACAACCAAATATTTTCTTCACCCTCAAGGTGCAGCACTACAATCTCAACAACTTCTTTCTCTACCACTAGATGTAGAAGTAAAAATGCATCCAATCTCTTTCCCCAAGCCCTTGCTGTTCATGAGGATGACCCATCAAAGGTAGAAAATAGAAATCTGTTTCCCTCTTTTCTTCTATTGCTGCAAGGTTTCCTTTCTTCTTTGAGCTAAATGAACTGTGGGAGAGTTAGATTCTCCTTGAAAGCTCTAGGTTGAGACTTATATTCTACAAGATACTCACTTAGAATCTCATGATCTAAGTTTCCTCCATTTGTATGCCTCATGTCTTCAAAATAAAAGGCCATAGTATGTTTCTTTGGAGCTCTATGCAATACCATATCTTCTTTTTGCTGATAGGAAGTACATGGACCTTCCTCATCTTGAAACCCTAATGTGGTTTCACTTCTTCTCTCCATTTTTATTTTCTTGACCTCCTTGGTGAGGTCCTTCTTAGATCTAAAAAGAGATGAGATGAAACTCATTCCTCCCATCATTCTCATCCCTTTCTCCTTCTCTTCTTCTTCTTATAGCATATGGCTGAAAACTCACAGGCTGAACCAAGATTATGCTCTGATACCACTATAATATTACCAAATGGGGAATGCAGCAATACAATGCACTAAAAATTCATTTTTCAGAAACATATGTAATAACAGTTAAATTCCGCCCATGGATCCATTCATTTATACATTATAGCAGCCAAATACAAAAGGATATATGAAAAAAATCATGGTAGCTTAGTTAAACAAGCCTCCCAAGCCATAATAGTCCAAAATGCAAAAAGAGGGGATGCAACCATGAATCAAAGCTGTAATACCCTAACAGTGTTATTTTATTTCTCCTACAACAAAAATAGGTTGTACATCAGATGAGAGCTGCTATGTGCATAAAAAGTTAGATCTATGTCAGATTCATGCACTGTACAAGCTCCTCTATAGAACCCCCTTGGGGTTTTTAGCAAAACACCAAGTACAAATTGTAGATCTGAGATTTAAGACTACAGATCTACTGAAATATTCAGGTTTGAAAGGTGGATCTGATCTAACATTAACAATAATATGACCTCCTCCAATAGATCTCCAAAGTGAAGGTCAGATCCCCAACACTCAGAAAATCACCTCTTTAATGGTGTACTGAACCACCCTGCAGCTACTCCTTCAGAAATTATGTAGATCTGGATCTCTTCTGTGCTATAGGGATCAAAATTTAGTTGGCCTGATGCTAATATCTGGAAATTATTCTTAATTCATTCAATATTTTCCTTCCAATGGAGTAGAAACCTCCTCCACTGAAAATGAGCACTGAAATGGCCTAGATCTGAAGATATAGTACCCACTGGTTGCAGCTTACTGAAACAGACAAACCCTCAATAGGATCTGCGCTATCAAAGGAATATGAAGCTTGGCCTTAAGCCAGATAGTGGAAAATATGGTGCAAGACTCCTCCAAGAGCTACTCAATGTAAGAGGTGGGATTCCCGATCAAGAACACCCAATGCTAAAAAACATTCAATCTTAGCTAAACATCAAGAGAAAGTTATATTTCTAAACAAACCATATATTCAGAAAACAATAATCATAATCTAACCCCATATGGTTTCCATCCTCTTCCTTATAAACAAGGTGAGCCTTCTCACCTTGGGTCCCACTCATTAGGGTTTCCACCTTCATGTAGTTAATATCCCTCCAAAACTGCGTTGTCCCATCATCAATGCCACTCCTCCATAATGGCGCTGTTGGATTTGGTCAACCTTGACTTATTCTCCATGCAATGCCTCCTTCCATACTCAAGGTGGATTTATTCTAACTATCTAGACCTATCCATATTCCCACTGGGTTATCTCCATTAATGTTCCACTTCCTCCATACTAGCTTTGTTGACTTGGTCAAACTTGACCTTGTCCACATGCATTAGCCTTTGTTCACACATGAAGGTTCTTTGTCCAGTTATGAATATGATACCTTTTTCCATTAAGAGGGATTTTATTACTGTTAAAAATATTTATGGGCCTCCCTACCCATTTATTCATCTAACTATGTGTTAAGAGAAAAATTAATATTCCAATTAGCTACATGCTAATTTAGGAATATTACATTAGGGGATCAAAGGATTCTTATAGAGTTAATCAAGGATTCCCTCATCCCCTATGTAGTAGGGTTGAAGACATCAAAAGAGATAGATGATAGGCTCGTAGAACTATTCTCTGAAAAAATGAAAGGAAAATTCATATTACTAAGATCTTTGATGTACAATTTGAAATCAAGTTGAATGTAAAGTGATGTAGGATCATATGAGCAAGTTCAGACATTTGTTGTCATGGCAAGAGGAGAAGGTCAATTTGGCAAGTTTGGTCTTCATAAAAAATAAGATCAATATGTCTTGGATCCAATGATATGGATGTAAATAATATGGGCACTACAAGATATATTGTCCTAATATCAAGAAGGGAAAAAAAAAAATTAAGGGAAGGATCCTATATCATTGAAGAAGTGGAAGAAACCGAAAAGAAGAAATACAATAAAGTGGAAGTAAAATATCTCTACTACTATTGAGATAAGTCTTCTCCACCTAGTTCTTTTCAATTTTTATGAAATATAGCTATCATGTTAGGAACATTAGAAGAATGATAGGATGCATCATTTTATGGGATGGCATCATAGTAGAATATGATTGAAAATAATATCTCATGACATCATTATGAAGCCTGAAAGATAGCTAAAGTCTATGGCAGTAATTATTAAGGAAGTAGCACTTGGTAACCTCATTATAATCATAAGTAAGTACTTATGGGTAGAAGTGAGTCATCTAGTATGACACCCATCATATATCATTGGGAAGGAGCATTTTCAAGATGAGGATTATTAGAATGCTATGTTGGAATCTTCATTAGAATATTCATCTCTTGAAACATGTCTCACTGAGAATTCCACTTCGAATAGGATCCATTGTTCGAAAATAATAGTATGATGACAAAGGAATGTAGGATGTCAAGTTGATTTAAGCTCTCTCAATCAAGGACATGAAGTTTCTAAAGGATTTTTAGATGACCAAAAATAAGAAAAGAGGTATGTAGGCATATTTTAATGAGATAAATCATGTCATTATATAGTTGTAGATAGCAAGGATACATTCTCCATCTCATGATCAAGGGAAAATTATATCTTTCATTCAAAGGATGTATGAATGCATGGTTCATATACTAAATAGATGAAATCAACATAATATGTAAAAATGAGGTGGTTGAAAAATATGTAGTAACTATGATTCGAAGTTCTCCGTAAGAAATGAAAAGGAAGAGATTGTGAAAATGCAACTATGGAGAAGGAAATCAACATCGAAGGACTAAAATATTTGACTATGGTGTCGCCATGGGAAAGATATGAAGATCTTGATGAAGTCTAGAAAACAAAGAGACCCTTGACATTGTATATATTTTTTGATATGTGTCAATATGTATGCAATATGTTGAAGCAAACAAGGAGATGTCATGATGAAAGACCATCAGAAAGGTAATTTTTATTTAACATTAATTATTGATTTTTGAAAAAAAATTAGATGGGCTAATCCAAGGATACCAAAGGAAGAGTTTTAGATGTCATCTAGAACTAATACTCATGTGATATGATGAAAAAAAATAAAGGAAACATGATATAAAGAAGGTAGAGAGGTATGACGGAAAGGGAATATATGGACTAACGGATCACTTTCTGATGAAAGAAAGGATGAAATGACTCACATGAAAGTGATGGATGGTCGATGGCCTAAAAAAATGAAGGCTCCATAATATTTAAAGATAAAATTCATCACATCAAATGAAGGATCCCTACAAGCAGCTAAAGGTCCCATGATATCCACTAATGAATAAAAGGTTGTTGCCAAAAACAGGTCCCTAGTTGAGAGGGAAACTGGAAATAAGTTTCTAAATTTGTAGAAAATTGGAGGCAACTCCCTAAGCTAAGAGGGAGCTTAGGTACATTCCTTCCATAGGAACAAGTAAATTCCTTAATTGGAATAGATATATCCTCAATAATTAAGAGGGAAATATAGACACATCATTATTCTCCTCACTTGGAAGATAGAATGGAGTATTGTGTGAGCATCTGACATCCTATACTCTTTATGGATGTGACAGCACATCCAATATAATAGGAGTCGTGAAGGACCAATATTATTTGAGGACTAGGAATCCAAGATAAGAATATTCATGGAGGGATATACCCTGTGAACACCCATGTTAGGTATGCTCCTAGAGAGACAATGATGAAGGTGTCTATAAATCATTAGTCTCGCCAACATTGTTCTTTTTTCTTCTGGAGATATAGAGATGTTAGTTAAGGCCTTGTTATATGACAATGTCGGATATGATTCTATAGAGATGGGTTACCAATCCGACTCTTCTTATGAGAATTATTTAGATTGATAACATCCAAGTACCTTGTATGAATTATGAATACCTCCCTAGTTAAGAGGGAGTGTTGAAATATGTAACTAGGTCTGGTCTTCATAATGACATATGTAATGTTGATTTTTATGTATTCAATGAAAGGAGAAAAATAAATTTATTATTATTGTTATTGAGGCATGGGTTTCATGCTCAAGGGAAAATTTATTTTAGTTCAAGCTCCCATTTAGAGCTTATAGGATTTTTCATTGAGTATATAAAGTCCGAAGAGTCATTTTCATGTATGAATAACCCTTCTTAGGCATGTTACATATTATAAGAAAATTATTTAATTTAAATAAGAGTCAAAAGACCCTCCAAGATCATTTCAACCATGGTAGCATCAAGTTGGCCTCATGAAGCAACAAGTCGACCCAAGGACATGTCAAGTCAGCCTCAAGGAAGCCTATATATAGGGTACTCAACCTCATTTGGAGACACCACTCACACATAAGTTTGATCAAAAGGACAAGAAGAAGTGCAAAGAAGAGGAAGAAAAAGGAAGGAGGAAAAGTCATGTTGTTTTGGATTTATTTCTGGCTACTTCTCTCCACACATGTGAAGGAATTAGGGCACATATTGCTGCAGTGAAGATGAGTTGAAGAAGCAAAGTTACGTCACGAAGAAGAGTTGTTCTAGAAGTAGAGTTCTCTAGGAGAGAAAATCTACCGAAGGGAAGAAGTTGAAGTTTCTGTTTTTGGGAAAGTGGAAGTTGTAGTTTCTAGAGAAGTCAAAGTTTTAGTTTCTAGCCAAGTCAAAGTTGCAACTTCTGGGCAAGTCAAAGTTGCAACTTCTGGACAAGTCGAAGTTGCAATTTTGTGGCAAGTTAAAGTTGTAGTTTCTAAAGTTACAGTTGCGGAATAGGTAAAAGTTGTTGGAAGGAGAAGCTATTCAAAGAGGAAGCATTGACTTATTCTTGGAGGGGTTCTTGGTCAAGGATATTGGTCTTGGAATTCATATATTTAAGATTCTATAAGAAGAAGAATTATGGTGGGTTTTCCTCTCAATTTGGAGAGGTTTTGGACCTGACTGATTGCCTAGATATTGTGTCCTTTGTCTCATTGTTCTTTATGGTTTGGTAGTTGTTTGAAGAAGAAAAACACTAATAAGTAACAATTAAAGAATAATCTAATTAAGAAAAGGAAAAAATACATCATAAGTAGTTATCATTTCTAGAGAAATCATCTCATATTTCTGACCTAGATTTCTCAACATGTAGAACTAAGAATATTTATTCTGCATTTTGAGCCATCTATTCACCCACCGATGAGTTAGTGAGTTTTCATGGAATATGCCTTGTGTTATCACTCTGCCAGATTCCCAAGGATGTGGAAGGAATCCCTATAGAGGTAACCACAAACCAAGATTTTAACTTGGTATCTAGCCCTACTAAGTTGGAGAGGGCTCTCTCCACAAAAATCATAGCCAAGAGGGTTGGATGAAAAGGTTTTAGGCTAGTTATGAAATACACGGGTTTGTTTGTTTTAATTTTTGGGTGAGGCTCACTGAATGAGGATTAGGTCAAGGGGACTAGATTAGGGCCAATGAGATGGAATTGCAGTCCATTCGATGGGGCAAGGTAGGTATAATTATCAACACTTGAAGGTGAATTGCTGAGATGGTTTAATATTGATGAGGAGCTAAAAAGAGCATAGGGGTTGAGTTCTTCCTAAATTGAAGAAAATGGAAAAATTGAAAAATTTCCCAAAACAAAGCATGACAAACATGTATTCTGCCTCTCAACGTGAAATTTAATATATAATAGGCATGAAAAGTTTTATTAGATTACAAAACATTCATAAAAATTATCACAAAGAAGAAACTATGTCAAACATTCATACCACATGAATCCCAAGGAAATAGCTGTAATTTTTCATTAATATCCATGCCAAACTGGTTCTTGATCAATACACTAACATTCAAATTGATGCCAACCTTTGACTCCTCTGAATAAATGAGCTAAATAGACCTCAAAACCACCTCCACTCATCCATTGGGGTAGAACCCATGAGGTGAGGGAGATATTACACAAAAAGCTAAACTGATAGCTAGAGTATAGGATGAAAAAAGTGACTCAATCCTATCTCTAATGAACTGATTAATTACAACTCAACTGATTGACTCACCTAATGTAATTACCCTAGATAGAAGTAAAAACATTATATTTACATTCATATTGACCATTTGCATAATTAAATTCCTCATTTTCCAAAGTAAAATTCAAACTGGGGTGAAACTTCAAAAATTTCTGAAGACTATGAAAAATGCATTTTCTTTGTCAAACGCAGTAATGTCGAGGTAGAAACAATGACCTTTGTTCAAGGCTAGTTTTGAGTGCCTTCCTGGTGTCAAAATTGGTTCCTAGATAGATTTTTGGAAAGCCCTTCAAGTCTATCTTTTATATTTGTCTTCAGTTTTCAAAATGAAGGTCATTTTTCCTGACAAACTTCATTTCGCCCAAGACTGGTCAAAAAGTGGAGAATGAGGGTGCTGAAATGCAGAGTGTTGTTGTAGGAAATTTTTGGAGGCCTTTCACAACTCCAAATTGAGCTCATGATAGCTAATTGGAAATATCTCTCTGTCTAGTTATCATTTAACTTATAAAGAAAGTGATTTAGACAATCTAGATAGGGGAAAACTTGATTTTCCCAAGGTCGCTCCAAAAGTGCAGCAAACCTCTTGTAGCACCTGTATTTTTGACATTTCTCACCAACCATGATACATGTGAAAATAATTATGGAGGTTTTTATTTTTTAACCTATGATGGACAAACACGTCTCTCACATTTTTCAAATTCATATTTTTCTGGTCAGAAACATAGTTTGAAGAAAAACTGGCCCTATGTGTGGCAGATGATTTGACTCTTGGAATGACTTCTTGGAAAATGATGTAGGTATGATGTTTATGAGTTGGTATGGCTTCATACTTGTTTAAATGACCTCCCTTATACCTCCTCCTCTCATATGTCTCTGATTCCATAGCAAACACTAGCTCAATGGGAGAGGAAATTCAGGTTTGGTGTAGTGAAAAATAGGGGATTTAGGACTACCTTGTAGAGGGAGGGGAATGAAGGGGTTAGGGATTGTCTAAATTCTTGGGGAAATTTTTGGGGATAGGGATAGATGTTAGAGAGTGTAGGGAAGTGGAATTTATCAAAATGAGTGAGGGGAAGGGGTCCAAAAGGGAAACACACATGCCTAGTCTTGAAAAGTGTCAAATTGTAGCAATAGGCTAGGGCTTGTGGAAAAATGATGATTTGGGCACCCTTGGGAAAAAAGGTGAAAATGGTAAAAAATGAAGTGAGGTTAATGATAATCACGGAGATGAGGTGAAATCATAGTAAAAGAAGGCGGGATGGGTGGGATGCAAATACCAGTGCTAACACCTTGGCTGAAAAAAAAAATGTTGTAGAATATAGTGTGGTTATTGCACTATTATTAGATGCCATTTCATTTGAAATTCATCATTTACCCATTAGATTGGATTCTCAAATCATAGTATTACAATTAAGTCACATTTATTTAGTTAGAAGCTCTTCAATGTTAAGAATGTTTTTACGGGTTCGTCCCTTGGAAAGAGAATTAAATTACATTGAATACCAACACATTCCAATACATTTAAACAAATTAGCTAATGCATTGGAAAATTATGTGTTAAATCAACATTTGCAAAATTTGTAAAAATAAAACAATATTCATTCACATGTTGTACAAAATAAGCTGAGAAAATATAAGTAGTCTCCATCATAATGTCTGTAAAAAAACTAGTTTACAAAAAATGCCATTCAAGACATATGAGGCTCGTGGCCTTTATTATCCGAACATGATGATAGACAAAAGAAAAAATTCTCGTTGTATGTCTAGATACCAAGCACGATGCTCATGATAACAAATGATGGAATGAGCCACTCATTATAATAGGTGTCCAATATGCCTAGGTACACTTGTTGTATGCCTCTTATAATTTGGAGGAATATCATAAATCCCAATGTCTAGGATATCTAGAGTTAGCCTCTCCAGGTTACTCTCACTCGTAGATAGGATCTCTACTACAATTGGATCCTGCTCCACGTGGACTGGTTTCTCATCACGTTTATAAATCCATATCATTTTCGTTGGTCAAACAGTGCCCACATTTGCATTATTTTTATATATTTAGCCTTGGATGTAAATTAAAAAACACAAACCAACCAAAGTGAGAATTTTTACCTATGTCACCCCATTTCATTCCTGCATGAAGAGGGATATATGGATCACCTTTATAATCCATACCCACATATGGGTAATCCCCAATCATGATGAGTTGGTGACTCAACCATATTAAAAATGCAAGAGTGTATATGATCATTGGACCATTACCACCTTTGTGACAGGTCATCAATGAAACCCGTTGTAACATATGAGGACCTTGTGGGCCTCCCATCTCCATAGAAATTTGTGGCAAAAGTATAGGGATCCTCTCCAGAGAAAATGATACCACTATGGCACCATATCCAAAGTTATTTAATAGTCCATTATTTTCTCTAGTGAGATGTCCTTTCAAATTGGTAACAACTCCTTCACAACAATTGAACAGAGTATGTTGCATGTACTATAGTGAAATTTGTATCTATACTTTGGTTACTAGGTGAACCATTGCACTTTCACATAAAGGAGCGATGGTATATGTTATGGTCCATAGTGGAAGTTCTTTGATGTCCTTAATCTCAATCATACCACCACTAAGTTGGGATCTATGAACACAATTCTTGGTTAGGTAATACTCTGTTTATTCATTGACTGACCTACCAAAAAATAATGAAATATAAGTTCCACGATGTGAATTTGATGTTAAGAAATAGATGTCCCAAACATCAATGGTTATTATATGATCACCAATTTGAAAGCATTGATCTTGGACATTTCAAGCCCTTACTAACCATGTCAACCAATCTGGTTGGGCCCTTATTCTCGGAATCACGAAGTATTTTAGCAAGCCACAATTTCTAAGGTTTTCCACTATTTTCAGATCATTCAATGCTTCAACATATTGGGATTCATTTTCTCTCTCTCCATTCCATTTTTACACACCAAGATCTGTAATCAATGAGGAAGAATGGTTAGAGAACAAACATTGATGCCCTCGTCACCTTTTGCGATTTTTATTTACAATAGTACACATTTTCACAGGTCTTGTAGAGGAAAATTATGCAAGATGCACTCTTCCAGTACTGGAGGATTCGGGCTTATGCACCCCAGATTAAGAGAAACTGCGTAATCCCATGAGCACACCCTAGTTACTTAAAACACACTAAAAAAAATCACCATTAAAATTAAAAATAAAAACCATGAATGGTGAGAGAAAGGAATGTTGTCTTTCCTGGAGAATACGACACTTGAAATGGTCGACCAGTCTGATCATAATCTGTTGTTGAAAATTTGGGTAAAAATGCACTCTCAAGAGCTCTAAAATGGTAAGGAAATTTTTACTTTTTGACTTTTTATAAGCAAACTAGGATTATTAAAATATTTTTTTTTTCCTATAGATTTTAAATTTTAAAATAATTTTAATGTTTTTCACTATTTTTGGATAATTTATGATAATTTTGAGATTGGATGTGTAGTTTACAGGGTTGTTTGTAAAAACATATCATTTTGGTGATGAGTATACTTTTATCACTTTTTCAAGCTCTTTAAACTTATGAAAAAGAGAAACCCTGTTGTTCTCTTTTAGCTCTTTTATACCTCTCGAAATATAAAAATATTGTCGAGTATACTTTTTTATTTCGAACTTGTTAAAGTTAATGAAAAGCATCTACCTGGTATAAGTTTACCTTCTTTTACGAACCACATAGACTATTTAGGAGAAAGGTATACTCTAACTAATCATGGTCAAAAGAGTTATCTACTGCATTATTTTACCATTTTCTCAGCTTGAGAGAATAAATTTATGAAAAAAGGAATTTTTGGAGTTTACTTACGTTTTTTTCTTAACTCCCTAAATATGAAAAACGTTGAGCTTTAGTTTCACCTGGATCGTTAAAAATTTAAGTTAAAATAACTACATAAGTTTTATTTTTGTGTCTTTTCAAACTTATTAAATATGAAAGTAGCATTGAGTTATGCCTTCATTGGACTCGTAAAATACAAACATCACAAGACTTGTCAACCATGATGAGACCAAACCACTCCTTCCTTGGGTTCGTTAATAATACTCTGAAGGACTCATCCAAAGGATGAGCTTATGGGACAAGAATATGTTATCCTCCTCAAGTTTGCATAAAAATAAAGAGGTAATTTCTAGTAATGGTGGGGGGAAATTGGAAAGGAACATTTATTCTTGTATTATGGAAAGGTAGCATGTCTCTCTTGAACATGACACTCTATCACCTTCGTGTCTTGGTTGGGAAATCCATTTTCCTCTCAATTAATCATACCTTATTGAAAGTCTTAAAATTATTTTTTGGCCTTATTTTTTAGTCAAATTCTTCCAAGTCAAAGTGTCTTGTCATCGATATGTTCAAGAGAAGTACAATATTAGTCAAAATTGCATTAAAATTCATAGCCTTTAATAGCGTTGTCCATCCCTGAGTCAGTCCTGAATTACTCCAAATTTTTTCTTCAAAACTTGACATGGGTTTTGTGTCGTAGGTCCTTCTGTGAAATATCACTTCATATTGACTTGAGCTCATTATCTAGGAAGTTTATCTAGAAACATCCTTTAGTACATTGAATCCTTCATGTCTTAATGGAAGGTTTCTTCCTTTAGACAAGAGGTTCTCATCATTGACCTATGATTGAATTATTCTATCAGTGTTCAACTTCGATACATTCATTCACACTTCATAGATTGTATTGCCATACCTTGAGAACCATTGTCATTATTGGTTTTTTCTCTCGCACCTATTAACGGTTCTCATCATTGACCGATAATTATGTGGTTTCTACCATGTTCAACTTCAAGACATTCACTCACATGGTCAAATTCATATTGTGGATCAATAGAGATGGAGCCCAAGACTTTGGATGTAGTTTCATCCATGCATGTTGCGTGGAGTTTTAAATATCATGATTGTAAATATAGATCCATATGTGATGGATATGACCATACTGCGACTACTATTGACATGGATTGTTACACATTTTCGTAATTTTTCTTTGAAATACTTATACCTTGAGTATGAGAATTCCTACCCCAGTGATGATTATATGAAGATATTGTATTGTAATCATTGATTTCTTTTTCACGTCTCCAATCAATTAGTCTCTAATCCAAACCTTTTCATGATAAATTTCTTCAGTCCTCAAACAACTTCTCTGACATTTCACTTAAGGGGGAAATCTGTTACACGACATTTTTTCATCATTAGGAAAACAACCACCAATACAGATATCTCATTATCTGATAAAGTGTTCTAAAAATTCCCCTAAAATGTTGGAAAAAAAACAATCCCAAATACAACAAGAATCCTAGACTACATTGCTTATAAACCTATTTCCAAGCACTTGGGCAATTTTCCTAGTCATTACCTGCATAAGAGAAATTATGATCATTGTGGCCTATGCAATCCCGTGCTCTATTCTCCACTAAGATTTGCACAAATATCTTAATGTGGGTAAAAATAAAAAGAAATTTCTAGAGGCTTCATTGGGGGGAAATTTCTCAACCAAAAGGTCTCGAGCCCCTATATACTTAGGCCTCATCCCTTGTTTCATGAATCAAAATCGATTTCTTTTTGGAACCCTAATCCCTCTCCTTATCGATCTCATCCCTTGAGAAGAGGATCTCGAATCTCCTCCTCTTGGCCTATAGATTGATCACAGACCACAGGGTAAAGAGGGACTTTGGAATGTAAACTTATGTTGTCGAATTGATGTTGGAAGATTTTCACCTAAAGGGAGGATTGGAAACTATTGGGAGGAGGTTTGCAACATCAAGGCTAAGGTTAAACATCTCCTTATGATTGAAGGTTAATACAAGAATTTGTTTCTTTCTAGAGTTTGCACTTGTTATGATGTTCATTGCAAAGTTACTTGATCGTTTTCATAGTTTGTAATTGAGTATTGGATTCATGCTATGATATATGCTATGTTGCAATTTCCATTTACATTATGTGTCAATATTTATCTATGTTATGCTTTTATTCCTTTTTTGGTTTTGTTTATCCAGATCTTCTCTTTAAGCAACAATGAATGGATTTTGAAAGCATCAATGGACATCTACAAGCATTTCGTAGAAAGGTAAGAGGTTCTTGCACATTTTATATATCATATTTCAGTTATATACTAAGGAAATTTTACAGTTACTTGTTCTTTTGTTTACTTTGAATCTAGGGAGATTGTTCTTGCCCATAAGAGTGATTTATCTACCATAACACTTATATAACATCACAAAATTTCAAATATAACTTATAATTCCATAATGAGGTTTCCCATTGTTTAAAAATAGAAGTTTGGAGTAATGATAAACTATTTATTTTAAATTAAATATTTCTAATGTGAACCTATCAGAAATTTCACTCCAGTCTCCTTTAAAAATACAACTTAGAAATTTAAATTACGTATGCATAAATTGAAAATATAACCCAACTATGATGTTATGATATGAACTATTTCATTAATTATATTTATTATTTATATAATCAAAAACTATGTTTTGTTGTTCCCTTTAGATCCATATTGAGTTTAAGACATAAGTTACCATCCCTCTTTGCAATGTAATATCACGGGTCTATCCATTGTATATTTCAGCAATTGAGCAATATGAAGTGGCACACTTTGCAAGAACATGATAGATAGTGATAGTAATAATAGATAGTAATAAATGATAGATAGGAAGAACATAGCACTATATATCATGTGAAACTAGATCCAAGTCCCAATTTCTATCGAGCATGGGATATACTCGATGATTTTTTAATTGATTTCTCATTTGCATATCAATATTCCCACTTTATGCTCATGTAAATCAATTTCATATTGGAAATGCCGAGTAACCCATTCTAGATATGATATTGAACTATGTTGTCACAACCGACTGCATGAATCTATCCCTTCTACTATTGAAACATCTCCTTGAAGTCCTCATCCTCTATATATGACTCTCTGTATGCATCATGGGAGAAAGGCTATCTTTATATATATCTGTTCAAGATGCAAATCTTAAGTTGCGAATAAACTTAAAATGGTTATGATTGAAGTCATTTTAACAAAATGAGAAAATATTTCATCAAAATATCTACCACTACTTTGTGAAAACCCTTTCACCACAAGTATAACCTTATACCTTTGTTTTCCTCCATCTTCTTCCTTTAACCTATAAGCACATTTATTCTTCAATATAGTTTTACCTCCATGAAACCTGATTAAGTCCCAAGTCCGGTTATGTAGCAAGGAGTCCATCTCTTCTTTCATGGCTTGCTCCCACTTCTTCCTAGTTTCTACCAACATTGTTTCTTCATAACATTTTGGTTCACCAGAATTAGTCAATAATACATAATATAATGAAGGAGAGTAGCATTCTAGGGTCTATGTATCCTGGTAGATCTTCAAATACCACTTTTGAGTGTTTGAGGTGCATGTTGTTGAGGTGGATGTTGATCATTATTATTTTTCACCTTTATTGTTTTTGTTGGAAGTCCCTGACTTGGTTGGTATTTTCATATATTAATAAGAGTTATTTTGTATACATGTTTATATGAATATATGAATGCTTGATGGATGCATGGACTAACAAGTTCTAGTTAGTCCATAGATAGATGTGTAGAGCCTCTAGGCACTGGTATAATACATCTAGGGTCATAAGAGAGATACCCATTATAATGACCATCTTCCTGAATTTTTTGAATTTCAAGAAGGATACTATTTTTGAAAATATAAAATTTTCTTTAAATTTTTAGATTTTATAAAAATATGTATATCTTTTTAAATCTTGTTTTCTCTAAATTTTTTATAAATCTAAATCAAGATAAATTTACAATAATTATTAAAAACACTTCAATTATTTTTATTTTTATTTTTTTTAATATAAATAAATAAAAAATAAAAAATAAAAAGACATAGATCAAATCCTAATAATAATGTAATTAATCCTAAAATTCATTTATCTATATTTAATATTTTCACATATACAAACATTAAAATTTCAATAATCCCGTTTAATATTTTCACATATAAAAACATTTTACATAAATATAAATATTTATAATAAATTTTATTATTTTAATTAATTAAATATAAAAACATATTACATAAATATAAATATCTATAATAAATTTTATTATTTTAATTAATTAAACATTGTGATTTGCAAGTTTATTGAAATTTAGCTATTTTAATTTAGTTTTGTTGGCTCAGCAATAAATTTCTTAAATGGCCACTTAAATTAAATAATCTAGTTTTTGTTGGCTCAGCGAATTAAATAATCTATTTTTTTTTTGTTGAATCAACATTCAATTTCTTAATGGCCACTTGAATTAAATAATCTAGTTTTGTTGTGTTGGCTCAGCATCCAATTTCTTAAATGCCCACTTAAATTAAATTAAGTTTAAGTTAAGTGAATGAAATGTGATATAATTGTTAGTTTGTAAATATAATAATATATAACCATTATTTTAGGTTCTAAATGTAACAATTTCATTTCTAAAAATAATAATCAGTTTTTAGTTACAATTTTGGACATGCGGCAAGTTACACAAGTCCAGTCCAACAATCAGTTTTGACTTATAATTTTGGACATGCGGCAAGTTAGCCAAGTCCAGTCCAACATTGCAGCGGGAGAGTAAGATTTGAGTGGAGTGGAATGATGAAATGTCTATTATTTTCTAAATATATCAATTTCTGCGTTATTATAGACTTTTCTAGATAAATACCCATTTTTGTGTTTCTGAATTATATTATCAAATTATCGTGCATTTTGAGTGAGTTTCTGAATTATATAAAATTGTGTTTTATTATTTGGAATGCAAATTACGAAATAAGGCGGAGGAGAGGAGCAATTTCAGCGTTAAATTATGGAATAAGGCTGCGGAGAGGAGATCAGGAACACTGAGATACAGTTTCTGCGACTGTGGTTCTGTTTGTACGTGGATTAGATTGAAGGGATTCGAGGCAAATTTACATTTCTGCAAACTTCACATTTATTTCAAGTTTTCATTATTGAAAGGCTTTTCAAAATTCAAATGATTTCAAATACAAAAATATGAAAAAGAAAGAAAATAGGGTATAAAAAAAGGAAAAGAGAAATAGAAAAAGAGAAAAGAAAGAAAACCTTAAAAAACAAATAAAATCGAAAGTGTTGCAAGTTCAAATGCCACTACTCATTAGATAAGTCATACAATTTAATCATGATTGGACAATTTTCAATTTGTATTGATAGGTTAGAGAAAAATATTTTCCAAACTGTTTAATCTCGGCTTATCAGTAGAAAATAAAATTGACTCAACCGTTTAAATTGAGTCAATGGCTGAAATAAGGATAGGTGTTGGGATAAAAATTCAAAAGAAAAATGATTTAAGGGTTTGTTAGTCCAAATGCACCCTGAAAAAGAAGAAAAAATGTTAGCTTTGAGTAGGTAGATGTGCGAAGGAGGAAAAATGGAAGGAAAATATGAAATTTACTCTACAAAGTACAACATCAAAAGTGTATTTTCCTATGCTGCAAGAAGAAAATCAAAACAGAGAGTGTTTGCACTCAAAGGTTTGAAAAAGGAATTAGATTCTAAATTTTGGGACTATGTAATATTCCCAATTGGGAAATGTGTTAATTATAAACAGTTATGCAGAGAAATAACGCAGATTATCTAATTAATAGCAGGAGGCCAATATGGAGGCTCTTAATTCACATTTACATAAGCAAAATATATGCACAAGAGAGCCCATGAGATGTACAATAGGAAATAGAAGACTTTTATTGAAGGAAATCCTCAAAATGAGGTGCAACTACCATGTATTAAGACAAAAAAGAGCTGGGAAACGTTATTTTATTGGCTGCAATTGTTGTAGATTACACTTCAGATCTAGAGCAGATCTATGTACAAAAATTTAGATCTATATCAGATCTATACACTAGATAGGCTCTTCTTCAATTCCCCCTTGGGGTTTTCAACAAAACATGAAGTACAAGGAGTAGATCTGAGATCTAATGCTGCAGATCTACAGAAATATTCAGAAAGACATGAATATTAAGATTTGATCTAATATATGAAATATGATGATCCCCTCCAATTGGATCTCAAATGTGAAGGGCAGATCCCCAACACATGAAAGTCACTCCTCCAAAAAGTGTGCCAAAAGACCCTGCAAAAATACCCACACAAATAATGCAGTTCTGGAAGCAAGACTGCGTTGTAGGCCTTAGAACAAGTTTTGTCTCAAGCCAAGATCTGAAAATGTTGCTCCAATCATCCAATACTCTCTTGCCAATGGGTAGAAGCCTTCTCCACTGAAAAGGAGCACTAGAATGGCCTAGATCTGAGTAGATCTAGCCTCCACTTGCTGCAGCTTTCAAAGACAACCAAACCCTCAACAAGATCTGCGTTGTAGTTAGAAGAAGAAGGTTGGCCTTCAGCCAGATAATGGACAAGAAATGCAATACTCTTCCAAGAGGCCTCTCAAGGAAAGAGGTGGGCTCCCGATCAGGAACACCCAATGCTAAACAACATTTGCAATCTAGGCTAAACAGCCAAAGAAAGCTTGTATGTCTAAACAGACAATACTTCAGAAATCTGATATCATTCAACAACCTTATCCATGCTGCCATCCTCTTCCTTTTATAAGTTGAGAGCTTGCAAACCCTAAACCACCTTCAATAAGATAGCTCCTTTCACATGTGGCACCTCCAACTAAAACTACGTTGTGCTTCATTGATGGCCACTCCTCCAAGACAGCACTGTTGATTTGGTCATGGTTGACCCAGTCAAAAGGTTCAACCCCTTTCACACCTAAGGGTTATTATTTAAATAGCCTAGATTTGGCCTTGTTCACATGTGGAATTGATTTATTTACTATTTAGGAGTTTTATTGATCCTCCTTTACACATTTATTCATCAAACAGAAAAATAAAACAAAATTGAATATTCCCCTTAGCTTGGTACTAATTGGGAATATTACAGTCCCCCCCTCCAAAATGTTGCTTGTTCTCATGCAACCGATAAGCTGAGTGCTGCAACTCTTCTCCTCCTCCACTGGTGACACCATGATCATGTGTTAAGCTTCCTCCATAAGCTAAGTGTTCACCAATCCAACCCTCCATGAATTGTTCCTCCAAAGTTATTATGAGATGTAAATAATTTATCCCACAAGGAGTCAATAGCTCAAATGAAACAAACATGGTTGAACCAATGCTCTCCCTTAAACATGTAGCATAGGACACATAGAGAGTCTCCATCCCATGTGGTACATACATGCCTCCCATCCTCCCTCCATATATTCCCATAAAAAGTAAAAGTATATCATCAATGTATGGGAGAAAAATTACATACATACAAATAGAAATTTGAGCATGTGGATGTGGGTCATAGTCCCACATATGGAACCAGCGCAGTGCATCTCTTGTCTGCATCAGATCTAGATGTGGTAAGTGGTTTCCCCACCACTTACTTGCTGCACATGTTATCTCACCATGCCTGAAAGTGAGATATATTTGGGGCCTTAGGAAAGCACCCATCATGATAAAAGATCTCCCTTTGTTCATCAAGTGAGTGGCCAAATTCAGAAATTTTTGTGGTCCAAGGTTGGCCATGAACTTCATAAGATATAATACTCCTTCTTGGAGTCATGGCCTACATAAACATAGTAAAATAATGCATACAATCAGAAAATAAGTGGATATTGACTCATAAACTTGGTTTCGTAGCTAATGTGGTGATGTTTTTGTTGCAGCCAAAAAGAAACGTAGAGTTCAACCAATTGCATTACAAGACCTACCTAAACAGGTCCCCAACAGGAAAAAAATGGTTAGCATTCTTTTATTTTTATTTTCAGATTTATTATTATTATTATTATTAAATAATGGATATTGACTCATTATAAATAAATAAAAAATTCTGAATTGGACTAATTCTATTAAGCAAAATATGGTACATAAGAAAGTACAAGCAAGAGAGGCGAAAACACGGCCGACCGGAAATGATTTAATATCAACATCGGTCCCCGGAGAGAGAAAAAAGACAAGCAAGGAGCAGCAACAAGTGACTAGAAAGTAGGAAGGAACCGACTCCTACCCAGAATTGGTAGAGTTTTCCACACGAAGTTTCTTCCCTTTCTTTTTGATGACTTTAACCCAGCCATCCTGGTGAGTGTGTGCTGGGACAATTTGAAGACTGGAGTTCTCCAAAAGAGGGGCCTCCTTATCTGAATCAGAGGAGGCGGACTCATGACTACGCTTCTGAGTGACGGTAGTGTCAAGGGGATGCTCGGGAGCATCTGTGGACAAGTTCTCAGTCTGAGGAGCAAGATCTGATTCTGCGTCACTCCCATCATCGTCAGAGCTCGAGGAAGAAGAATCTACAGCAGGCGGCGGGGTACAGGGAGTCCATTTTTTGGAATTGGACTTTGTATGGTTTCCTTTAGTCTTTTTGTCTGCGAGAGTGGGGCAGGAGTTCTGCAGATGCCATGTTTGGTGGCAATGACGGCAGCGGAAAGCAGTGTTCTCGTAGTCTAAGATCCGAGTCCAAACAAAATCGTCGACCTTGATGATGAATTGATCAGGCAATCCTTTGCTGATGTCAACCTCCACGCATATTCTGGCATATGTGTAGAGGCCCTGAAGTGCCCTTTCAAAATCTACAGTGAGAAAGCGTCCCAAGGTATCGCCCATGCGTCTGAACACTTCCAGATGCCAAAGATGGATAGGTACGTTGGGAAGCCTGACCCAAACGGGAGTTCTGGTGATGGTAGCTGTAGCAGGGTCGAAATCTGGGAACCATGGGGTTAAGAAGAGCCCAGCATTTCTGAAAAACCAGGGACCTTCCTGTAAGGCCTGTTCATAATGCTTGGAGTGATCGAACAATACTATGAAGAATCCTCGTGAGCAGCAACTAACCTGGCATTTGCTAGTCCAGTTTTCGTGGATCCAATCAAAGAGATCCTTTGTTCGCGGCCAAAGTCCATTAAATCTGAAAATGATGGCTCTATCTGCAAAATTTTTAATATCTTCTACGAGAGCTGGAAATGGGATCTCAATAGAAGGTACTTCATCCAGTTTTTCAACCAGAAAAGGCTGGGGTTTGGGGGCTGCAGGGGGTTTGGGGTTCTGAGAAAATACAGCATCTTTATAAGAGAAGGTAGGGGTTGAAGAAGACTGTCCCGCCGCCCCTCCTCTCAAACGAAGGGTGAACACTAAAGAATCATATCTGTTAATGTTGTAAGCAGAGAGGGGAAGAAGATGCTCAAGATGTATACCTTGGAAAAGAAGTCTCTGGAGTATTGAGGGAATCCCAGTCCGTCGCTCCAGATTAAGCTTCAGATTCTGTATCAGATCTGAAGAAGAAACCCAAAGCAAAAGAGTTTTGCCAGAGAGCATCCGGAGTTGGATCTGAAATGTGGCAGGGTGCTTTTTAATGGCAGGATCTGCGCAGCAACGAGGGGCAGATCTGCTTTTGCGTACAACTCCAAACCTCTGCAAAGAAAGGCCTTGAGGGTGGGAAACGCCTGTTGACCAATGTCGGATCTGCAATAGGGCAGAGCTGTCATTTGATCCCATCTTGATAATACATCTCTGAAAAAAAAGGGAGAAGGTTTGCAGGAAACCCAGCAACGCCTGGCCCAGCCGAGGTATGGAGGAGGAAGCAAGAAGATATTCGCCACCCATAAACTCCTCTGCAGTCCTCAAGTGTCGATCCGAGGGACGCATCTGCCAGAGGTTGCAAACGGAGGCGGAAACAGAGCTTATGTTGAAGCCTGTAGAAACTGCTTTTTGGAGGACTGCAAAGACTCATTATAAAATTAAACTTGGTCGATATTTTTATTTTTTCAGCCAAGAAGAAACCATCGAGTTTAGAAAGTTAAATTCCAAAACCTACCTCTACACAAGCACTGAACTGTTTCAAAACAACATAGAGTTCAAGAAGTCAAATTGAAAATTCTACCTACACAAGCACCACACCACTGAACTATTTAAGGGTAAGCCATTGTCACAGCATCATCATGGGTGGATGCCATATCGTAATGTCAAGTAGTCAAAGGGCAACAACTTGTGTGTAAATTAAAATCGTGATGATGATGAGAAAGTAACCTGCCTGATTTTCAATTTATGGTTTTTACTCCAATAAATTGAACTCTCACATTGGAAGAATAGATTAATTGGCATGATTTTTCAATTTATGGCCTTTACTCCAATAAATTGAACTCTCACATTGGCATTGGAAAAATGGATTAATTAACCTGATTTCCAATTTAATGCTATTACTCCAATAAATTGAACTCTCACATTGGAGTTCAATAAACTATTTATTTATGATATTTTTCTTATTTTTTAAATAATTTTTAAATTTGGTAATATAAATTACTATATTTGTAATTCCAAATAATCAAAAGGCAACTTCTTATGTGTAAATTAGAGTTGTGATCATGAAAAAGTAAACAACTTTTGTGTTGGTATGATTTTCATTTTATGGTTTCTCCTCTATTAAATTGAACTCTGATATTGGAAGAAATATATATTGGCTAGAACTCAAACTCTGATATCTATTTTAGATCCACTGCTGCTCTTCTTTGCACCATAAATTGAAAAAACATTTAACTAAAGCTTGGAGACCATATTTATGTCCATTGTTTTGGACGTTGTGGACTTGGCTTTCTATTTATTTGGAATCAGTCAATTTCACTTTTATGATTTACTTTAAAGGATGTCCAATAAAGTTCAAATCTTCATTTTTTATTTTTATTTATTCTTATCATAAATTTAATAAATGTTTATGTTAATTGTGGAAAAATAAATAAATATATAAAAAAAATATGGAATATTTGTAGATTCAAATGCCAAATATATAATTTAACTAATGTAATTTAATATTTTATATATTTATGATTTCTTTTTTATGTTTTTAATAATAATTCTTAAATTTGGTAATATAAATTGCTTTATTTAAATTCTGATATTTTTTAAAATTTCATTTTTTTATCTTTATTTTTATTTAATTTATTATACATTTAAAATAAATGTTTATTTTAATTTTGAATTTTTTTTATTAAATTGAATATTTGTAAATTCAAGTGTTAAGTAGTAAACTTAACTTTTAACATAGGATAATATATATATTTTTTAATTTTTTTAATAATTATTAAATTTTCTAGTATAAATTGTTATATTTGTGATATTTTTTAGGGTTTTTTAGTCTCAAGGTTGCATAGATAGAATGCATTGTGTTATTGTTTGTGGTATAGTAATTTTTTTTCATCTCAATTTTTCATCTCTCAATACTATTAAAAATATTCTAGAATATTCTGTAGAGGTTAAATCCCTACCATCCACCTTATAAGTATTTATAATTAAATTAAAATTTTAGAAACTCTATTCCAAAATAAATACCTGTATCAACATAATTAAACACCTTATTAATGTGAATAAGAAACTCAAAATAGCCCCAAAATCAATCTAAAAAAAATAAGAGTAAACAATCCCAAATTATTTTTCATTATATAACATTAATAGTTGCATAGAAAACTTGTTCTTAATATAAAGAACAAAGTATGTTCAAACCTTGCCTCTATACATAGTGCTGCACATATACAAACCATGTGCAAGGGATATGTATTTGGGCCACATTAATATAATCCTTACTAAACAAAAAATGAAGGAACATAAGTGATATCAACTCAATTGAATAATTATGGGCTTGGACTAGTTTCAATAGCTTGGTACCAAACTTATCACTTCATACACCAGAATTGGTGGTTCATAATAAAATTGGATCTTGATTTAGTTTGAAGGCTAATGACTCGATGAAGTATACCAAGTTTGAGTTGGAGATAGTTGGGTTTACACTTGTTGATTTGTATTGGGTGTAATGTATGACATACAAAACTAGATGTGGTAGTGTTTTGGGGTTTGAAATAATGTATTTGATTGTGATGACCTCCCGAAACATCAGATCTTTGCTTAATCCCTATTATTAGCTTTTGTTTGATTATTATTCTTATTGCTAATCCTATTTATGTTTGTCTTATCTGAGATGTAATTTTGGTTGGGGTAATATGTATTTTATTACATACCAAAAATAGGTATGGCATTTAATGGTTCTCCTAAGTCACCAAATAATCATAGACATTGTGACTATGGATTTCAAAACCATAGCTTAATATACATTCATTTCATTTTTCTTTCCTCCCCATGGAAACCATAAATTCGACCAAACCATTTCAAAATATCCATGGATTTTCTATGCACTAATATCTACTAAGAAAAAAACCTAATATGTAGGAATATTAACAATAATATCAATCATTTTTTGTACCTTAATGTGATTTGAATATCTTTAATTTATTTGATAACCTTAACATTAAAGCTATCGAGATGAATAATCCAAGTTGTACTTTTGGTTGGAGTAACATTTATTTTACCACATATTGAAAAGGGATTCACATTTATTGTTTCTCTTTATTCAACCAAATTGTTATGGAATTTTTTATTATGAATTTCAAACATCTACAAAGGTTGGTTTTGAGACTTAAAATTATTACCAATCATAGCATCACACATAATTTTTTTTTTTTTACAATTTGGTTTCACCATAGATAAGGGTTGCTTTACCTTATATCTCACCATTTCCTTATGAGATACATTCGGGGATGACATGAAATGTCATAGGATGCGTTATTTTTTTAGAAGAATGTTGTAGATTTCAAAAAGAGAAATACTTGATATGGTATTTTTGGATTCCTCAATCACATTATTATCCAAACCCATCAAAGGAATATTTTTTATTAGTTGTTGAAATTTTGTTATGAAATCAACTTCAAAAATAGAAGAAAAGAGAGATCAACGCCTTAGAAATCAGCCACTTCAAGGGGGCAACCTCCAATACATTACATAAATTAACAATTCTTGGATGATACAAATGACCAAAACCTCCCTCTATATATAGGAGTCCATGGGCCCACAATATAATCCTAGCCGACCTAACAATAACAATGTAAGGGCACAATAATAACAATATTGGGGTTACAAGGGTACAACAATAACACTAAGGGGGCTACACTAATAACAATAAGGGACTAAACTAGTAATATAGGGACCTAACATGTCCCTATCCTTCAAAAAAGTGTTGTCCTCAACGGTTGAGTAGCTCTGGGTGCTTCTGTATAAAATTCTCATCCACCCATGTAGAATCTTTAGTGGGTAAGTTCTTCCACTTGATGAGATACTCTGAAATTGATCTATTTCGTAGCTGTCGAGTTCTTGTTTCTGTGACCGCTTCAGGTTCCAATATGGTTTTTCCTTCATCATCAAGTTCTGGAAATATTTTTTGAACTGGAAGATTTTCACCTATAACCTTCTTTAAGCATGAAACATGGAAAACTGGATGCACTCGCGAAGAAGGAGGAAGCTCCAATTTGTATGCCATAGTACCAATCTTTTTCAACACCTTGTAAGGACCATAGTACTTTGGTGATAATTTATTATCCTTCTTAGCTTGCTTGAGGGACATTTGTTTGTATGGTTGTAGCCATAAAAATACCCAGTCTCCTACATCAAAACTTATCTCATTGCGATGTTGATATGCCTGTTGTTTCATTCAATTTTGTGCCAAATTTAGGTTATCCTTTAAGAGTTGGAGAACTTCTTGTTGATGCTCGATGTGATCTTCCACTGCTTGAACCTTAGAATTTTCTCTTAAAGATGATGTGATGTGTTAGTCATCAGTGATTTTTTTTCTCTTTGTAGATGACTAAATGATGATTTTAGATTTCTAAAAATAATATTCATGAAATATTGTGAGTTTTAGAAATCTCACTATCTTCATTATCCTAAATAAACCATTTTCACTATTTTTCATCTTTTCCCTTTCAAGAGTTTACCTTGTTGCTCTTAAAGAAATTCATTTTGGGTTTGTTTACCTCATTTTTACCTTCTCCTTACCCCAAGTCTCTTTCACTCATTCCCCACCGAAAAGGCCCATTTTCCCCCTTTCAAAACCCTCCATTCACCATATTCCCTCATATACACCCAAAACAATGTAAAAACTGCTTTTTACATTGTTTTATATCAAAATAATAAGCTATCGGGACCCACTTTTTATATATATTAAACCTTGTTTTATATATAAACCCGACTGTCGTTTTTGTTTTATTAAAATCCGCCCCTTTTTAGCCCCTTTCCTCTAGCCCTAAACTTGCCCCATCACCATACGACCCTAACCCTGCCTATATTATAGCCCCGCCGCTCCTTATTTTTGAAATCCCTCATAAACCATCACCAAAACTTATAAAAAGGTGCATTTCACTTGATTTATACAGACCCTTGGCCCTGCTTCTGCATCAAAACCCGTGCCCATTCCTGCTCCGCCACCTGTCCCCAGGCTCTACCTCCAAACTAGCCCACCACTCTCAAGGCTTGCGATCATTGTCGATCTCTGCCCTTAAGATCCGATGACCCACATCTCGTATCGAAAATTTAATTGCGCCTGCATTAAATAATCCCCGACCATGCGAAATGGGCAGTTTCTGCCTGCCATGCGGCAATCAGTCAATGGTATCGCATCATGACCCCAAAAAACTAGTACCACTCCCTCTGCTACACAATAAACCGTTCCCAGTTTTCCGAAACCACCTTCCCTCCTCGCCAAATTTCAAATGTTCCCATTTCCGTTCAATTTCCCTTCCGGTTCCGCTTTCGGAACCATGCCTCATCCACCATTCTCTCCTCTGAAAACACCCTCTAATAGCCCAAAACCTCCCAAAAATGCAGTAAGCCCTATCTGCATGGTTTTCAAGTTAATTATTTATTCTTTTGTATGTAGGTTGCATGGCGGAAATACCCATCAAGCATTCCTATGGTCCAAAAATGGTTAAACAAAGGTTTGGATGACGATCCAGAGCTTCATTTCATTCATAAAGGAAACCATAGGCGAAGAATGAAAGATTGAACCCCTCGAATCATGATCAGGGGTATGATTTAAAACCCTCCAACACAGAAGAGCACATCCCTGCATCAAAAAACACAAGCCAACAGTAAGAAAAAAGAGAGGAAAGACAGTCAAAATACTACAGACAAAGAAAAGAAAAGATTAGAAAGGCTAATCACTGATCAAAAGACAAAAACAAAAGATTAGCCAGCGAAGCGGTGTTTAAAGAAAGTAAAGGAAGACAGATAAAGGTCAAAGGATTAAAAGGATAAAAACAGAAGATCAAAGGGTTAATCAATGAGATTAAATCATAAAATAGATATTAAAGACAAAACAAAGACAAGTTAACCCATGAACATATTCCAAGGTTCAAATCCACAGAGGAAATTACTTCTTCAAGATGTTTTTCCACCTACAACATTGTTTCCTTCAATAAAGCATCAAAAAGTTATTACACTGAGTCAAAGATATTTTCCATCTACTAGCAGTTACTGTAAAGTTATTGCAAAAAGCCTTAAATTCAAATATTTCCAGAAATCAGGTCAAACAGTAAAATTAAGATTTATTATTATAGAAATATAGTCAGTCTTATCTTGCCTTGGGCCTTACATGGTCACAAAGGTCAAGAGATCATTTAATCTGTAATAACTATAGAAGCCCTAGAATAAGATCACTTCTTCTTTCTGCAGTTAAATACTGCTTGTATAATCCATTCCAGAGGTTGGAATTTGATGACTCTTTGGAGAAATACATAGTTTTTTTGGAGATTGGAGAAGAAATTGGTGTTGTGGAGTTTTTGAATGGCTTGTCTTGATTGATGATGGAGAAGGCTGCTTGCAGGATCCCTGAGCTTGGTTAATGGTGATGTGTTTCTATTCAGTTACTGTTTTCTCATGTATCATTGTGTTTCATCCTTCTAAATTGCATTAGGACAAAGGTTTTAGACTAGGAAATGTTTTCAAAGGCACCTTAGCTATGTTTGTTCTTCATTGCCTCTATGTTTTCATCTGTTGGGCCTCTTTAGAGAATTCGTAATTGCTCTCTAGACTCCCCAAGCTTGTTTATTTCATGAATGGTTTAATACAATAGGTACCAAAGGTGATTTATGGTTAGCCTTGCTTGTTTGATGTCTCTAAAAACTGTTCGTGAGGTCTCTCTCTAAAGTACCATTGATTAGTTTTGCCAAAGAGGCTATGTTTCGATCATACCCTTTGTCCATGCTTGAATAATTTTTTTGGAGATCTTCATAGCTATGATCAATGATGTTTAGGAATTCCATCTTCTTTGATTAAAGCTATATTTGTATCTTGAATGTTTTCTAACCTTGAAGGTGAAATCACTAGAAGTTAAATGAGTTTCTCACCTTCTATATTTCGTTGGATTGTATATCTGAAATGCTTATTTGCTTAAGTTGAATCAAAGAGTTATTGATGTGCCCTGTCTATTAATTTCTTCTTCATGCTAAATAGTGTTGAGGTCTTTCCTTGTTTTTAAGTACATGATAAAGGATTCCTAATTTCCCTTTATCCTACTTTGTTCACAAACTCGATGTTCATTTAATTTCACAAAAACCTTGAGAATCCATCTGACCAATGCTAGATTTTCCCTGTGATCCACCCTGATTTACTATTGAAACTTTTTATGACTTTTATTGAATCCATAGCCCAATGACTTGAATATTTCTTCACTCTATATATTATACTTGGTCATCTTACCCAACCAAAAAAAACAAACAAACCCTACACTTAACAACTAGCCCAAAATAAAAACCCTAAAAGCAAGCAAGTTCACATCCTTTTGACAAAATAGAGAGATCCCTATCTGAGTCCAGGAAGCCTAGGTCCTAGGACTCCAAAGACAGGTATGATGTTACCCTGTGCATTTGATCTCACCAATTTAGAAAATCATGGGAACCTAACATAATGGCGATCACGATGGGACCTTCTGAGTAAAAAACAAGCTTATATATCCTTAGAACTTCAGAACCCCTTATCAAATCATAGAAAAATCAAATTGTTAGCCATAGAGTAGAATCTATATACTTTGAGTCTGAAATCTGGCTTCAGCCTCTCTATACTTTGAGTCCGAAATCTGGCTTCAGCCTCTGATCAATACCAGATCTCACTCAGACCCAAATCCTCCTACCATAGTTGATGACCCAGAAAAGATTTTGTGGAAAAATTTATAAACTGGAAACTCAACTACTGTTAGGACCATTCATAGATCAAGCTCGATACCTGAACATATTATAGCCTTGCAAGAGCCCCAGTTTGACTTACACCATACAAGAAACCTTTTCAGAATCAAGTCACAAAGTGGGATTGACAAGACTGACCTTGAGCCTATAGATTTGCAACATAGTTTTAGTAGAGAAGCCTCTCCTTCCACTCCTCCTAACTTTCAGCTTCTCCATCACTTCAGCTCTTTTCATACCAATTTTTCTCAAAATCAGTTTGCTGCTCCAAGTACATCTACCACACCCATCCACACATCCACCGTGCAAACCACTCCACTTCATCCTCTACCTCCTCTCACAAACCCTCCCCTTGTAAATCATCCTTGGATCCCATTCCCTCCCATCATGGTAGCATGGTATGTCCCCCTAGCACTACCACAAACTTTGTTACCTTTTCCAAATGACTATCAATCCAAAATCCCTCACTTTACTGGAGCTGAATCTACCACTGCCCAACAGCATGTAGATAGGATAAATGATGCTTTTGAATACATGGAATTAGAAGAAGAAACCATAAAAATGAGGATTTTTGCACAAAGCTTAGGAGGAGAAGCCAAAAAATGGTTCAAAACAATGTAAAAACTTCTTTTTACATTCTTTTATATCAAAATAATAAGTTATCGGGACCCACATTTTATATATATTAAACCCTGTTTTTATATATAAACTCGACTGTTGTTTTTGTTTTATTAAAACCCGCCCCTTTTTAGCCCCTTTCCTCTAGCCCTAAACCTACCCCATCACCATACGACCCTAACCCCGCCTATATTATAGCCGCCCCACTCCTTATTTTTGAAATCCCTCATAAACCATCCCCAAAACTTATAAAAAGGCTCATTTCACTTGATTTATACAGACCCCTCGCCCCACTTTTGCATCAAAACCTGCGCCCATTTCCGCTCCGCCACCTGTCCCCGGGATCCACCTCCAAACTAGCCCACCACTCTCAAGGTTTGTGATCACCGTCGATCTCCGCCCTTGAGATTCGACAGCCTGCATCTCATATCACAAATTTAATTGCACCCGCGTTAAATAATCCCCGACCACACGAAATGGGCAGTTTCTGCCTGCCACACGGCGATCGCTCAATGGTATCGCATCACCGCCCCGAAAAACCATTACCGCTCCCTCTACTACGCGATAAACTGCTCCCGGTTTTCCGAAACCACCTTCCCTCCACGTCAAATTTAAAACGTTCCCGTTTCCATTGAATTTCCCTTCTGGTTCCGCCTTCGGAACCATTCCTCATCCACTATTCTCTCCTCTAAAAATGCCCTCCGAAAATCCAAAGCCTCCGAAAAACATAGTAAACCCTCTACACATCGTTTTCAAGTTAATTATTCGTATTTTTTGTATGTAGGTTCCATGGCAGAAATACCCATCAAGCATTCCTATTTTCCAAAAATTGTTAAACAAAGGTCTTGTTGATGATCTAGAGCTTCATTTCGTTCATAAAGGAAACCAGAGGCGAAGAATGAAAGATTGAACCCCTCGAATCATGATAAGGGGTATGATTTAAAACCCTCCCGCATGGAAGAGCACATCCCTGCATAAAAAAAAAGCAGGCCGATAGTAAGCACAAAGAGAGGAAAGACAGTCAAAAGACTGTAGATAAAGAAAATACAAGATTAGAAAGGCTAATCACTGATCAAAAGAAAAAACAAAATATTAGCCAGCGAAGCAGAGTTTAAAGAATTTAAAGGTAGACAGATAAAGGTAAAGGGATTAAAAGGATAAAGACAAAAGGTCAAAGGTTTAATCAAGGAGATTAAATCATAACACAGAGATTAAAGACAAAAAAAAGGCAAATTAACCTAAGAACATATTCGAAGGTTCAAATCCATAGAGGCAGTTATTTCTTCAAGATGTTTTTCCACCTACAACATTGTTTCCTTCAATAAAGCATCAAACAATTATTACACTCAGTCAGAGATATTTTCCATCTACCAACAGTTATTGTAAAGTTATTGTAAAAATCCTTAAAGTCAAATATTTCCAGAAATCAGCTCAAACAGTAAAATTAAGAGTTACTATTACAAAAAGATAGTCAGTCTTACAGTTATTGTAAAGTTATTGTAAAAATCCTTAAATTCAAATATTTCCAGAAATCAGCTCAAACAGTAAAATTAAGAGTTATTATTACAAAAAGATAGTCAATCTTATCTTGAATTGGGCCTTGCATGGTTACAAAGGTCAAGAGATCATTTAATCTATCATAACTACAGTCAGAAGCCCTAGAATAAGATCACTTCTTCTTTCTGCAGTTAAATACTGCTTGTATAATCCATTCCAGAGGTTGGCATTTGATGACTCTTTGGAGAAATACATAGTTTTTTTGGAGATTGGAGAAGAAATTGGTGTTGTGGAGTTTGTGAATGGCTTTTCTTGATTGATGATGGAGAAGGCTGCTTGTGGGATCCCTGATCTTGTTTAATGGTGATGTGATTCTATTCAGTTATTTTTTTCTCATGTATCATTGTGTTTCATCATTCTAAATTGTAGTAGGACAAAGGTTTTAGACTAAGAAATGTTTTCAAAGACACCTTAGCTCTGTTTTTTCTTCACTGCCTCTATGTTTTCCTCTGCTGGGCCTTCTTAGAGAATTCTTAATTCCTCTCTAGACCCCCCAAGCTTTTTTATTTCATGAATGATTTAATACAGTAGGTATCAAAATGATTTATGGTTAGCCCTGCTTGTTTGATGTCTCTAAACATTGTTCTTGAGGTCTCTCTCCAAAGTATCATTGATTAGGTTTGCCAAAGAGGCTATGTTTCGATCATACCCTTTATCCATGCTTGAATAATTGTTTTGGAGATCTTCATAGCTATGATAAATGATGTTTAGGCATTCCCTCTTCTTTTATTAAAGTTATATGTGTATCTTGAATGTTTTATAACTTTGAAGGTAAAATCACTAGAAGTTAAATGAGTTTCTCACCTTCTATAATTCATTGGATTTTATGTATAAAATGCTTATTTGCTTGAGTTGAATCAAAGAGTTATTGGTGTTCCCTATCTATTTATTTCTTCTTCATGCTAAATAGTGTTGAGGTCTTTCTTTGTTTTTAAGTACATGATAAAGGATTCTTAATTGCCCTTTGTCCTACTTTGTTCACAAACTTGATGTTCATTTCATTTCATAAACCCTTGAGAATCGATCTGGCCAATGCTAGATTTTCCCTGTGATCCACCCTGATTTACTATTGAAACTTTCTATGAGTTTTATTGACTCCATAGCCCAATGACTTGAAGATTCCTCACTCTATCTATTCTACTTGGTCATATTACCCAACCAAAATAAACAAACAAACCCTACACTTAAAAACTAGCCTAAAATCAAAACCCTAAATGCAAGCAAGTTCACATCCTTTGCACAAAATAGAGAGAGCCCTCTCTGAGTCCAGGAAGGCTAGGTCCTAGGACTCCAAAGACTAGTATGATGTTACCCTGTGCATTTGATCTCACCAATATAACAAATCACGAGAACCTAACATAATGGCGATCATGGTGGGACCTTCTAAGTAAAAAACAAGCTTATATATTCTTAGAGCTTCAGAAACCCTTATCAAATCATAGAGAACTCAAACTTTTAGCCAAAGAGTAGAATATGACTATTTCACCATCCTAGCTAAATGATGACTCAACTAGAGGACACCATAAAAACCTTAGGGAAACATAAAGGAACACGGAAAACCCCAAAACATCCCTAGATTGGTTTTTTGTCAGTTATTGGTGGTGGAACATAAACACATATCCTTAAAATAGAAAAAATGTCCACCTGGCGACTCCACAAGCCTCCACTAGGCCTTCTAACTTTACTAGTGTTCATAGACTTCCTTAGGATTTTTTCAAATCATCCCTGAGAAGATTAGAGGCCTAGTCATACTCTGTGTGAGTTTAGCAACACTAAGAGAGGTCAGCCTTCTGAAAACAGTCATAAATTTTTAGTCTCTCTATACTTTGAGTCCGAAATCTGGCTTCACAAAGGATCAATACCAAATCCCACCCAGACCCAAATCCTCCTACAATAGTTGATGACCTAGAAAATATTTTGTGGAAAACTTATAAAACTGGAAACTCAACTACTGTTAGGACCATTCATAGAGCAAGCTCTGTCCCTGAACATCTTATAGCCTTGCAAGACCCCCAGTTTGACTTGCACCATACAAGAAACCTTTTCAGAACCAAGTCACAAAGTGGGATTTACCAGACTAGCCTTGAGCCTATAGATTTGCAAAAGAGTTTTAGTAGAGAAGCCGCTTCTTCCACTCCTCCTGACTTTCAGCTTCTCCATCACTTCAGCTCTTTTCATACCAATTCTACTCAAAATTAGTTTTCTGGTCTAAGTACCTCTACCACCCCCATCCACACATCCACCGTGCAAACCACTCCACTTCATCCTCCACATCATCTCACAAACCCTCCCCTTGTAAATCCTCCTTGGATCCCATTCCCTCCCATCATGGCAGCATGGTATGCCCCCCTAGCACTGCCACAACCTTTGTTACCTTTGCCAAATGACTATCAATCCAAAATCCCTCACTTTACCGTTGTTGAATCTACCACTTCCCAACAACATGTATATAGGATAAATGATGCTTTTGACTACATGGAATTAGAAGAGGAAACCATAAAAATGAGGATTTTTGCACAAATCCTAGGAGGAGAAGCCAAAAAATGGTTCAAAGTCTTGACTCCTAACAGTATACATGATCTCCCTTCCATTTACCAAAGATTTATAAACAAATTGGAAATCAAGAAAAACCCTCTCCAAATCCTCATAGAATATAACAACCTTAAGATAAATGTGGGGGAAAGTGTCCAAGACTATTACATTAGGTTCAATAGTGTTTACAATGCCCTACCACCAAACATGAAACCCCCACATGGCTTATCTTTAGCAAAATTTCCAGAAGGTTTTGATCTAGACATGGCCTATCAATTAAGAGAGAGAGATCCTCTCACTTTAGAAGACATGCAAAGGGGAGTTGTGAGTGTAGAAGCCAACTTGATTGAAAAAAGGGCTAGAATAAGATCAGAAAAGAGAGTCACTTACAAATATGAAACTATGGACTCAACCTCCTCATCTGGTGCCAAGATTGACAATTTAGTGAGGGTAATGGAAATAATTATAGAAAGAATAAACTTGAGTGAAAGAACACCTGCTAGGGAAAACCAAGCAAATCCCCAAAACAGAAATAGGAATATGAACTTCAAAGGAGGCCCTCCCCAAAACAGACCAAGGGACAGTGACCAACAAATCAGGCCCCCTTTCCAAGACAATTATGTAGATGAGGAGGGAAGAGAGCCTGAAGAAGCTGAAGAAAGCCATGTAAACTTAGTAGGTTCTGATAATGAAGATGATGTTTTTCTCACTAAAGAAGAACAAGGTTTTTTTTCCTCAAACCAAAATTATAGAATAAATTATGAGGATTATGAAGAGTACAAATCAATATTTGAAAATGCCATAATGGAAGTCCATAGGCAATATGACCTTAGGAGAAAAAATAACCAAGATATCTACAAGAAAAACAAATTAGAAAATGTTGTTAGAAAAACCCCTGAAAACATTCTTAAGAAAACAACAGAAAACACCATCACCATGGCTAAAAAATCTGATCAAAACAAAGACGAAACCAGTCAATCAAATGGTGACTCAAGTTTCCCTAGTGCCTCTACTAGTGGCCCTGAAAAATCTATTCTAAATGACAATACTTTAATAAAACTTAGCAAATCAGAATTGCTGAAAAGATTATGTGTGACAAAACAAATGTAAATATGTCAAAAACACTAGCACCTTTCAGCCCTGAGGGAGAGATTGCCAAGATCAAAATTAGCATGCCCCTTACTGAACTAGTAACCCAAGATGTATATAGGAATCAAGTCTTGAAAGCCTTGAATGTAGGAAATGACATACATACTTTGAACTTGATAGATGACAAACCAGAAATGTTGTTTGAACCCGAAGTAGAGGGAAAATATCAAGAAGGAGCCATTCCCCCTTTTTATGTTAGCTTAAACATACATGATAAAATCTTGCATAATGCCATGCTAGACTCTGATGCCTCTCACAATATCATGCCAAAGGTAGTGATGGAAATATTAGGCCTAGAAATAACTAAACCTTTCAAAGGCATGCATTCTTTCGATTCAAGCAGAGCCAAGTGTTTGGGCCTAATCAAGGATTTATGTGTCAATTTGGCACAAATCCCTACTAAGGGTTTGGTCATGGACATAGTAGTAACTGACATTCCCCCAAATTATGACATGCTTTTATCTAGCTCATGGGGAGCCAAGCTTCAGGGGAATCTCCAACTTGACATGTCCTATGCTACCATCCCTATTTTTAACCAAACAAGGATATTATACCGGGAATCACACATGAATTTTATGGTTAGCTTCCAAGAAATACCAAACAACAAACCTCTTTATTCTATTCATTCATATCTTGATTCATTCATTTTATATAATGAATAAGACATGGATGAGAAAGTAAATAAAATTAAGAAAGATCTAGACCTACCACAACAATGAGAACAAACATTGAATGAAGAACTTGACAACCCAAACTCTAGCAGCCCCAAAGAAAAAACGTAGTGATGAATCCAAACTTGAAACACTGTGGAACATGAGATTTGATGGCTCTTTTGGTAAAGCAGGTTCAGGAGCTGGGATTTGGATCCACGACATAAATGAAGGCCACTCCTACAAACTAGGTTTTCAATGCACTAATAATATTGCAGAGTATGAAGCTCTCCTCCTTGGTTTACATTTTCTTAAAAACATAGGAACTAAAAATATCTTTGTCCAAGGAGATTCAGAGTTGATCATTAGGCAAATAAAAGGTGAGTATTCAACAAAGAATCCTAGACTAAGAGAGTATAGGAATGCTACCCTAGACCTCCTGAAAACCTTTGAGAAATATGAACTCACTTTCATTCCTAGAGCTGAAATCAGCCTTTCCCATGAGCTTGCCTTTGTTGCCTGCAATTGCAAAATACCCCATGTAAATGAACAATACACTATGAAAGTCAAGCACATACCAGTAGTTCCATATAACATTGATCATTGGTAAGTGTTTAAGGGTGATAAAAAAATTGATCAATTTACAATTTCAAAACCAATTTTAGAGCATGAAGAAGATTATTCTGCTGAAGAAAAAGTCCACAAAATAGAGTTGTCCTCTATTGCTGATATAAATTTGCTTGAATATCCTTATCAGGAAAAATTATTTGAGAATCTAGATCAAAAGGACCTTGAGGTTTTACAATGTAAAGATGACACATTACCAAGGGGTCTTACACCATTAGAAGAATTGTTTGACTTTGATGATGTAGCTAGGAGACCAAATATGGAATCTACTGAAACTAATGTAGAAGAATACAACATAGGCAGCATAAATGAACCTAAAATGATCAAGTTGTCCAAAACCCTTCCTCCTCACACAAAACAGAAATATATAGAGCTTTTCAAAGAGTTTAAGGATGTGTTTGCATGGCTTTTTCAGAAGACATAGGATACTTCATAGTCATATACCTTTATGACATTACTGTCTAACCTAAGACTGATGAAGAACACTTAGTCCACTTGAGAAAAGTCTTCGAAAAATGTAGGAAGTATGGCCTATCTATGAATCCTAAGAAAACACTGTTTGGTATTCAGGGAGGTAAGATCCTATGCCACATCATCTCTGAAGAGGGAATCAAAATAGACCCCTAAAGGATTGAAGGTATATCGCAAATCAACCATCCTAGAAACATAAAGGAGCTGCAATCTTTCATTGGAAAGATCAAATTCCTTAGAAGGTTCATCTCCAACCTTGCTGAATTCCTGAGGAATATTACAAACATGCTCAGAAAGGAGATAGGAGTCATGTCAACCTTAGAAGCCAAACAATCTTTTGAACTGGTAAAACAAGCACTCACACAAACACCAGTTCTGATCAGTCCTAACTTTACCAAGGATTTCTACATTTTCTCATTTGCATCCAAACACACCATTGCTGCAGTGTTGTTGCAAAAGAACACAATGGGGCAAGAACAACCCATAGCCTATTTCAGTAAGGCATTAATAGATTCTCAATTAAAATACAACATCATGGAGAAACAAGCCCTTGCCTTGATCAAAGCATTGAAATATTTCCGAGTCTACATTTTGCGCTCTCATATCATTGCTTTTGTTCCACACACAATTGTCAAGGACATTCTAAATCAGGACCTTGATGGTAGAAGGGTTAAATGGATTGCTATTTTTTAGAATATGATTTAGAAATCAAACCCACTAAGCTGATTAAAGGACAAGGATTAGAAAAACTCATGGATGAATAAAATTTCCAAGCACTAGACATGAATATGGTTGATGCATTAGAGGATTAGGAAGAGTTCACAGCTCCATACATTGGAGAAATATTTTTGAATTCATCTTGGTATGCTGATATCTTATATGTGCTTCTTTATCTTAATGCTCCTCCTGCTTTATCAAATACAAAAGCTAGATTCTTGAAACAAAAGGCTTTAAAATTATGCATTTTAGATGGAGTTTTGTATTGGAAGAATTGTGTTGGCATATTGCTTAAATGTTTGCTTAAATTTTATGTAGATAGAATCATGCATGAGCTGCATGAGGGAGAGTGTGGAGGTCATCTTTATTGGAAAACAACAGCCAACAAAATCCTTAGAGATGGCTACTATTGGCCCACCCTTTTTCCTGATACTCACAAACTGGTTATGACTTTCCATAAGTGCCAAATTTTTGATGGCAAGAGAAAATTTTTACCTTTGCCTTTGCATCCCATCAGTGTTGAAGCTCGTTTTCAACAATGGGGTTTGGACTTTACTGGGGAAATCCACTCTTCTTCATCCGCCCAACACAAGTGGATCCTTACTGCTACCGATTATTTCACCAAGTGCATAGATGCCATTCCTTCTAGGAATGCTACCGACTCAGTCATTATCAAATTCCTTGAGACCAACATCTTGTCCTGATTTGGTTGTCCTAGAGATATCATTACAGATAATGTTGTTGCTTTTAAATCCAAAATAATGGTTGAATTTTTCCATAAGTACCATATCACACTAGGGCATTCCATAGCTTATTACCTTTCAGGTAATGGGCTAGTTGAGTCCTTTAACAAAATTATGGTGAACATCATCAAGAAGCTGTTGGAACAAAACCAAAAGGCATGGAAGGGAAAACTAGTGCATGCACTATGGGCTGATAGAATAACCACCAAGAAGTCAATCGGTATGTCTCCCTATCAACCAGTGTATGGCATGGATTCCATTTTCTCAATATCTTTAGGAGTTCCAATCATGAAGTTCCTCCAAGAAGTGCAATTAGAGGAAAATGATATGAAAAGGAGGATGAACCAAACCATTCATTTACAACAGTCAAGGGAGGAAGTTTACAAAAGGACACAAGCAGTATAAGAAAACATAAAGAAGATATTTGATGGAAGAACCAAAGCCAATGATTTCCACATTGGAGACACAGTGTTGAAATGGGATTCTAGGAGGGAGGACAAAGGTAAACATGGAAAATTTGAGAATTTATGGAAGGGCCCTTATATCATTGATTTATTTAGAGGTAATAATGCTTTCTTTTTACAAGGGCTGAATGCAGAAGAGTTATTTGGAAATCCTGTCAATGGCAGGATGCTCAAGCACTATTTTTGTCAAGATTCCTAGTTTGAAGCTTTCACTCATTATACATAACATTGCATGATGAGACATCATCAAAACAAAAAATTCAAAAACAGAAAAAAGGAAAAAGAGGGCAGATTTAAAAAAGAGGTACAACCCCATACCCAAAAAAAGAGTACTGTTGAAAGTGTGCAAGCCTAAATGCCACTACTTGTTAAGAAAAAGAGTCTTGTTCAGCCATCTAGCCTAATCATGGCTGAACATGTTTTAAATTTCTGCTGATAGGTTAGTGAAAGAAGGCTTGTCAAAACATTTAAGCTTGACTTGTCAATAGGAATAGATTAGGATGAAAAGATGCTAGTTCTCAATGCTCAAATATAAACCAAAGAGAAAGATAGGGATGACTAAAAAGTAATGAAACACTGCCCTCATACTTTCTAGTTTTGTTTGTACAAAAATAATGTCTGTGTGTAGCTTGTCCTAATGCCACAACCCATGGTAAATCAAATAGCTTAATCCTGGTTTAAATCATGTTTTCAATTTCATGTCAGTAGATTAGAGAATGAAGTTTGTCATACAGCTTAATATTGACAGTCAAATAGTCTAGGTAGAGAATAAAAGGAGTTCGCTAGCATAATTTGAACTCTTGGAAGCAATAAAGTTACAAGTAGGTAGTTTGTTTTTGCTTTAAAAAGAAAATAATGTCAATGGTTTGTCAGTTTAAGTGCACCCAAGGAAGAAAAAATGCTAGACAAAGTAGGCTGGGTAGGTAGAGATGAGGTTGAAGTAATCCTGTTTTTCAGATTCTTGAGATCATAGCTTCGAAGGAAACATCAGCAAATTAAAGAAGAAAAATCTACCAAATGGATGAGGCACTGGTCTTCATAAACTCAGAGTTTTGATATCTGAAGTTCTAAACACCTCCTAAAAGGAGCTACCCTCCCCAAGTGGAGCCACTGTTAATCATCAGTAATTTTTTTCTCTTTGTAGATGACCAAATGTTGATTTTGGATTTCTAAGAACAAGACTAATGAAATATTGTGAGTTTTAGAAATCTCACTGCCTTCATTATCCTAAATAAACCATTTTCACTATTTTTCATCTCTGCCCTTTCAACAATTTACCTTGCTGCTCTTAAAGAAATTCATTTTGGGTTTGTTGATCTCATTTCAACCTTTTCCTTAGCCCAACTCTCTTTCACTCATTCCCCACTAAAAATGCCCATTTTCCCCCTTTGAAAACCCTCTATTCACCATATTTCGTCATATACACCCAAAACAATGTAAAAACTACTTTTTACATTATTTTATATCAAAATAATAAGCTATCGGGACCCAATTTATATATATATTAAACACTATTTTTATATATAAAACCGACTCTTGTTTTTGTTTTATTAAAACCTGCCCCTTTTTAGCCCCTTTCCTCTAGCCCTAAACCTGCCCCGTCACCATACGACCCTAACCCCACCTATATTATAGCCCCCTACTCCTTATTTTTGAAATCCCTCATAAACCATCCCCAAACATTATAAAAAGGTGCATTTCCCTTGATTTATACGGACCCGTGGCCCTAATTTTGCATCAAAACCCGCACCCATTCCCGCTTCACCACCTGTCCACGGGCTCCACCTCCAAACTAGTCCACCACTCTTAAGGCTTGCGATCGCCGTCGATCTCTGCCCTTGAGATCCAACAACCCGCATTTCATATTGCAAATTTAACTGCACCCATGTTAAATAATCCTTGACCACGTGAAATGGGTAGTTTATGCCTATCACGTGGCGATCGCTCAATGGTATCACATCACTGCCCCGAAAAACCATTACCGCTCCCTTTTCTGTGTGATAAACCGCTCCCGGTTTTTCGAAACCACCTTCCCTCCTCGCCAAATTTCAAATTTTCCCATTTCCGTTCAATTTACCTTCCGGTTCTTCCTTCAAAATCGTGCCTCATCCACCATTCTCTCCTCTAAAAACACCCTCTGACAGCTGAAAATCTCCGAAAAATGTAGTAAGCCCTCTGCGCATGGTTTTCAAGTTAAAAATTTTTTTTCTATGCAGGTTCCATGGCGGAAATACCCATCAAGCATTCCTATGCTCCAAAAATGGTTAAACAAAGGTCTGAGTGATGATCCAGAGCCTTGGGCCTTGCATGGTCACAAGGGTCAAGAGATCATTTAATCTGTCATAACTACAGTCAAAAGCCCTAGAATAGGATCACTTCTTATTTCTGCAGTTAAATACTGCTTGTATAATCCATTCCAGAGGTTAGCATTTGATGATTCTTTGGGGAAATACATAGTTTTTTTTGGAGATTGGAGAAGAAATTGGTGCTGTGGAGTTTGTGAAATGCTTGTCTTGATTGATGATGTAGAAGGCTTCTTGCAGGATCCCTGAACTTGGCTAATGGTGATGTGCTTCTATTCAGTTATTGTTTTCTCATGTATCATTGTGCTTCATCCTTCTAAGTTGCAGTAGGACAAAGGTTTTAGAATAAGAAATTTTTTCAAAGGCACCTTAGCTCTATTTTTTCTTCACTGTCTCTATGTTTTCCTCTGCTAGGCATTTTTAGAGAATTCTTAATTTCTCTTTAGACCCCCCAAGCTTGTTTATTTCATGAATGGTTTAATAAAGTAGGTATCAAAGATGACTTATGGTTATCCCTACTTGTTTGATGTCTCTAAACACTATTCTTGAGGTCTCTCTCCAAAGTACCAATTATTAGGTTTTCCAAAGAGGCTATGTTTCGATCATACCCTTTGTCCATGCTTGAATAATTGTTTTGGAGATCTTCATAGCTATGATCAATGATGTTTAGGAGTTCCCTCTTCTTTGATTAAATTTATATGTGTATCTTGAATGTTTTCTAACCTTGAAGGTGAAATCATTAGAAATTAAATGAGTTTCTCGCCTTCTATATTTCATTGGATTGTATGTCTGAAATGCTTATTTGCTTAAGTTGAATTAAAGAGTTATTGGTGTGCCCTGTCTATTGATTTCTTCTTCATGCTAAATAGTGTTGAGGTCTTTCATTGTTTTTAAGTACATGATAAAGGATTCTTAATTACCCTTTGTCCTACTTTGTTCACAAACTTGATGTTCATTTCATTTCACAAAAACCTTGAGAATCCATCTGACCAATGCTAGATTTGCCCTGTGATCCACCCTGATTTACTATTGAAAATTTCTATGACTTTTATTGACTGCATAGCCCAATGAATTGAATATTTCCTCACTCTATCTATTCTACTTGGTCATCTTACCTAGCCAAAACAAACAAAAAAACCCTACACTTAACAACTAGCCTAAAATCAAAACCATAAAAGCAAGAAAGTTCACATCCTTTGAACAAAATAGAGAGATCCCTCTCTGAGTCCAGGAAGGCTAGGTCCTAGGACTCCAAGGACTGGTCTGATGTTACCCTGTGAATTTGATCTCACCAATCTAACAAATCATGGGAACCTAACATGATGGACGGTGGATGATATCCATAAAGTGCCATAAATGGGGTCATTTTTGCTGCAATATGGAAGGAAGTGTTATACCACCATTCAACGAGAGGTAACCACTTGACCCATTGTGCTTGTTTATCAGATAAAAAACAACGAAGATATCCTTCGAAAAATTTATTCACTATCTCAATTTGACCATCAGATTGAGGATGATAAGATGAGTTATGAGCCAATTGAGTACCCAAACAAGAAAATAACTCCATCCAAAAATTTCTAGTAAAAATGGGATCTTTGTCACTCACAATAACCTTTTGGTTTCCATGTAGCTTTTGAATTGTGTCAAAAAATGTAGTAACAACTATACTTGCTTTAAATGGATGAGATAATGCACAAAAGTGTGCATACTTGGTAAGTCTATCAACTACCACCATGATGACACTATTTTCTTTAGACTTAGGTAAACCTGTGATAAAATCCATTGAAATATCCTCCCAACGTTGACCTGGAATGGACAAAGGTTGTAGAATACATGGGGTCTTAATTATCTCAAATTTATTTTTCTGACAAACCAAACATTCTGCCACAAAATTTTAAATATAAGATTTAAGGCCATCCCAAAAAAATTCTTTCTTCACCCTGTGGTAAGTTTTTAAAAATCCTGAGTGTCCTCCTAAAGGAGAAGTGCGCAATTCCAAAAGAATATTTTGTTTTAGTTGGGAATTCTTACAAAGATATAAGCAATCTTTGTACCATAATGAATCATTTTTCCAACTAAATGTATCAGATGTACTAGGATATTTCTACAACTTTTGAATGAGTGTCCACACTTCTTCGTCCTTATTCCATTCACCCCTTGCTTCGGTTATCCAATCTGGTTGGATAATAGAAATGGCACAAAGAAATACTTCCACCTCTCCATTCTTTCTTGAGAGTGCATTTGCAACAACATTTAGCTTCCATTTTTTGTAGATTATTTCAAAGTCATAACCCAACATCTTTGTGACCCATTTTTGCTGCCCTTCTAAAGATAGTGTTTGTTCCAAATAGTGTTTAAGACTATCATGATCAGTTTTTTCCTTGAAGTGTCTTCCCATTAGGTAAGGTCGCCATTTATTTAGTGCATGTAGTATTGCTAACATTTCCTTCTCATAAATATTTTTTTGTAAATAATTTATTTTGATTGGATGACTATCAAAAGCAATGGGTCTTACTTCTTGCATTAAAACAACATCAATTCCATAATTTTCCTGAGGCATCACATTCCACAATAAAGGTTTTTGTGAAGTCTAGTATAGCCAAGACCAGTGTTAGGCACATTGCCTCTTTAAGATCTTCAAAGTCCTTAGTTGCTTCAAGAGCCCATGAAAATGCATCTTTCTTCAATAATGTTGTTAGAGGTGTTTTTATTCTCCCATAATTCTTAACAAACTTGTGATAATACTCTGTTAACCCAAGAAATCCTCGCAACTGCTTTGTGGTTGTGGGGAGTTTCCATTCCTTAATGGCTTTAATTTTGTTAGGGTCTACCTTAATTTCCTCGTGAGATACAATATGACCCAGATATTCCACCTCTTGTACTCCAAAGAAACATTTGGATGTTTTTGCATATAATTGTTTCTCCTGCAATAGTTTGAGCACCCTGTCAACATGTTGAACATGATCCTTCCAAGACCTGATGTAGATTAGTATATCATCAAAAAATACTAGCACAAATTTTCTAAGGAAGAGTTTGAAAATGGAATTCATCAACCCTTGAAATGTAGAAGGTGTGTTGGTAAGGCCAAAAGGCATGACCAAAAATTCATAATGACCCTCATGAGTTTGAAATGCTATTTTCAGAATATCTTCAATCTTCATTCTAATTTGATGATATCTCGAACGAAGATCCAACTTGGTAAAATAAATTACTCCATGTAATTCATCCAATAATTCAACAATCACAGGAATGGGAAATTTATATTTAATGGTGAGCTTATTGAGCTCCCTATAATCCGAAAAAATGTGCCATGATCCATCCTTATTGTGCACCAGTACTACTGGAGCAGAGAAAGAACTTTGACTAGGTTGAATTATGCCAGCCTCTAACATTTCTGCAATCATACGATCAATTTTTCTCTTTTGGACATAAGGATATCTATAAGGCCTGATGTTTAGAGGAAAACTTCCTAGAATAAAATGGATAGCATGATCATGATCTCGAATAGGTGGGAGTCCTTTGGGAGTTTCAAACACCATGGAATGATTGTCCAAGACTTTTTGGAGATCTGCAGAAATAGATAATTTTGATGTTGGAACTTCTAGTGAGCATAATTGTGCAATTACACCTAGTTGTTATTTCTTTAGAAGCTTTGTCATGACATTAGAGCTTATTATATTTCTTGGCTTTCGTGCGATACCCCATAATTCGACTTCCTTACCTTCTGAAAAAAAATTCAAGAAAATTTCTTGAAAATTAAAAGCTATTGTCCCCAAAGATTGTAACCATTGTAATCCTAGTACAACATCAGCACCTCCCATAGGAATGGAAAGCATTGGACTATTCAATACATATTCCCCCATGGTTAGCTTGATATTATGGCATTTTCCAGAGAAATTTATAGTTCCTCCATTTGCAACCATCACTTGACATTTTGGTGGTGGGTATAGGAAACAATTCAATTCCTTCACTAGCTTACAATGAATAAAATTATGGGTACTACCTGAATCAATCAACACTATTACCTTTTTCTTCTTGATATGTCCTTCTATCTTGAGAGTTTGAGGAGTGGTAATTCCTGCCAATGCATTACATGATATGGTTGGACTCATTTCTTCCTCTTATTGGGTTGTTTCCTGGTGTATATCCTCTTCTTTTGAATATTCTTGTACATTTTCGTCTTCCCCTTCACAATCTATGTAAAATAATTTCTTCTCAGCACACTTATGACCTTTAGTGTATTTTCTATCACAACTGTAGCAAATCCCTTTTTCTCTTTTTTCTTCCAATTTTTGTGGTGTCAACCTTGTAGGTTGTGGAAGTCTAGGAGTAGCAACACTTCCATCTTTATATATGTGAGTTGTAGGCTTCCTTGTTGCCATAATTTTACATTCAATTTTTCTTGCCAACCTGAATGCCTTTTCCAATGAATCAGGTTCCCAAACATGAAATTCATGTTGGATGTTATCCTTTAAAGTCCCTATGAAGACATCAATTTTGTGTTCCTCTTGAATATCAGTTACCCTTATATTCAATTTTTGGAAGTCCTCAATGTGCTCCACCATTGAACCCTTTTGTTTGAGATATGTCAATTGGCTAAAGAAGGTGTTGATTTTTGTATCCTCAAAATGTGCTATCATTTCCTCCGTAAAAATTGACCAAGAGACAATTTTTTTACGGGAGCAAAGCCATCGATACCATACAAATGTATTTTATTCTAAATGTAAAGTTGCAATGCATAACTTTTGTGTGTTTTGCACATTATTGAGATCAAAATATTGCTCCATTTGTAGTATCCATGTTACAAGATCCTTTCCATCAAACTTCCTCATATCCATGTTTGGAATATGGTGGTTCTTCCATCCAATGTTAGAGTTTATGAAATCACGATTAACATTTATTTTGTTCTCATCATGAGTTTCCTCTACTATCTTTTCGCCATTAGGAAACATTCTTGTATCAACTTTTCCAAACCTTCGATATCTACTTTTAGATCATTATTCATGTTTTCCATGTTGTCTTTCATTTTTTCATCGATGTTAGCTTCCATGTCATCCATATTAGCTTCCATGCCCACTTCCATGCCATCCATCTTAGCTTCCAAACCATTCATCTTAGCTTCCATACTTTTCTTCAAACCATCCATCTTAGTTTCCATGCCTTTCTTCAAAACTTCCATTTCATTTTTTGTTGCTCTTTGCGATAGTGAAATTTGGTGCACTTTCTCTTGTAATTTTGATATCTCATGTTGTGTTTCTTCGTCTTCATGAATCATAGTAGAGCCTTTTAAAGGCTTAGTGGGTGTTTAATTCTTTTTAGGGGGAATTTTAGAAACCAATACTGATACATATTTTTCAATATGCCCTTGGAATAAATTCAAACTATTTTTTTTTCAAACGAGACTTATGTAATTCGAAAAAAATACACACCTTTTTTTTTCTTTTGAGGAGCTCGATATTGAAACTGAATTATCTTTGTGATTTCGGATCTTCAATATTTGAAATTTGGCCCTGACATAGCCCTCTGAGTCTTCTTTCGAATGCCACAACTCTAGCCTGATTTGGATTCTTCAAGGTAAGGTTATGCGCAATCTCCTACGATGACCTAATTATGGACTGGTTCAGTAGAGCAAACTTGTACGAATTTCCACGTGTCACTATTTCCTCCTACGGCTCTGAAATTTAGATACTAAAAACTACAGTCCGTATAATTGCGGCCACTTTTTACAGAATCCAAATCTGACGCTCAGAGAGAGTTATGATGTTTTTCCCACGACCACCTCTTTGAGATGAAATTCGGGATCTTGAAACAATCCTAACTTCCATAGCTCATATCTCCCAAAATTTGCGAACCAAGATCTGAAATTGTTATAGGAGGTTCCTTAGGAATTCAACTTTGCATTGTCAAAATTTTAGCTTCTGAAACTTCGTATACAAAACTCTATAGCGAAAATTACACGATGACCTGTTTTAGTTGAAATTCGAGAGCTTGGAAAAACCCTAACTTCCCTAGATCATATATCTAAAACTATTGGGAACCAAGATCTGAAATTTGTACAGGAGGTTCCTCAGGATTTCGGCTTCGCGATGTGCAAATTTCAGCTTTGGAACCTTTGTAGAAAAAACTTCATTGAAAAAATTCTAGGATGACCTGTTTGGACCAGCGAAACCCTAGAATCCAAAGCTCTGATACAAAACATTATGAAACCAGCTCCAAAAATAGAAGAAAAGAGAGATCAACACCTTAGAAATCCGTCACTTCAAGCAGGAAACCTCCAATACATTACATAAATGAACAATTCTTGGATGATACAAATGACCAAAATCTCCTTCTATATATAGGAGTCCATGGGCCCACAATATAATCCTAGCTGGCCTAACAATAACAATGTAAGGGCACAATAATAAAAATATTGGTGTTACAAGGGTACAACAATAAAAATAAGGGGGCTACACTAATAACAATAAGGGACTAAACTAGTAATATAGGGACCTAAAAAATTTGCAACAAGAAACAGCGAAATTGGCATCCAGAAACAACACACACACTGGTGTGGGATCACACGTCGTGTAATGATGGGTCATAGTGATACATTAGTGTGCAACCAATTTATTAAATAAATTGGAAAATTAATTGTAATATTATCTCATAACAACTTGTAATGGTTAAATAAGTGTGATAGAGTTAGTTAGCTCAAGAATTTCGATCTGAGGGTCTAAGGATAGGCATGTGGACTGATTCTATTATTAACTTGGTCTAGTTGCAGTTGTAGCACTAGTGTAGTGTCGGTGGGAGCAGTTAACTTACAATAATTGAGTTAAAATCAGTTTAACTAATTCTAACTGTTTGATGAGCTAGTGAAAGATCAAGTGAATTAAAATAGATTTAATTCACCAGTAGTGATCTACCAAGTAATTGATGCTTCACTATTAATAGCTACATGCATGCTAATTCTATACCTAGTTGAGACAAAGGTTCAAGGCTAGTAAACTAGGAGTTGTATTCTAGGCAAACTGCCCAGGTGCAATTATAGAACCATGGGAAGCCCATGATGGATTTCACAATCAAGGAAGGCTAAATTTCCTATTTAATGGGGGTTTAATTCTCTAGGGATTGTGTAAGCAGGGTAGGCTAAGGGTAGGCTGATAATTGGCTATGTGTTTGTCGAAATTTTCCTAGATCAGTGTAAAGAAATTGGTAGAGTGTGTGAGGTTGTGGTGATCACAAATACATTGCATTATTTCATGATTCCTTGGTTTATTATACAATAAATATGGAGGGGTTTTGAGTAGTTTCTTTCCCAAGGAATATCTAGCATTGTGTATTGATTTAATTCTTTCTCTTACTTGCATGTGATTAAGCGATTATGATTTATATTTTGCAGATTTTGTAGAAGGATTCAATATCTTTTTTTAGTACATTACATGATCGAATTGAGTCCATTGATATTATTTCTACATAGTATTATAGTTGTGTTAGAGATTTTCTACATGGTATCGGAGCACGAGGAATCACAATAGTGGAGAATAAATTGAGTTTTTGTTGAAGAATATTTAAATTTGTAGGTACTTTATTTGGAGCTATAAGAGGATCAAGATGTATTTCAGTGGCATGATACTCGAATATGCACTCCAGGGTATTTTGAATTATATTTCATGCAAGGAAAGGATGGAGGTAGTGTTGGAGGACAATGGGTTGAAGGAATTCATAGATAATGATATTCCCAAGCCCGCAACAGCAAATGCCCAACTTCTTGATGGATGGTAGAAGAAGGTAGAAAAGTCAAGGAGGGTCTTGTTAGAGGGAGTTCCAGACCACATTCTCCTGAGTCTCCATGGAAAGGAAACTTTATATGCTATGTGGAAGGCCTTGATAGATATATTTCAAATTTTTAGTGACCGCAGAAAATTGGTATTCAATGACAAGCTCAGGAAAATCAAAATGGAGAAGGGAGATATAATTGAGAAATACTTGACCAAGTTTACTCAATGTCGAGATGAGCTTGGAAGCGTTGGGATCACTGCAGCTGATGATGACTTGGTGAGCATAACACTTCTAGGCCTTCCCAAGAGCTGGCATAGTTGTTGAGGTATAAAAGGTATCTTTTTAACACCTATTTATCTCACATTAATTATCAATCCAGGAACGACTTTTTATTTCAAGAGTGTACTCAGTCTAAGGCAACAATTTAATCTAAGAGTAATGCCTTGCAATATGTAGTACATCGTTTCAAATGAAAAATTAAACGGATGCTTGAAAAATAAATCTAACTACAACAACATAAACTCAAATGCTCTAAAATCCAACTATTCACTTAGCAAACATCAATCGAGGATATAGTAGCAATAACTCATTCCTCTAGAAATTGATGCAATTGAAATCAAACTGAAATAAGATAATCAATTTGGGAACGTGGAAGCAATAACCAATATTCTCTACAGTTGATAGTCCTGCGTTAAAGAAATTAAAAGGAAATAGAAATTGAACTAAAGCCGCTATTGAAAGTAAACTAAGAAAGCTCTTCGAAAGCAAACTCTTTGCAATATGTTAACTAATGAATTGTAAATGAACAGCACACTGAAATCGAACAGCAATGTAAATGAATAACCAACTGAAACTAGAAGAATCGAATAACAAATATTAACTAATGAATTTGAACAGCAGATCTTTAACTTAAATGAAATCAAACAACAATTCTATTAAACACAAAAACCCTGTCGACAGCAAAAATTGTTAAATAATAATCGACATGAACAGCAATCCAACGGAACAACAATTAATTGGAACAGGACATCTAATGTTGAACAACAATGCTCTGTAAGGTTTAACAAGATGATTAATACAGGAATTAAAGTTCTCACTGAAATGGAACAACAATGTGATTCATTAACATAACCAAATCAATCAATAATTCAATGGAAAACTAATTAACTTGCAAATGTAATGAGAACAACCACAAAATATCACACGAAAATAATTGAAAGGTAATGATACAACCAACAGATCGATCCACCAGGGCAGGGCCCTCAACCACTGGTGAAACGCCGTTGGGCTTTACTCCAGTGTTAAGAAATTAAACAGCAATGAACTCTTGTATTAATCAAGCATGAATAATGTTTACAAACAGTTCGTACTCTCTTAACAAGAGTCGATGCACAATTCTGAAAATTACACGAAGGAAAATCTCCCTAATGGCAATACATGCTTCTCCTTTTATAATCAGAATGAGGAGAAATTGAATATTAAATATGATCTCTCATAAAAAAATTTGATTGTCCCTAACCAATTGATCAACAAGAAAATATATTTCCATCAATCTTTCAACAAGAGCAAGTTGAATTTGGATTTGCAGTTGAGATAATTTGGAGGACGGCCGCAACAGTAAATCTGAGAAAATCATGCTCAAAGAACCTTGCGTTTCTCTCAATACAGACCAAATTTGGGCAAACTGTTCTTTAAAAAAGTTAATTTGGTCCATTCTGGAAAAAACCCATGTTCCGGATTTTCCAGATTCTTCTCCATTTGCCCATAATCTAACCGCAAAACTGTTACTTCTTATTCCAGTGAATTTCTGAGTTAGAATATTTGATGATGATCTAGAGATCAAATCTACAATCTGGAAAATATCTTGGAGGCTAAAATGGTGAGTGATGATACAAAATATATTAATAAACCAAAATTATGCATAATAATCATCAATTTATTAAAAATAAAGGAGAAGAAATAATATTTACCCATAAGAGCATAAATAATTATAAAATGGATTTATATGATAAATTATGATAAATTACATGATAAAGATGAATAGAAATGGATGAAATAAGTGTTAAAAAGTGGTCATATTCACAGCCCAACATACCCCCAAACTGAATATATTGCATGTACTCATGCAACCCAAAAACAAAACCCATGAGTTAACCAAGCAAAGAAAATTGTTCATCCCAACTCATGAAATGGATGGAACAAGTGAATTTTTCCTGAAATAATGAATATTTAATTTTAGCAATCTTGATAAAGGCATAATTTTTTTTACAGTTGACGTTCAACTATATGTATATGAAGTTGCAGAAAAATGTGACATAAGTAACAACAACCTTCATTAATCATTTTCTCAAAAATCAGATCGTTTTGATGCACGGATCATGAGATATAAACAAAATGGTTGTATATGATAGTGCATAATTTTCAAAATTTTATGAACTAATTTAACGTGAAATTATTTGGGTTTGTGTATTTTAATGATACCTCTTTGTTATCCAGAAAGCACAAGAATTCAGTTCATAGTTTTAAAGATATATGCAAATCAATTTCTGCACCGTATAAAAATGAAATTGTATTCCTTAAACGAGAAAGAGTAGAAAAAATCCATCATGTGTAGCAATTCCCCCCCCAAACTGAAGAATTAGCATGTCCTCATGCGATGCTAGAAAACAAAGAGAGTTGGTTGCTACAATCTATTGAAATCTATGCTTGGTGTAAAATAACATGGAATAAGGGAGGTGTTGAGAATGAATAAGAATATCAATGGATGATAAAAACTATTACTGACATGGTCATGAGAAAGAAATGAAGGAAATCAACACTCCCCCAAACTGAAAGATGAGACGTGTCTAAAGAAATGAGAAGTGGTAAAGATGTGGAATGAATGATGATAAATAATGCTTAATGGATTTTCATGAAATTCTCCTAAATTCATAATAAATCAGAAAATTATGCCATTTTACCTCAAGTGTTACCTCCGAAAAAAATGTGAAATGACATGTAGGGACTGGCCTTTATTGAAGCTGATGTAGGCTGAGTGGATACTGAAAGTGATGCAAAAGGTGGAAGCCATGCAAGCACATTATGTCTGAAAAATTGTGCGTGTTCGCAAGTTGCGTGGGCCTTTGCTATTAGTTGCAATAGTGTGGTTGTGCTGCGAATAGAATTTCCCCCCATACTTGTTGTTCTCCTGTAAACAAATCATGATTCTGTATGAAATTTTCTTGAATCCACAGTTTTAATTTTGAAAAGCAACAAATAAGATGTATTCCAAAAGTTCAATCAGCAAAAATTCTGTAGAAATGTAGTATCAATATTGTGGCAAATCAACAAAATAGAAGAGCAGCATACTACACAACAATTGTACAGCATGGAAAGACATACATACTTATGATATGATCAACAAATTATCACATTACTGAAATCAATGCATATTATGAAATCGTGAGTAGATATGAAAATGTTTATGTAATGATTCAAAAGTAAGGGAAAATGACAGCTAATGTGAAAAAAATACTTATGCAGTCATTATCCACATAGACCATTATGATTGATTTATAAATAAATTTCATGCATAAGCGGTTCCAAACAAAGGGTTTAGGGGCATACTCTCATTTGATATTAGATAAAGATATAAGAAAAGGGTTTATAATTACTATTGATTTGTGAAAAATATGACTCCAATACCATCAGCAGAGCTCTGTTGCCCACAGGTGTCTATAACCTTGACAAAGTTGATTTCTCACCCTTAGAACCATTATCCTTTATTTATGCCTAGGGAAGTGTTGTGTGATGTCATGATGGAGGCCACTGTGCTGGCTTGGGAACCAGATGAATCAAAATGCCATTCACCAGGAAGGAGTGAAAGGTGGGCAGGCCGGCTCGTGATGAGACCTCCTGTTCTAAAAACTTTTTATTTTTCTGAGTTGTCCATTGGATCATATCCCTGGTGTGGTGGCCATAATGGAAATGCCACTTCACTGCTCCCTTATGATCATGGTAGGCTAGCTCTTGATGAGACCCCCTATCCTCCATCTGCGATATCATAGAATTGTTAGTAATCATATAGAGATTTTCTTCTTCTTTTTCTTTACATATAGCACTTCCCTATTTATATATAAAGGGTAGCTCAAGACTCCTTAAGAGTAGAGATGGTGGAAGAAGTCTGAGCATCTCAATAGAGAAAATATGTCCTTATTCTTATTCAATAAATAAAAATCCAAGAGAGTTATGAAGATTTAGGGAAGAACCAATATGATAAAGATAGTCGATCATATTAGTTTTAGTGAAAAATAAAGACAAAAAAGTGATATAGATGGTTGTGTCCTTTCCTTTTTCTTATCACTACAAAAAATTTCTTAAAAATGACAATTTCTCTTTATTAGCTGATTCCAGTAACCTCTAATTTGTGTATCCTTGCATGAATTGTATGTTTTCCTTTCAAAGAGTCATGAAAAATTCACAAAAATTCCTAGAAATATTGTTAAAAAACAAGAAAAATGCATTCAAAAAGTGTTGTTCCTTTGGAAAGGAACAACAAAAAAAATCTGCGAAAATGCTGTTCCTTTCGAAAGGAACAACAAAAACAATTGGCCAAACTGTTGTTCCTTTCGAAAGGAACAACAAAAATTATTAGTGGAAATGTTGTTCCTTTGGAAAAGAATAGCAAAAATAAATGGTGAAAAATTTTGTTCCTTTGGAAAGGAACAAAAAAAATGCTCGCAAAAATATTGTTGTTCCTTTCGAAAGGAACAACAAAAGTGTTGTTCCTTTGGAAAGGAACAGCAAAAACACTCACAACAATACTGTTGTTTCTTTCGAAAGGAACATCAAAAGTGTTGTTCCTTTGGAAAGGAACAACAAAAATTCGCAGCAAGCAAAGTAAGAGCGGTTCAAGAAATAAGATTCTATACAAAAAAACAAGCAAAGTAAAAGAAAGCAAACTTTATGTACAGGTTTCAAGAATTTTTTTATTTTTTATTTTTTATTTTTTTACAGAATTGGTGCTGCCGAAGAATTGCCTTCTGTAACTGAAACTTGCATGGTGGGGTCTTTATTATTTAATTGCAAAAGGAGCGGAAACTAAAATTTGGAGGGATCAACACCTAAAACACAAAAACATAAAATAAATCAGAAAAGAATAACACTTTATTAAGTTACAACAGCTATGATGTTATTTCCTAAGGGAATATCAATCTGTTAATGGAAAAAAACAATCTTTTTGAAAAATGTTTTGGTAGTAGTGGCATGAATCTTCAAATGGAAATGAATTCTTCATTTATTCTGTTATGAATTCGTTAGGTAATGAACTAGATGAAATTCCCTTGTTTTACTAAAATTTCTTTCAAGAATCGCTCATCCATAAATTGACCTTCTTTGTTCTGCTAAGACCTGCAAAAAATGAGTGTCTACCGGAAATAAAACATTAAATCATGGAGAAAGAGAGGTGATAGGGCTCCCCTAATCCAAGAATTATGCAAAAAACTAACAATTAGTTACTCTGTAGAATAAATCCATGGACAAAGTAAAATTAATTTATTACCTGTGGGAGAGCAGTGGCCAATCATACTAACCTGCAGTGTTTCAATCATAACTTCTTTTTTTTTTGTTGGATTTGAGTGATTACAAAGCCAAATGAGAGCTAATTCAAAGTTTTATCTCCAATAGAAACATGTTTTAAAAATTCAATGCTATGATATGTCAAATTTTCTTAGAACAACCTGCATAATAGAGTCATTTTCGATTTTCCAGCTTAGACCAACAGTTGATATTTCAAGCATATTTTTTTTTTTTAATGGTGGATTGAACCGATTAAAATTGGATATTAAAGTATATTCATTTATTGATCTCAAATAGAAACAATTTTTGAAGAAAAGAATAATTGATGGGTCAAATACACTAGTGAATAGCCGAGAAAACAGAGTTTCAAGAGTGCTGATTTATGATAGGCAGTCAGTATTTTGGTCATAAATTTATCATACGATATCAAAATTGAGTGATTAAAATTGAGTTGTAAACTAAATTCATAGAGGAATCTACCATAGAAACAGGTTTTAAAAATATAGTCATTTTGGTCTCCAAAAACTGACTGTCTCAACTCTATTGTTGAGCTGCCTACTAGACACCCTGTCAATGTTTTGGTTCTAACTTTTTCGTTTCAAATCAAAATGGAGTGATTCAAATTGATTTGGAAATTAGACATCAAGGGCTACTTTGAATAGAAATATTTTTTAAAAATATTCAATTTTGGTCCCTCAAAACATGACTGTCCCAACTTTGTTTTCAGAAATTTCATCAAGCCCGCAAGCCAAAAAAATGATATTCATGCAATTTTTGCATATTGATGATAAAAATGAATATAATTTTTTGTAGAATGGTTATTTGAAATATAATTCATCTACATACACAAATAAATTAAAATATTTCTCATCAATGTTGATTTCCACGGCGTGTTGCAACAAAGAAACAACTATTTTTACAAAAATAAAAAAATGTGTTTGTTTTATTTCCTTATTTATTTTATTTTCTCCACTATCCTACTCTTATTTGATAATAGAATATGTTTATGTATAAGAGTATTTCCAATGGAACCATTTTAGAAATAAGGCCTCTAGTATGTACATACCCAAATTTGAAAAATGCATGTTGATAAAAATTAGGTAATGAGAAGCCAACTTCCCTTGAAAAGATGGTGCCAAAAATTGTTGAAGCATGGAATGATGTTGCAAACAAATTATGGAGTGAAACCAATCTTCAATATATCCTTTACTATCTTGATTTACCATAGCCATCATATCATGAAGTTCTTGAGCTTTTAAAATGGTTTGTTGGTGCAAACTAGAAGAAACCTCATTTTCTTTCATAACTTCTACAATTTTTGGATTTGATACATTCTGAGTCTCAGTGTAAGTTTTCTCCAATAGTGCATGTGAGATAGAATGGGTGGGAAGGGTGGATAAATTTTTCAGTTCAACACTGTAAGCTTGTTGTACTGGTTTATTATGGTGAGGGTATGGAATGAGTTGAGCAGGAAATTGTGTAGGGAATGGAGCCTCTTGATGATGTAGTTGATTGGGTTGAGTGGATGATTTTGATAAGCAAACAAGGTATTGTAGAAGATCTGAAAGATGTGTTTGTGCTACAAGATGAGGGATATTAGTTATACAATCATAAGATGAACCATGCCGAACTTGTAAACAAGATTGGTAGTGGCTATATTGAGATTGGCATGGCTGCCTTAACATATGAGTATTCCATAACGAATTATGCAAGTAAGAGAATGGAGAGGAAGTGTTTTGAACCATACCTGTAGGCCATGATTTCCATGGTTTTGACCTTGTTGCAACTTCCCCGTCTCTTTGATATGCTACTTCCATCCTAGATAAGGAAGAACAACTATCTATGGGATGCCCCTTTCGTTTATGAGGGCAAAACACTTCATAAAATTTTTAATTTTTCTGAACCTAAAAAACATTCAATTGTGAATTTAGAGAGCTAATAAGATCATATTTAAAATTTTCAAATAAAACCTTGATTTTAGCTCTTATGTCTCTTGTTCTTGTAGTAAATTTGGAAAAGAAAGAAGAAACTTCTCTAGAATTCTTACCAGCCTTAGAAATTCCTCTTGAATACCTTATGCACAACTCACAAACATCGTCATATGATAACTGAAAAACCTCACCTTTTCCTATCAGATTTAAGAGTTCTAAAAATTCATCTTTGATTCCTTTAAGAAGGAGTGTTTTCAAGATCTCTTTTTCCAAATTTTTATGCTTTGATTTTTTATGGTTATATCGAAATCACTCTACATAGTCCTCCAAGCTTTCATCTTCCCCTTGTATCATACCGAAAATATCTTCATTGGATTTGCAGTAGTCTTGGTACTTCTTCAAGAATATGTTCTTCATGTCCTCCCATATTTGGATGCAGTTCCCTCCTAGGCTCATGAACCATCGGAGAGTTGCTCCTTTTAGAGTAAGAGGAAACACTTTCAACCTTTGATCATTAGTACAATAATCATATCCTCTACAAAGTATTTCAAACTCAAATAATAATGTATCTAGATCTTCATTTGTCAAACCATGAAAATTTGGTAGAGACAATGGGGGAATTATGTGCATTTGTATCACTCCTCCTAGATCTTTGATAGGGAATTCAAAAGTTGCAATGTGAGCCATTTCTTCCCATAATAGAAAATTTTCTTCATGCGTTTCTTTGAGGATCCTCCTTCAAATGTTCCTGTCAATTGGTTAGTGAAATGGGTGGTGCTTACATCACCACTCAAGTGGAATTACAAGATTTTTTTTCAAAAATTATACCTCTAATATTCAAAAAAACGCAAGCATTCATTCCTACCTTAAGCTTTCACTCAATTCTGCTATGAGGCGGGCCAGTGAACAAGTGTGTTTCTTGCTCGGTGCGCAGGTTCTTACCTTCCGTCTTTAATACCCAATTCTTCCCAAGCAGAAAAAATTAAATATGCATCACTCTTTCTAAATGGCATACACTCTCCCCGGCAACAACGCCAAAATGTTGAGGTATAAAAGGTATCTTTTTAACACCTATTTATCTCACATTAATTATCAATCCAGGAACGACTTTTTATTTCAAGAGTGTACTCAGTCTGAGGCAACAATTTAATCTAAGAGTAATGCCTTGCAAGATGTAGTACAACGTTTCAAATGCAAAAGTAAACGGATGCTTGAAAAATAAATCTAACTACAACAACATAAACTCAAATGCTCTGAAATCCAACTATTCACTCAGCAAACATCAATCGAGGATACAGTAGCAATAACTCATTCCTCTAAAAATTGATGCAATTGAAATCAAACTGAAACAATAAAATCAATCTGGGAACGTGGAAGCAATAACCAATATTCTCTACAGTTGACAGTCCTGCATTAAAGAAATGAAAAGGAAATAGAAATTGAACTAAAGTTGCTATTGAAAGTAAACCAAGAAAGCTCTTCGAAAGCAAACTCTTTGCAATCTGTTAACTAATGAATTGGAAATTAACAACACACTGAAATCGAATAGCAATGTAAATGAATAACCAACTGAAACTAGAATTGAACAGCAAATATTAACTAATGAATCTGAATAGCATATCTTTAACTTAAATGAAATCAAACAACAATTCTATTAAACACAAAAACCCTGTCAACAACAAAAGTTGTTAAATAATAATCGACATGAACAGCAATCCAACAGAACAACAATTAATTGGAACAAGACATCTAATGTTGAACAACAATGCTCTGTAAGGTTTAACAAGATGATTAATACAGGAATTAAAGTCCTTACTGAAACAGAATAGCAATGTGATTCATTAGCATAACCAAATCAATCAATAATTCAACGGAAAACCAATTAACTTGCAAATGTAATGAGAACAACCACAAACTATCACACGACAATAATTGAAAGGTAATGATACAACCAGCAGATCGATCCACCAGGGCCGGGCCCTCAACCACTGGTGAAACGCCACTGGGATTTACTCCAGTGTTAATAAATTAAATGGCAATGAACTCTTGTATTAATTAGGCATGAATAATGTTTACAAACAGTTCGTACTCTCTTAACAAGAGTCGATGCACAATTCTGAAAATTACAACAAGGAAAGTCTCCCTAATGGAAATACATGCTTCTCCTTTTATAATCAGAAAGAGGAGAAATTAAATAGTAAATATGATCTCTCATAAAAAAATTGGATTTTCCCTAACCAATTGATCAACATGAAAATATATTTCCATCAATCTTTCAACAAGAGCAAGTCGAATTTGGATTTGCAGCTGAGATAATTTGGAGGATGGTCGCAACAGTAAATCTAAGAAAATCGTGCTAAAAAAACCTTTCGTTTCTCTCAATAAATGCCAAATTTGGGAAAACCGTTCTTCACTAAAGTTAATTTGGTTCGTTCTGGACAAAACCCATGTTCCGAATTTTCCAGAGTATTCTCCATTTGCCCAGAATCTCAGCCGCAAAACTGTTACTTCTTATTCCAGCGAATTTCTGAGTTGGAATATTTGATGATGATCTGGAGATCAAATCTGCAATCTGGAAAATATCTTGGAGGCTAAAATGGTGAGTGATGTTACAAAATATATTAATAAATCAAAATTATGCATAATAATCATCAATTTATTAAAAATAAAGGATAATAAATAATATTTATCCATAAGAGCATAAATAATTATAAAATAGATTTATATGATAAATTACATGATAAAGATGAATAGAAATGGATGAAATAAGTGGTCGTATTCACGGCCCAACAATATTTATGAAGACTCTCTAAATGGGAGGGATAAGTTACCAGATTGGGAGAGACTTTGGTTAGATTTGGTACAAGAAGAGTTTTGGTGGAATACCAGGGATGGATTCTCATCCAAGACTGATGATGAGGAAAGTTGTGCCTTGGCTGGTAAGGAAAATAAGGGGAAGGGGAAGAATTCTTATTCCAAATCTGACACAGGCAAAGAGGGAAAGAAGCGTGACATGCCAAAGGTGAATTTTTTTCATTGCCATGATCATGGAAACTATGCCACAAATTTTCCACAAAAGAAGAAGAACAACAAGGAGGCTCCAAGAGCAGTGGATGAAGCTTTGGCCATGCAGTTGAGTTGGACTTCTCTTTCATCGCATGCATGGCATCAACTGTGATGGTATATATGTGGTAATTGGATAATGGAGCATCTTTCCACATGACGGATAGAGTTTAAGAAGTTAAATTGCAAAACCTACTTACACAAGCATTGAACTATTTCAGGACAACTTAGAGTTCAAGAAGTCAAATTGCAAGTCATTCCTACACAAGCATTGAACTATTTCAAAGTAGGCCATTGTCACATCATCAGTCTCTGTAGGAATTTTTCACAACATCATCATGGATGGATGAATAAGCACAGATAGTGAAACCATATTGTAATGTCAAGTAGTCAAAGGGTAGCTACTTGTGTGTAAATTGGAGTTGTGATGATGAGAAAGTAACTAGCCTCTGTGCTGGCCTGATTTTCAATTTATAGTTTTTAATCCAATGGTTTTTAATCCAATAAATTGAACTCTAACATTGGAATAATATATTAGTTGGTCTGATTTTCAATTTATGGTTTTTACTCCAATAAATTGAACTCTAACATTGGAAGAATAGATTAGTTGGAACTCAAATTCAAGATTTTTGTTCGATGGATTATTTCTCTCCTTTGCTGCATAAACTGAAAAATCATTTAACTAAAACTTGGAGACCATATTTATATTTAGACTTAGCTTCCCATTCAATTGGAATAAATAAATTTGGCTTTTATGATTTAGTTTAAAAGATGAGATCAAACCTGCAAAGCTTCTTTTCTTGTTTTTATTTACTCTATGATTATACATTCTAAATAATTTTATGGTCATTGTGTAATCTATATATAATTAAATATTTGTAAATTCAAGTGTGATGTATTAAATTTAACTCTCTTAATTCAATAACTAGCAATTGCACCAGATGTTGCAAAAAAACGTCGTAAGGCATAAATAATTTGAGAAGAAAATGAATTGTGGCATATATAAGAACACTGAATATAAAAATTAGTAACCAAAATTCCATTCAAATCTAGAAGAGATAAAGAGAATCAATATAGATATATCAATAATGTTATTCAGTGATCGTAAGAACTTTACATTATTTCTTAGGAGAGAAGTGGATCTTTTGTTAATAATTGATTAAATAGTTCTTTTAGCTGACATAACAACTTTAATTCACTATTTAGAGGTACCATGGTGAACTCTTATGGTAGAATCCACGAGATTTATTTTATTGAACATGATATTCTACTAAACTTGGCTATGTATTTGACTAGGAAGGGGCCAATAAATAAATGAAAAATAATTTTTATGTTGAACATGATATTCTACTAGACTTGTCTAGTATTTGACTAGGAAGAGGCCAATAAAGAAATAAAAAATTTTTGTTATGCCTTAGAAATAAAGTAGACTCTATTCCCAAAAAGTGAAAAAAGGTTGTGAAGTGTACATTTGATGCTGAGATTATTTCCTTCCACATAGGTTTGGGGCATATTTATTTCTCCTCTCATCATCATTTTTGGTTTTTTCTTTTAATTTATTGGTTCATTGATTTATTTATAATTTCTAGGATCATGTAGGATGAGTAAGTTATAGTTTTTAAATTGTTATGATTTTTAATTTAAGAAAGGAATATTAATGATAGTATTTTAGTTTGATTCTATTGTTGTTTTTAATATTTTGGTTTACATGGTGTTATTTAAATTTTCCATTTAAAATGTGTTAGTTGTCAAAGCCATTATTTCAAAAAAACAAAGTAAAATTATCCATAGAAACTTATGGAGCTATGATTGCTCAAATCATTTTCAAAGTTAGAGAGTCAATTTTATGGCTAGTTTCAATGGTTTAGTTGTGATAGTAGTGATTGGCAAGTCTACATGTTTAAAAAAAATGTATTAATTTTAGGGACATTTTTTATTTGCCAGCTAATTTTTAATTTTTTTTCAACAACATTATGACATTATTAATGTCGTTAACAATTAAATTTAACGTATTACATCAATTAAATTAAATTAACTTACATATTTAAAGTTTAACAAAAACAAATCAAAGAAAAAAATCTAAATAGAAGTAAAAAATACTTATTTAAATTCTAATTAAATAAATAATCTTACAATTTAGTTCTAAACCAATAACAAATAAAACTATCTCTTAACATTTGGTGCAATTGCACCATGGCAATGTATCTTATATAAAACTTTAATCCATGTGCTTAACCTTAACATTGACACAAATGGAATACAATTTTACTCACTGCTTTATGATAGAAAAATATGCGGATGAGTATTGCCCACATATCCGAAGTCAAAAGGGATAGATTAAAAAGGGATGCTCCGGTCATCTGTAAAAAGATAAATTAAAGAAGCATGACATATTAGTAATGCAAATTAGATATGCGTACCAATTATGTTCATATAACACAACAAATAGATGATTCAATACAAATGTCACATAGAAGTCATATTTATCTCATGGGCCTTCAACTTAAATTATATATCTAGCATTACATTAATCTATAGGAGATAAATCAAAGAAGCATTTGAATGTAAATTAAACATGTGTAATAATTATGTCCTTTAGTTCAATAAATAGATAATTATTTGCAAATGCCATATCTAAGCTATATTTCATCTAAGTAGCTTTCAATTTAAACTTATATCTAATGTTAAATTATATAAAAGAATAACAGTAATCCAAACTTCAAAATAATATTTAGAGTTAGTATAAAATGTGACATATAATTTTCCTGCGTGGAAAAACATAGTTACCGAGAGTTCAAAACTCATGCATTTGAATACAAAGTGGGTATACGAATGAGCAAGTAGATTTTTTCTAGAAATGAGGAAGTGAAGGTTGATAGAGAGCCACACAAAATTACAAATTCATACCTTAACAAAATTGTTAGATCCTTTTAAAGAAAACATATTTAATCAACTTTCATTGAAATATATGATAAACTCAACCCATTTTTATGAAAAATAGTATACCATTTTTTACATAATTTCACATAATACAAATAGATAAATATTACTTAAGTATTGTTATAAAGATTTAACTACCCATCGAGAGATGGCCAAGTGATTGAGACAGGGCATCATCACAATAAAAAACCAAGTAAAAATTGTAGTAATCCTAGAATCATGCTTTACATAAGGTAAAATTGGGGAACTCATGACTTGTACTATAGATAAAAAAAATTTACCCTTACCAAAAAATATATGATAAAAATTGACAAACTACATAAGCTTAAGCTTAACGGGATATAATCCTTCTTGCCTTCCATATAGATAATGAAAATGATTGTTCCAAGTCTCATGTTGCTTCTCATGTTGTTTTATAAACCTTGATTGGAAAGAAAAATAGGAGGGCAGAAATGTAAGAAATATAAAACATAATGAAACAAAACGTAAGAAATAGAGAACATAATGAAACACACACATACATATCTCTAGACAATCAACACAATTATTTTCCTAGGAAATCCTTATATGGGAGACAAGCAACCCTAAAAAGTAATGATGCTCTAGACTCCTTTTTCCCTAGGAAATCCTTATGGGAGAAAAACAACACTAAAATGTAAACATGCTCTACTCTCTCTTTTTTGGTATGGAAAATATGTGAGTACAAACAAAGAGGTAATCTCTCTAGAGTTAGCTAAGACTTTTAGCGTGTAAGGTTGCTATAAAAACTTTACTTCATACATTTTTCTCTCTAACTTCACACTCCTAGTTGTATTTTCAACTATGGAACAAAATACAATAACACAAAATGGAACTCTTATTCCTCCTAGTGGCCAAGTATTTAACATAGCGTGATAGCCAACTAGGTGTAAGATTTGACTCCGTCAACCATTAACGAGGTTTGTGATTTTAGACCTTTTAGAGTCTTGTTAAAATTCCACATGTAGCTAGCTTGCCATGCATGAGTAATGGGGCTAAAATGTCATTCTCTCGTACCATGGTGGTCAACATGATAGGTCAACTTACTCAAGGCATAAATTTTGAATGAACTTCATTTGATGTTTTTCTTGCACCATTGGATATGTCTTTAAGTGTAGAATAATGGTCAATATTTCGGCACAAGGGATAATCGTTTGACCTCTAGAAATGTCATTTAATACCTCAAAATGACTCCAAAAGGTTTTAGACCCAAATTCTCCACCCACCATTAAAATGACCCTACAAGTTGATTCTTTCAATTTTTTCACTCTATAAGCATCAAAATATATGACAAATAATATAATTATCCAATCTAGATCATTATTTAATAATTTGTTAAAATTATGAGTAAGATATACATCATGGAATTTAAATAAATAGCGTTAATTCATTGAACACCCTTGTACATTCCTTGTTGATACTTTGAAAGTAATACGTTTTGAAAAATAATTTGTTTTTTGGATTCTTAAGATTGTGTAACTTTCGAACCATAATTACAAATTTTTTTTTTTTTTTACTTATCATTTAGTTGCTAAAAGTTGAAGAATTTATGTTGGTAAATAATTAATTAGGTCTATTTAAATCATTTACCACTTTTGGGATTTTTGTTTTCGTGGTTTCATTCATAATTTCACTTTTTTGCAAATTGTCAAATTCAATTTTTCACACCACATGTGCACAATCAAAGGACCTAAGGTCTTTCCCCTACCAATGTATGTTCTTTTAAAACATGTTTTCTTGGTGATATGGGTGATTTAGAAATGATTGGGAGAGCGAAATTCCTCATTTAATACACAATATGTTTGGTTCATGCCACTAAGCCAAGAATAAGGATGCACTCCCATTTGATTCTCATGATTAGGTTGTAATCATGAGGCTCTCGCTCAAGAGTGGACCTTCCCAAAATCCTGTGATGTCTTTTCACAAACATAACCCTCAAACTGAAAAACACATCATGCAAGAAACATAGCTTGCTGACATATCATTTTTCTCCTTCAAAGAAAAAAAATTCACATCATGTGAATATCTCCATGTACTCTTAAATATTGGAGTACAAAACCATCAACCAAACACAAGTCGACAAAACATGCCTCTTCAAACAACTGACTCTCAAGTCAAATAATAGCTCATGTACAAATTTCCATATTTGTTGCATTTAAGTGTGTCAACATAACTCTACCTTCAACATCTTGCTTCATGCAACATGTGCCATACTTTGAATTTGCAAAGAAATTCATGAAACATCAAAATACATGCAAGGCCTTAATTGGATAAGAAATCTAACCATCCGTTACCAAACCATTTCAATGGCGCTTCTTTTAGTTGCACTTCATCATCATGTGAATCATCTTGACCCTCATAGATTATGGAATCCTCTTTTCCATTCTTGTCATTATCTCTTTCCACCTTCTTCAAATGTTGTGGATGACTTGTTGGATACAAAGTCCAACACTTGTCTACAAGGTGACCTTTCTTATGGCAATGAGTAATAAAAAATTGCAACTTATTTTCAAAATCATTTTCCTTGTCCAATGGGCCTTTGAATTTTTGCCTCATTTATTTAGAAAGTTTCATGTGCATGGATATCTTCTTCCAACATCTATAAACATTATGATTATTCAAACCACAAAAGGAACAATTACCCTTCTGTTTGCAAGATTGATTTATCTTGTAAGATTTTGCATTTGTGTGTTGTATGTATCAAATATTTCTATTCAATTCAACTGCACAAACAATTAAATATAATTTAATATTATTGTTTGCTAGAATTTAGTTTATGTTTTAAAAATGTGCAGTGTTGTATGTAGCAAAATATTCTACAAGGTGACCTTTCTTATGGCAATGAGTAATAAACAATTTCAACTTATTTTCAACATCATTTTCCTTGTCCAATGGGCCTTTGACTTTTTGCCTCATTTATTTAGAAAGTTTCATGTGCATGGATATCTTCTTCCAACATCTATAAACATTATGATTATTCAAACCACAAAAGGAAAATGCAAGTTCTTTTCTAAATCTTATGTGAATATTCACCATGTTTATCATAATCAAAAGCAATTTGATTAGAGGCAAATTTATACCTTGAACATTCACCGTTGTCGCTTTCTTGAGGAGGTGAATTTGATGAGGTAGTGGCTCTCCTCTGAATACTAGCAATGAATTCAATGACTCTAGAGATTTCAACATCCTCTTCTTTTACATTCTCATTAGCTGCATGATTATTAACATCTTCTTGCAAAGTGGGTGTCAAACTTTTCCATTCATCATGAACACAAACTTCACAAGCTTGAGGTAATGAACACAAAATAAAATTCCTTCTTGGAATAGCTTCATAATAATAATAATAGAGAAACAATTAAGCGAGATTTTTAACAAACATAATAATCGAGAAAAAATTAGTGACGTCACCAAAAGATTTAGCCTCTTCAAGGTATCATATCCTCTCATCAAGGTCAAGAATCTATTCACCAAAAATGTCCTATGGAAATGATGGTTTAAGAAACAAAACTAGACAAAAACCTTCAGTGAGAACAACAAAATCTAAAACCCCTTCAAGGTCTTCAATTTGCTCGTAAAGTTAAATTGTGTCTTGATCAAGTCCAAAAACAAAGAAACATTCAGTGACAACACCAAAATCTACAACTTCTTTAACATCTTCTAAACCATCTTCAAAGTCAATATTGTGTGCATCAAATTCCTCAGCAAGGTCATCAATGGAGTCATCAAAACTACTTTATCAAACTTCAATGCAAAAAATAAGTCAAAAGAATTCAATTTCTCCTCCAAAACCTTCTTCTCTGAGCAAAGATAGCATGATGTCGTCGAGAAATTCAGTAATTCCACGAGGAAATTCTATCAAAGTTAAAACAAATCCTTTTCATCCATATTTAATGCCTACTTTTTCAGGTGGAACACCTCCAAATTTAAGGACCACAATGCAATAAAATATGTAACTTTACCTAATAGATGTAGACCTATAACCCCCAACTTTGCGTGACATGTACAATTGAAGATCTTATATGGTAAGCAATGTGAGAAGAGAGTCATGGTCACTGAGTTGAGCAAGAGAAATGGTTTGGTATGACAACCTTACTTGTGATAGGTCTAGCTAGCAGACTACCAAATTACATGGTAATGGCATTCAAAATGTGAAAATTCCCATTTCACTTGGAAATAAGATGGTAGAGAAAGGTATAGATGAAAGGAGATATCCATCTATGGTAAAGAAATCAAATAGTTCTACCAATTCCACCTTGCAACTCTAAGAGACATTGAATTAAATTTCATCTCAAGACAGGGCTTTGAGAGGACACTCTCAAAGCCAACATTCGTTATGGCTTTGAAACACATGGTAAGTATCAACACTTAGCAACCTTATTTGCATAATTTTTTCTAGCATGGACCTTAATGTCATAGCCTTCTTTTGCCTAAAATGAATGAAAATTTCCTTGCAATTTGGCTTGCGACATTCATAATTCATGCTCATGGAACATGATTGTGTTGCAATTGTGATAACATCTGCTGTATGCAGAAGCTAATAAAAAATGATCGAAAATGACATTTTTGCTCTTTTTTTTTGAAGATTTAAGGAAAATTACACCAAGTAGCTTCCAACCTCATATGACCATCATGTCAAACTCATCTCAGGATATTGTCCAAGTAAGAGCCACTTAAGCAAGAAATCTAGTATACATGACTCCAATTTCAATTAGCAGCAATGAAAGTTCTAAGTATGGTGCAAACATTGCTCCAGATCCTTAATGGGGCATGTTTGATGACAATAATTTGGGGAGTGAGAGAGGGAGATGGTAGGAGAAAAAATTCAAGGAATCCACAGGAAATTGAAAAATATATAACTAATAAGGTGGAAGACATTTGTAACCTAAGAGAGAAACCTGTTAGGAAATGGGTGAAGTTGGTATTACACACCCAATTGGATAACCTCGAGGAGAAAACATTTCTCCCACTTGATTTGTTGGCATAACCTAGTAAGTGTTATTCACTAGCATGTATTTTGTAAAGGCCTTGACCTAGTTCCCATTCAACTCCATCCACCAGGTTGTAGAGGATTCCAAGTCTAATTTCATGAAAAGTAAGTTGGGGATGATCACATTGACCTGCTTGATGATGTGTCTATGAAGATTAACTACCTTCAACTATTTTTTTGTGTAGGGAAAGAGACACATTCCCATGTCTGAGCATGAAAATGTTCATTGATATTGTTAATGCCTCTAGTGTTTACTTCTACAAGTTCTATAGGCAGAGTCTGTAAAGGGCCAGGTAGCCTCTAGATCTCATCTTTTATGAAAGGTGACATATCTAGTAAATGCCCCTACAGTCAATCTCTAGAATGGATCTAAATAGAAGTTCTTCATTTTAATATCCATATAACACAACAACTTTAAGGTAAACTATGTACATGTGTCATTTCTCCCACAAAATAAAGTGTATAAGTGGTAAATTTTATACCAAGTGTGCTCCCACCATGTAAAGCACAATTTGGTGAACTTATCATTTTTATAATTTCTTTTTCGATTAAATTTAGTTTCACACATAATCAATTATTGCTTTGAAAGTTGTGTTCTACATAATTTGTGTACACTAAATTACAAATTGATTTTTTGAAATCTATTTTGTGTAGATGTCGACCAATAGATATATATCATGGGGGATGAATGATGAAGATCAGCTGAATCCCATATGGAGGTTCAGGGATCGGGGGATGTTCACAGTATTTAAATATATAATTTTAAATCTCCATACATGTGTGTACATATGGAATTAATTTTTTATTAAATTTGTGAGTTAAATTAGTTGTTAATAAGTTTCATATTTTAATTTTTAGGAGGTAAGAGGAGAAGGGTTTCTACTCCATCCATGGAGCGTGGCCATGGTTCAACCGGTCGAGGTATGAGTGGTAGCAGGTTGCATGAAGGGGGAGATATTTATTCCCTCGAAGGCCAATCAACGGCTGTTGGTTCTCAGCAGTGTCATTCTGAGTCTGGTTTTCAACAGCGTCATTCTAGGTCTGGTTCTTAGCAGGGTCATGTTGGAGAAGATGTTAATGAACAACGTCAAGGTTGCCATAAATTTCAATATTTTTTCATTAAATTTGTACAACTTTTTTTACACGTGTTTTTTCTAACATATGAAATTTTATATATATTGATGCAGAGGCCGACAATGTTCGAACTAGTGGTCAAAATAGACGTAGGGTAGCCTGCTGCATTCAAGAAGAAGGTTGTCAACCCAGCACAACTTATCTGGTCGAGATTACTGATATACCATGGGAAACCAACATGGCGGAATGCACCTTACAAAGGTGTGAAAGACTTCATGCAAAATTGCAAAGAGATCTCGTGGCTTTGTCTCTACCTGCTGAGAGTCGAAAAAGCCTTGAAATAGTTACACATTCATTGGGTGAAATGGTAAATGTGTATAGAAATCTTGGGCCAACGACTGATTCATTTGTAGAAATGATGAGAAAGAGAAAAGAAACAGTGATGGGTCCCGATAAATGGGAGGACGTAAAACAAAAAGTTACAAAAGAAGTGGCCAAGTCAATGTTTAATTACAAGGAAGGGCCAAAAAGAAAAATGTTGAAGGTGCAGTATTTCAAGCACCCAAACATAGCTCGTTATTTGTATGATAGGCACCTTGTGGCCTATGGAAGGCTTCCATGGAACGATGAGGTTCCTGTTTATTTTGCACAAATGTTTTATGAAAAAAAAAAATTGGGTATGAAACCCAATTATAATGATCTTCCTTCAGAAAATTTTGGCCCAGGGAAAGGTCGATTATATGACCATAAGGGCGCTAAGCAAGATGTGGAGTTGCCTCGCCCTGAGCCGCCATTGGTGAGTTGATTGTTTCGAGTCGAAACTTTGCGATCAGAGATGGATGCGACTTCTCAAATAAGTCGAGAAACAAGGGATGTTATGATCGAGAATGTTCATAGCGGATTGGGTGGAGTCGATATTTCTTTAAATCGACAAAGAGCACGTGAAAATGCACGTGCCAATTTTGTTTGTTGTACAGATGAGGAGATTGACAACATGATTGTTGAAGATCTATGAACATATGAAACAAATTGTCGCAATGGTTTGCAAGAATTAATTTTTCATGAGGAAGAGGGCATCGGAACGGTATATGTTAGTGATCTTAGGGTTTGAAAATATTTTTACATATACATGTGTAAAATTTGTAATAAATACATGTGTATGTACATGTATGTACATTTATTTGTACGTGTACATTAATCCAACAAAAATGTATGATTTATATGTTAAAACACCATTTGCAGTTCTCAAACATGATGCGTGACGAAAATGTTAATATCACGTTCGGGACCTCTGGTTCAAACAATGCAGATGGGTCTGACCAGCAAGATATGTTGGAAAATGTTAGTGTTTTTTAAGTGAATCTAAAATAAATAATTGTTGTCACACATGTACATGTATGTATATATATAATTTGATAAAATGTTTTAACAGGTACCGATTCCATCTGACATTTTTGGGATGGTGGTACCTTCTTCTTCCTTGGGAGATGTACCTTCTACTTCCTTGGGAGATGAGCCACAAGTATGGACAATTTTTCACAAGTTTAAAATTTATGTTTAAAAGTTATATATATATATATATATATATATATATATAGAGAGAGAGAGAGAGATAGAGAGAGAGAGAGATCTATATTTTGAGTTATTTAAAAAATTTTGAATTTAGGTTCCTATAGAAGATTTATTTAATCTGCGGACTCTAGTGATGGAGATAGGAACATCCACAGCATTTGAACAAGTTGTCTTTAGTTCCTTTTTTTAATAAATTATTGAAAATAAGTTTATATATGTACACGTGCATTTTCATTTGAAAGTTTTTAATATATATATATATATATATATATATATATATATATATGTATGTATATAACTGTACATGTATATTGTAGAGTTTACTGTTGCAGATATTCCTATGGGAGAACTTGTTCATCAAATGGAGAGGGAACCTTATGAGGTATTGCATGATTTTTTTGTTATATTTTGTTTTTACATGAAGTTATAGATATATATATTCTCATTCATTTTTAAAACATCAAATTTTAATGTTCAAGTACATGTGCATTGTGTATGTAGGTTTCCCATTCACATGATAGGGCGCAGACTGAGACCCTAGTAGGGAAGACGCTAAATCCGTCTCTATTTGATGAACATGATTTGTAGATTTGTTTTCAAACTTTGGATGGTCTTAAAATTTGTTAAACTTGATACAGTTTTATACTTGTGAGATTTACAATTTTTGGACATATTTTATTACATTGTTAATATAATTTGTTTTATTTAATTTTTGGATGGTTTTAGTACTTTTGGCATGTGAATGTGAAGTAATGTTGTCATCTGTAAATTAATGTTGTCATCTGAACTACATTTGGCATGTTATGTAATGACATGTGTTATAATTTGTTTTGTTTTTAAAATTTAAGTTTTGGATGCTTGGAGTACATTTGGCATGTGAAGTAATTTTGTGATCTATATTTTTTTGTTAAATTAAAAGTTAAAAGTTTTGGATGGTTTCAATCTAAATTTGGCATGTGATATTTAATGTTAAATGTTTTTGTTGGATAGTTGAATTATAATTGGCATGGCATGTGAAGTTTTTAAAACTCAAGTTTTGGATGGTTTCAATCTACATTTTGCATGTGATATTTAATGAAATTTAAATGTTTAATGTTTTAATGTTGCACAATATATAATTAAAAGGTTTTTAAAACTTAAAGTTTTGGATGGTTTCAATCTACATTTGGCACATGTGGTATATAATGTTAAATGTTTCTATTGGATCTAGAGTTGAACTATAATTGGCATAGCATGTGAAGTAACGATCTATATATAATTTAAAGTTTTTTAAACTCAAGTTTTGAATGGTTTCAATCTACATTTCGCATGTGATGTTTAATGTTTTAATGTTGCACGATATATTATCAAAAAAATTTAAAATTTTAAAGTTTTGGATGGTTTCAATTTACATTTGGAACATGTGGTATATAATGTTAAATGTTTCTATTGGATAGTTGTTCACTATAATTGGCATGGCATGTCAAGTAATGTTGCAAAAATCCCTTTTGGATGGTTGAAGTACATTTGGAATTTTAAGATTTCTTTTGATCTCTTCATGTAGTTTTGTTTGAATGAAAAAATTTCCAATAGGAAGAACATAGCTTTTCAATGCAACTAACCATGTATCAATTGAGCTCTAATTGAAAAAAGAGTTGAAAGAAGTAGATATATGTACAAATTATCCCTTTAATTTTGATTGGAAATATAAGTCTAGTACATATATATGTTTGTTTAATTTGGGTCAATGTCGTTAATGCACTCAAATAGGTAGCCTTGTCGATTTATTTACATTGTGGAAACTTTTTACCAAAAAATCCAACTAGTTTTTCATCAATGCACATAGAAAATCTACTTGGAACAATTAATTGTGCATTCTAGAACATATCTATCCAATACAAGTAACATTTTTCATCAATGCACATTGAACATATCTGACCATTGGACAAGCAAATTTTGTACTAGATTTTCAATCAGGATTAGAGATGTGGGTCAAATCCCACCAAAAGTCGGAGAAGTGTTCCGAGTCTCTTGTCTGAAAGGAATTTTCGTACAAAACTATACTGCAGATGATTTATTTACATTGTGTCCATACTTTTTACCAGAAAATCCAATTAGTTTTTCATCAATGCACATAGAAAAACTAGTTCCAGTTAATTGCATTCTAGAACATATATATTGAGTACGTAAATAATTTTTCATCAATGCACATAGTAAAACTAGAACAATTAATTTCATTCTAGAACATATATATATATATAACATTTTTCATCAATGCACATGTATAGAAAAACTACTTTCAGTTGATACTAGAGCACGTGCTTGTACCCAAACAATTTGTACATGTGTAAACACTTGTACAAATAACATAAGCAGCTCAATTTTTAGTTGAGTACTGGAAGTTCTAAAACATATTTAATCCAAAGATAATAAATTTTTGGAAAATTCACTCAAAAAAATTCTAATGGAATTCCATCCTCAATAATCCGTTCATGATCGGATTTTGACATTTTCCATCTCTTAATTTTCGATTTTTTCTTTGATTGAACTTCTATCAACTTTATGTGTGCTGCACACACCAAGTGACTATATTGACAACTTATGGAATCAGGTTCATAGTCTTCAAAGTAAACAAAGTCTCCACTTTGATGATTTTTTCTGAAAAAAATAACCTTTCAGTATAATAGACCCTATGTCTTATTGAAATCTGTGATCATTATAGTTTTGTAATAATTTCATTTTTCGTTCAGTGCAACGCATCAAATAATACTTCACATTTTCATCATTGTCAATAGGTGCAATTACAGCAAAAACATCTCCTGCACAATAAAATAAATTTAACAAAATTATGCATATTTAAATTTATTTCTAGATCTTTAAATCATTAGAAAGTAATTCAAATGTTACCTTCTCTAACAAGATCAGAAACTCGATCACCATCGAATGATATTGTAGTTTCCTTTGATTGCATTTCTTCAAACATTGCAACATACATTTTGCCCTTTGTATTTAGCTCTGTATGTTTCCAATCGTTCACATACATTTTTTTTTCACAAACGTCATTGGATTTTGTGTTGTCTATGCAAACATCACAAAAACAAGAATATTTTCTTTTATCCAATGCAAACACATTTCTGGACGACTTTGTTTGAATTGAATGCAATTTTTGAGTCCCTTTTATTGTTTCAACGTCATTTTCAATTGATCTATCTACGTATTCGATTCCAATATGCCAGAAAAACCTTTATATGGAAAATTAGAAAAAGAATTTGTAAATATGATATCAAAATACAATCAAAGATAATCATTGCATGATAAATGTACAATGTTTAAAATTAGATTTCCAATATAAATTAAATTGAATGTACCTTCACACTTCTTTTGATGGGTTTCTCTCATGGCTTAGAGCAGCGATGCACCATTGAACAACTTCTTTAGCATTCACAAGTCGGCTTGCAGAGTGGTTCATTTGATATCTTCGAAGTGCTCGTTTTATGCATGCTCCTGCACCGTCATGTTCTCCTTTTCCATGGCCAGACTCAAAGAAATTCCAACAATGTTTAATGTCAGTTTTCTTATGAAGACAACACAACCAAAAGAATGATCGTGCATATTTGAATTGACCTGTGCATCCGTCTAACCATATCCAATGTTCATTGAATGTTATTCCACGATTTTTCAATGAATCATAAATTTTTCCAAAACAATGTTGTATAAAACATGTATCATGTGTACGATCGTCACTGATATAAAAGTGATATTCTTTAATGATATGTCGATTTTCACTTGTGCTTTCTATATGATCGACATTTTGTTCAGCATGTCTATATAGAATATGGACGAGCATGGAGACTTGGTCATAATGATAGTATTCACTCTGAATTTCTTTTTGTGGAACAAGTATTTAGTTTTCTGCAAAATCAATCACTGACAAAATGGTCCCTGGTGGAAAAAATTTACGAGATTTTTTGAATTTCAAGTCTTGCCATCGAGCTCTATGGGAATGCTTGGTGTATTTGTAAATTTTTTCCTCAAACTTTCTCAAAAAGTCTATCAGAAAAATTTCGTCTTCTAGTAATTCAATTCTTTTAACACTATTTGCACCTTGAATCGATGTATCGATATATTCATATCTCTTCCATTTCACTTTCATGTTGGACAATGATTGATCATTTATATCAATACGATATTTGTTTTGAAATTTAGTCAAATTTCCACAATCATTGCATTTTTACCACCAACACATTTCTTTTTGTAAAATAGTTCGTCGCTTTCTCTTTCACATAGAATTTGAGATATGAATTCACGGATAGTGGAAGGAGGAGGTGAATCCTTCCATAATTTTCTACCGAAATCAAGGAATGTGTCATAATATAACTCAAATTCCACATGATAACGGCAACAACAAGTGTCACGTACGGTGATAGGTTTTACATACCATGGTTTTTGTTGAACAAAAGCACTGAGTGAAACATGAATTTGACGATTCTCTTCTTTGAACTTGTTGAATAACTCTATCTGAGTGGTTTCCAAGAAATATTTTTCATGTTCTTCGTACTGATTTCGTGCTATTCTTCTTCACATCACATGCCTTGTAGTTGGCGAAACACGCGAATTGTTCTTCCAATATTCATATATTATTTTTTTAACATTTTCTCCAAGTCTATCTTTGTATGGTTTCCTACAAATAACTCTCCAACAAGCGAGTTCATCATTTACATCTATTTGCAGCCGAAATTTCCGATGTTTGTGAAAAAAAATTCGCGAGGTTCCCAGTGCTCATGCCATATATGTTACCAAACGATTCTCTTGAGTACTTGATGAAACCATTTCCATCTGTATTCCTCTACGTACAATTGAAACATCTTTCTCTCTAGATCTCTTAATTGACTTTATAGCACTACTCATATTTTTTATCACATCTTCCTTCATTTTTTTTATCTTTGGTTGATTTTTGAATACCCAATAGTGTCGTAGCTTCTTTTAATTTCCTTAATGATAGGAGACCTTTCAACATTTGAGCCTGAACTGTCACCCGCTCATTTAAGAAATACTTTTCAAAAATGCAGTTAACACGATATCGTATAACATGTTCAGGTTTTTTATCTCCATATGTGTGAGTGTCAACATTTTCTAACATCTCATTATCGATAGTGATTTCATCTGTACATATTCGAAAAAATAGTACATATTCAATAAATAACTAAATTAATAAATATATCTATAATTTCAAATATTTTTCAAATTAGTTCATCAAATAAAAATTAAGCTTCACATTTGACATTAGGAAAATTTTAAATATATCAATAGATAATAATATTTACATTTACATACCTGCTTCAATTTCTGCTTGAGGTTGATTTTCTTCTTCAATATTTTGAGGAATATCTCTATCTGTTTACATTAAACAAAATATTTTTCAAATTAGTTCATCAAATATAAATTAAGCTTCACATTTTACATTAGGAAAATTTTAAATATATCAATAGATCATAATATTTACATTTACATACCTGCTTCAATTTCTTCTTGAGGTTGATTTTCTTCTTCAATATTTTGAGGAATATCTCTGTCTATTTACGTTAAACAAAATATTTTTCAAATTAGTTCATCAAATAAAAATTAAGCTTCACATTTTACATTAGGAAAATTTTAAATATATCAATAGATCATAATATTTACATTTACATACCTACTTCAATTTATGCTTGAGGTTGATTTTCTTCTTCAATATTTTGAGGAATATCTCTGTCTGTTTACATTAAACAAAATATTTTTCAAACTAGTTCATCAAATAAAAATTAAGCTTTACATTTTACATTAGGAAAATTTTAAATATATATCAATAGATCATAATATTTACATTTACATACCTGCTTCAATTTTTGCTTGAGGTTGATTTTCCTCTTCAATATTTGAGAGGGCTTCTAACTTTCTTTTGCGAGATTGTCTCGTCTCTTCTCTACGTTCCTCAAGGTCTCTTTTTCGATCATATTTTCTCGCACAAGTTCTTCGATTTCCCATGATAATAGGGTATGAAGTTCAAAAAATTTCCTTCAAAAAATTAGACAATAACTCGATTACAAAAAATATCACAAAAGATTTAATTTAAAAAAATTCAGTTTAAATTTTTTGCAAAAAATACATACTCCAATTCAAAACACTTACTTTAAAAAATTCGAGAGAAAAATGTCTTATAAAAATGAAACGAAGCTCAAAAGATTTACTTCAACTCAAAACACGTACATACCTCCAAGAAATTTCTTTTTAATGTTCGTCCAAGAAATTTTTTTAAGTTCAAAACATTTTTTTGCACAATCAGGCCGCCTCCAAGAAATGTCTTCCAAAAAATTTTTTTAAACCCAAAACAATTCTTTGTAAAATCAGTTTGCTTCCAAGAAATGCTCTTAAATCCAAACTTTGAAGAAAAGTTTTTAAACCCAAACCAAGATCTTTGTAAAATGAGATGAAATGTGCGAAATGTGCGAAAATTGTGAATAATTTCACGGCAATTTATATTGCCACGAAATGTGTTTTAGTAGGGGCTTCGCAAAACTTTCCGGCTGAAGGAAAGTTATACAATAGTTCGGCCAAACTATTATCTCGTTAAATTTAATGGGTCATCGACGTAAAACATAGTTCGGCTGAACCGTTAATCAAAGTTCGACCGAACTAATGTGTCACCAGTTACGCAAAAACTAGGCTCTGAATACGTTTCTGCAACTTTGGACTGATTAAACTCCATGAAAGGTTGTTAATTAATTGTCAAAACCAAGACAAGAATTTTCAGAATTGAATCTACTTTCAGGAAATATAAATTTTATGGAATTTCATAAACATTTACTAATTTTAATTATTTTTCTAATAAAATGGGTGCAAACAATTTCTGAGGGTCATTGTGATTCAGTGAAATCAAAATTTTGTATCTCCCAAAATACATTGTAAAAAAAAATGAAAAAATTATGGGGCATTACATTGGTCCGTCGTCTCTAATGGGTAGCTTTTATATTTTTAGTTTATAACTTATATGTTAAGAAATTTCTTGCGTCACGAAACATATCCAAAATACACATTTTTTCGTATTGGACCAGTTCAAAAAATTCTAGTAATTATGATATGCATCCATTGGCTTTGTAAATATGACGAAACCAAAGTAGACTCTCTCTAGATTGTTGTAACACATTTTGTTTTCTCAAAAACACAAATTTTCAATGAATACAACATTGCGTCATAACATGACTTCTTATGAATCCTTTGATTGTTAAGAAACACACACTCAAAGAAACGCTAAGTTGACATATCAAATATACATAAAAAAAATTCAAAAAATAAGTAATAGGAAGCTAACCAAATTTCTCACAAATTTTATTTTTATCGCAAAATGAAATTCTACACAGAAAAATTGTTATAGTTTGCAGAAAGTTGAAGAACTAAAAAAAATGAAATTGTTTTCTCAAAAAAGGGCAAAAAGTGTAACCCAGCTTCACATTTTAATCAATATGTACTAATTTTATATAAATGAGCATTACACATTACAGGAAAAAGTGTTTGGGATGAAGCCTAAGAGTTTATTTCTAAGTGAAAATTATCTATTTTTGGATAAGTGTGAGGGTGGTTGTAAGAAAGAACTGATTAGAATTAAATGTCATGGTTGATGATATAATTGATTGGAAATAAAGGTTATGGTACTTGTAAGGATAAGAGTTAAAATAATTGTAAGATGGTTCATTTAATTGTAAATTTGGTAACATGTGGAAAGGTATTAAGGGTGAGAATTAATTATTAAGAATTATATTAATAGGATATTTGGGTCCATTCTACTCATGTCTTGTTTTTCATATAACATTAGCATTAAAACAACTAAATTCAAAACATCATGATTTCTTGGAATATTTTGAATTTTCAATCATAATAAAAATCCATGATATGAAATGTCAAGAAAAACCAAAAAAAAAACTAATAAACACTCTTAGCAAAACATTTGATAAACACATATAACTAATATAAAATGTGGCTTATAAGTAATTTCAATATTCCATCTTTACCATCATATTTTTAGATATGAAATTTTGAATAATAATTTAAAAGAATCTTGAAGCAAGAATGTTGTGAATATAAACTTTCATCTATGAATTTTTTTTACTGAGATAAAAAATTCAATTCTATTGACAGAATTTACTAGAGAAATAAATATGATAAAAATAAAGAAATTATAGTTCAACTGAATCTTGAAGCAAGAATCATAGTCAACATCTCTCCAAAATATATTTATAAGAAACCCTGCAAGAAAAAAGAGAGAGGAAAAACATGAAGAGAGCTAGAGATTTTGGATTCCAACAAAGGTTATTGACGACTCGGAGCTTTGAGAAATTTTTAGTCAAGAAAAAGCAAAACTAACCAACCTTAGAAACATTGAATGGAAAAATCACCCTAGAAAATAAATTGTGGAAGAAATGATGAATAAATAAACCAATCCTTACAATAAAAATCTTCTTCTAAAAAATTAAGAGAGGAATAAGCCTCCCTATTAGGCCATCAAGAAAACGTTCAACGAGAAGCAATAATTTGATTACTTTTTGAAAATATTACTAACCATAACTAATTTGCACTCTTATATTTCTTAGCATAAACGAGTGATTTTTTTTTTAAAGGAAAATACTGATAAATTCTCAAAAATTGAAAGTACAAAGAAAGAAAACCCAACCCTTCAAGTTTAATGTAGAGAGAAATAAAACCCAACCCTTAAGCTTTCAATATTTCCCAGCAGAAACATAAGTTATTAAAAAAATGTATCATAAATTTCCAAGAATTTAAACTAAAAAAAACGCACACTACTTTATTGTGTTTCTCATCATAAACTTATGTTGTAAAAGAAAAAATGCCACTAATTTAAACTAAACTGCACTCTTCAACTATTTTGAAAGTAAACATAGGGTTTGAAATAAAAATGACAAATAAATTTTGAAGAAGATGTCTTAGGATTTCTTGGGAAATTTAATTTAAAACGAACTGAAACTCTGCTCTCGCAATACAGTTAAGTTTCAAACATGCGAGCTTTCAAGGGTCCCTAAATAAATTAAACTGTAAAGAACGAACATCTCTCTCCTTTCATTTATCTCAACGTAAAGGTATCATATGGAAGAAAAGTGTTGGATAAATTTTGAAGAAATAAAATTAAAATGAACAAACTTTGTCGCTCTCAAAGAAACACAAGAGAGTATGTATAGTATTTTATAGTTTTGTGAAGGAGATATTATTAAGGTTGATTTGTTTACTTAATTAGTTAGTCTAGCTGAAACGCAGGAGGGAGTGGATTTAATGGCCTAAAATATTTCAATCGTCTAATATTTGATATAATGGCACAATAGGGACACAGTGGTGGCTAGAGGAGTTGTTTTCATAGAATTTGATACAATGGCATAGCAGGGACACAATGTTGGCTAGAGGAGTTGTTTTCATAGAAGAACGATGTAAATATTCTATGTATTTATGATTCTTTTCTTATTTTTTTAATAATTATTAAATTTGGTAAGATAAATTGCTATATTTGTAATTCCAAGTAATCAAAGGACAACCTCTTGTGTGTAAATTAGAGCAGTGATCATGAGAAAGTAAACAACTTTTGCGTTGGTCTGATTTTCATTTTATGGTTTCTTCTCTGATGTTGAAAGAAATATATATTGGTTAGAACTCGAACTCTGATAACTATTTTAGATCGATTCTTGCTCTTCTTTGCACCATAAATTGAAAAAAAATTTAACTAAAACTTGCAGACCATATTTATATTCACTATTTTAGCCTTAGCTGTGGATTCTCAAAGAGTTTAATACAAATATCATTATCACAATAAATCACTGTCGAATCCATCTCTTGACTCCAAATACCCACAAGTATTTTTTTCATCCATATGGCCTCAAATGTTGCTTGACTTGCAACTATGTATTCAGCCTCTGCTAAGTTGAGTGCCACATACCTTTGTTTCCTACTATACTAGGAAATATCTACAGACCCAACACTGAAGATAGCACCTAGAGTACATTTCATGGCCGATGGACTCCCTGCCCAATATGCATCGGTGAAGCCTTGGAGATTCACTCCCTTTGTCCTCCTATACCATAACCCATACTAGGTTGTACCTTTGAGGTACCTCAACACATGCTTTGCTTCCTTCCAATATAACTTGGTTGGCTTCACCATGGCTTTACTCAACCTGCAAAGCATATGTGGAGCCTCGTGTTCACCAAATACATCAAGGATCCCACAAGTCTGTAGATGGTGGTAGCTTCTACTGAAGAAGAAATCTCCTTCCTCTAGTTTGTAGCTAGAGGCATGTCCATAAGCTTGTAGTTGTCCATGTGAAACCTACCTCTGAATGATTTCATAGGAATATTTCTTCTGAATTACAAACACAAACATCTCACCATCACCTTGCCATGCTTCCATCCCAAGGAAGTAATGCATCAAGCCCATGTGCTTCATCTCAAATTCTCTCGGAAAGTCTTCCTTGAAAGAGTAGATCAATTTCTCATCCCTTGTAAGTATCAAGAAATCAACATACAAAACCAAGATAAACAATTTTCTCATCTACCAAATGATTATGAGAAAGTAACTAGCATGTGGGATGGCTTGATTTTCAATTTATGGATTTTGCTCCAATTAATTGAATTCTAACATTGGAAGAATAGATTGGTTAGAACTCGAACTAGACATTTATCTTAAATGGATTCTTGGTCTCCTCTACGTCATAAACTAAAAAATCATTTAACTAAAACTTGGAGACCATATTTACCTCCATTGTTTTAGCTGTGGACTTTGCTTTCCATTCATTTGGAACCAATCAATTTCACTTAAATAATTTACTTTAAAAAATGTCCAATAAAGAATAAATGTTTATGTTCATTGTGGAAAAATAAAGAAATACATAAAAAAAAATATTGACTATTTTTAGATTCAAGTGCCAAGTATTAAATTTAACTCGTTTAATTCAATATTCTATATATTTATGATTTCTTCATTAAATTTTTAATAACTATTATTAAATTTGGTAATTTAAATTGTTATATTTTAATTGTGATATTTTTTTAAGGTTTTATTTATTTATTTATTTAATATGTTATTATACATTTAAAATAATTATTTATGTTAATTTTGATTTTTTTTTATTAAATTGAATATTTGTAAATTCAAGTGCTAATTAGAAAACTTAACTTTTAATATAAGATAATATTTTATTTTTTAATAATTATTAAGTTTGGTAGTATAAATTTTTATATTTGTGATATTTTTTAGGGTTTTTTAGTCTAAATGTTGCATAGATAAAATGCATTGTGTCGTGTGGTATAGTAATTTTTTTAAAAGCAAAAAAAAATAATAGGTATAACTATTTTCGAGATAAATCTCAATCTTTGATCTCTCATTACTGCTAAGAATATTCTAGAATATTCTATAGACGTTAAATCCCTACCATCCACCATATAAGTATTGATAATTAAATTAAAATTTTATAAACTTTATTCCAAAATAAACACCCCTATCAACATAATTAAACAATGTATTAATGTAAATAAGAAACTCAAAATATCCCCACAATCTATCTATAAAAAAATGTGTAAACAACCTCAAATTATTTTTCATTATATAACATCAATAGTTGCATAGAAAACATGTTCTTAATATAAAGAACAAAGTATGTTCAAATCTTGCCACTATATAGCAGTGATGGACATATACAAACCATGTGCAAGGCATATGTATTTAGGCCACATTGATATAATCTTTACTAAACACAAAAAGAAGGAACATAAGTGAAATCAACACAATTGAATAAATATGGGCTTGGACTAGTTTGAGTAGCTTGGTACCAAACTTATCATTTCATACACCTGAATTGGTGATTCATAATAAAATTGTACCTTGATTTAGTTTGAAGGCTAATAAATCGATGAATTATACCATGTTTGAGTTGGAGATAGTTGGGTTTACAAATGTTGATTTGTATTGGGTGTAATGTATGACATGCAAAACTAGATGTGGTAGTGTTTAGGGGTTTGAAATAATGTATTTGATCTTGATGGCTTCTCCAACCTTGGGATCTTTCCTCAATATATATTATTGGCTTTCATTTGAATATTATTTTTATTCCTAATCCTATGTTTATTTGTCTAATTTGAGTTGTACTTTTGGTTGGGGTAATATTTCTTTTATTACATACCGAAAAAGGTATCACATTCAATGATTCTCCTAAGTCAACAAAATAATTATAGTCATTGTGACTATGTATTTCAAAACCAAAGTTTAATATACACTCATTTCATTTTTCCTTCCTCCCCATGGAAACCATAAATTTGACCAAACCATTTCAAAATATCCATGTAGTTTCTATGCACTAATCTCTACTATGCAACAAACCTAAGATGTAGGAATATTAACAACAAAAATATCAATACTTTTATGTACCTTAATGTGATTTGAACATCTTTAATTTATTTGATAACCTTAACATCAAACCTATCGAGATGAATAATTCAAGTTTTACTTTTGGTTGGAGTAACATTTATTTTACCACATTGAAAAGGGATTAACATTCATTGATTCCCTTTATTCAACCAAATTGTTATGGAAATTTTGATTATGAATTTCAAACATATACAAAGGTGGCTTTTGAGAATTAAAATTATTACCAATCATAGAATCACACATAAATTACTATTTTTCTTACAATTTGGTTTCACCATATATAAGTGTTGTTTCACCTTATATCTCAGCATTTCCTTATGAGATACATTAAGGGATGACATTAAGTGTTGTAGGATGAATTATGTTTTTAGAAGAATGTTGTAGATTTCAAAAGGAGAAATACTTGATATTGTCTTTCTGGATTCCTTAATCACATTATAATTCAAACCCATCAAAGGAATATTTTTTATTAGTGATTTACTAGGAGTGTGAAAAATCCCAGTAGGATGAGATGTAGAAGGATTAGAGTTAAAAAAACCCTTACTTCTCAATTTGTAAGCCATTTTTTATCCAGGTGGATATTGGTGGCCACCCACCTATTCCACTTGGGGCCCCACCATTTTTTCTTTCAGTTTTTTCACAACATACTATTTTTAGCATTTTTTTGGGTCCTGAACTTCCGGTGCCGTTTTGAGGCCCTAAACAACATTTTTTGGGCATCATTTCTCCGAAAAATCTTATTATGTTCTACAATCTACATTCTCCATCAAAGTTGTAGTCCTCGGATACATATTTCTAACGATGTATCATGTGCATCAAACGGAGATATTATGCCAAAGTTATGACCCCAGGAAATTGATGTACCAATTTACCCCGGCAGGGCCCATATTCTGGCGTTTCATCTCCTAGGGTTAGGTTTTTAGATGTTTAGGGTTTTCCATTGTTTCTCAATAATATATAGGCCTTCGAGCCTCATTGTAACATAGATTTGAAAGGCCTATAGCCACCAAATCTCTTCTTATGGATAAGCTACCAGTGCCCTAGCTAGTTTATTTCCATTCTATCTGTAAGCAAATTTTAGTTCTTTGATATTAATGAAATGAAGTGTTATTTCCGCTGCATATTTGTATTTATAGTTATATGTGTAAAATATTTCATTCCTGCATAAATATAGATCATTGGTATCGGAGCCAGGCTGCTTTTCCTCAATCCTTCTTTGCATGTCCCCAATGAGGTCAGGGTATAAGGTGTTAGGGCTCCATCTAGTTGAACCTTTGCAAGATCAGCCTCACAAACCCTGACAATCGCCCATGGGGAACAAAAATAAAGATGAGGGAGCAGGAGATCTTATCAAAATATTGGTCGAGGAGGCCCTCGAAAAATAAAGGAACACGATGATGGATAACTTTTCCCAAATATTTCTATCACTGCCCACCGGTGGCGCATCTGCATCTACCAACCACTCTGGAGTCATGACTCCCTTTAAGGTACAAGTAAACTTTGGCATTCCCATATTTGAGGGTCAAATAGATGGAGATACCATATATAGATGGTTGAATCTATTAGAACGATATTTCTCAGTTCATGACTTTTCCGACTGGGAGAAGATTATTTTTGCACTCATTAAAGCTACCCCCGATGTCAAGGACTAGTGCAAAACCTACAGTGAGAAAAAGGTTGAGACAAAACCCTCTTTTTTCTCAGTCGTACCCACTTGGAATTCATTCTGAGATGCCATCAAGGAATAATACTATCCCGTGGGGAGTTATGAGGAAAAGATACAATGGACCACACTACGACAACAAAGGGATCAAGATGTGCATGAGATGATGAATTTGTTCCATACCCTGCACATAAAGTTGGGTATCAAAGATTTAGAGAAAAATTTGGTGCCAAGTTATTGCAGTTGTCTGCATAGATAAATTCAGGAGGAAATGGAGTTCCTCGACATCTCCTCGCTTGGTACGACATACCAGTATGCTGCCAAGATTGAGAATAAATTCAAACAGAAGAAGCGAGACTTTGGATCTACGAATCAAAAGCAAGGTAAAAGTGCCCACAAACCGTAGAACAAAGGACAAGGCAAAGGCATGGCGGCCCAAGAAAACTTGCCAAAGCCAGAAGCAAAGAATAACATTGTGAAACCAAATAATGACATGGGAAAGTGGTGTGAGTTCCATAAGAGCTCCACTCACAACAAAAATGAGTGTCGGGCCAAGCAATCGCTGGTGGCCGAGATGAGGGCTTTTGAATCAGATGCATGCTCTGACTCTGAATCAGAACCTGACAAGGGGAATGAAAAAGGGAAAGAGATTATTGATGTGGAGCCCAAAGCCACTGTTGCCACTACGAAGATCCAGAAGGAGGAACCAGAAGATCTAGAGGAGGAGGAGTGTCTCTTCCACTCCCAGATGTGGGTAAAGGGTTCCGCTACAGTTCATTGTCGAAAATGGCAGCCAAAAGAACCTCATTTCAGCAGACGTCGTGAAGTGGTTGGGCTTGTCGACCACAACACACCCACAACCATACATCATCAGGTGGCTTCACCAAGGACATAATCTTCGCGTCAGCCAGCAATGCCGCCTTCCCTTCAATATCAAGCCCTTCACGGATGAGATATTATGTGACATTACTCATGTTGATGTTTGTGATGTGTTATTAGGCCAACCATACTTATGGAAGTGAAATGTGTTGTATGAGTTCCGCCCTCGCACTATTATTGTTACTTTGGGAAATACGTTGTACAGGATACCAGAGGTACCATCACCTGCAGCTATCTCTTTGGTTACTGCAAAAAAATGTAGTAAGCACATTTCAAAAACTAGGAAATTTTTTTTCCTGATGATCTGCCCCCGGGGAAAGAAGAAGAATGTGGCCACGACCTCCATACAGGGCTCCTTTGCACAACAAAAATAAATGGAAAAGGTTGTGGAGGAGTACGGGGACATTTTCACCTCACCCACAGGGGTGCCTCTACACTTTTAGGTCAAGCACCCCATTGGTTTGACCACAGGTGCACCACTACCAAATGGATCGATCTATCGGTGCTCTGTGTTGGAGAATGATGAAATCAAGAGGCAGATTCAGGAGCTGCTGTAGAAAGGTCACATCCAGCTGATTTCATCACCCCGTGGGAGATCGATCTTGTTGGTACAAAAGAAGGATGGGACTTGGAGACTCTGTATTGACTATCAGGTGTTGAACAATATCACTGTCTGGAATAGGTACCCGATCCCACAAATTGGTGACCTTCTGGACCAACTCAAAGGAGAGAAATATTTCAACAAGATAGAGTTGAAGTCTGGGTATCACCAGGTACCAATCGAACCCTATGATGTGTGGAATACTACCTTCAAAGCCAAGGAGGGCCTTTTGGAATGGTTGGTCATGCCTTTCGAGTTGACGAATGCTCCCGCAACCTTCATAAGGTTGATGGATGACATCTTGTGGCCATTCACCAACTCATTTGTAGTGGTGTACTTGGATGACATTCTGATCTTCAGCCAGACTTGGGAAGAGCACCTCCACCACATTCGACAAGTCCTCCAAACACTATGGCAACACAAGTTGTTTTCCAATTTGGAGAAGTGCATTTTTGGCATGACCTAGGTTCAATATATGGGATACATTATTGATGAAAGGGGGGTGCATGTGGATCCAACCAAGATCCAAGTCATTCAGGATTGGCCAGCCCCAACCACTCTAATAGAGATTCCCAAATTTCTAGGGCTTGCTAATTTCTACCACAGGTTCATGTTGGGATTCTCTCATATCACTTGGCTCTTCAGTCAAGTCACCAAGGGAGGAGCAAAAGAAAAATTCTTTTGGTCAGAATCTCAACAGAAGGAATTCGTAGAATTGAAACATCGCCAATGTTCTGCCCCATTACTCACATTACCATACTTGAAAAAACCATTTGAGATTGAGATGGATGCCTCTGACTATGCTATTGGGGCAGTTCTTACTCAACAGGGACATCCAGTGGCATATTAGAGTGAGACATTGTCCGACACAGTCTGCAAGTATCCCATTTATGACAAAGAAATGTATTCCATTGTGCAGGCTTTTCGACAGTGGAAGAATTATATTTTTGGGAAGGAAACAATCATCCACATAGAACACTGACCCCTGAAGTTCTTAGAGACATAAGGGAAGTTGCAGAACAATCGCCATCAGAAGTGGTCCACATATCTACAATGGTTTCATTTGAACATCAAGTACAAGAAGGGTAGCACCAATAATGTTATAGACTGCCTCATCCGACCACTGATCATGGTGCCATTGTTCTCAACTCTTGTGGGCATGAGACTTCTGATTGGCTGCTTATCTACAAGAGCGATCTAAAATTTGGTCACACATACAAGGCACCCTTGTGGGGTATGAAAGTTCCAAATTTTCACCTCCAAGATGCACTATTATGTCACCTGGGACACCTTTGTGTCCCTTCAAGTGAGCGTGCCAAGATGATATGGGAAGCACACTAAATTCTAGTCGTTGGGGCATTTCAGGGTCGAGAAAATAGTGGCAGTACTGCAAAAGTATTTCTATTGGCTGAACCTTCAACAGGATTTCAAGAAGTACATCAGATCCTGCACTTCTTGCACCATTGTCAAACCAACCATCAAGAAGCAGGGCCTCTATACTCTGCTACCTACCCCTAGTTGACCTTGGGAATCCATATTCATGGATTACATGCTGGGCCTTCCATCTACTAAGCATGGAAACGACTGTGTTTTCATGGTTGTCGACAGATTCTCAAAGATGGCCATTATGGCGGCTTGCAAGAAGAACATCACAACAGAAGCCATTGCTAGACTCTTCTTTGAATGAGTGTGGGTGCACTTTGGGATCCCACAGTCTATCATCTCAGACCAGGACAGTAGGTTCCTCAGCACATTTTGGTCTAGCCTTTGGTCAATGCTGGACACCAAGCTCACCAAGTCCACATCTTTGCATCCACAAACTGATGGCCAGATAAGGGTCGTCAACAGGATGATTATACACATTCTGCACATGTACAATTCAAAGCATCAATGCACATGGGATGAGAGCCTTGCGTGTGTACAACAAAATTATAATCGAGCTCTCCATAGCTTAACTAGCCACAGCCCCATTCAGGTGGGCTTGGGATTCCAGCCACTATGTCCCATTAACATAGCCATGCCATTTGCAACTACTCAGGCTCATTTGGCTCATGTCTAGTATGAAGCTGACAAAGCGAACAACTTCATTGAGTGCATTCAACACATCCTCCAACAGTTTCATGAGATATTGGAGAGAGCCAATGCTAAGTACAAGAAACGACATGATCAACATCGGGTGCCACACAACTTCCAGGTGGGTGACAAAGTGTGGCTATATTTGTAGAAGGAGCGCCTCACTTGACCCCACCGCAAGCTTCGCCTACTCCGATATGGGTCTTACAACATCACCAAGGCTGTAAGGAACAATGCATTCGAGCTTAGTATTCCACCATTCCTTGGTCTGCACCCAGTATTCAATGTGGACCGCCTTCATCCCTAATTCCCACCTCTACTGGACACCTCTGACATTGCAGAACAACTCACACCAACAGAGTTAAACCCAAACTACATGGAATAGGCCACAAAAAATTGTATCATGGATGTAAAAATCAAGAACACTTGCCAAAATAAGATCCAACTGTATCGGGTTGTCAAAGTTGGCCAACTCCTGCACCAAGGCAAGTGGTTCACCAAGGACCAAGTTTAGTAGAAGTTTCCTCATCTCATGCAGGACCTCAACGCAATGGGGACCATCACTTCTTAAGGGGGGAGGAATGATCCAGGTGGATATTGGTGGCCACCCACCTATTCCTCTTGGGCCCCACCATTATCTCTCCAAATTTTCAGTTTCGTCACAACTTACTATTTTTAGCAGTTTTTCGGGTCCTGAACTTCCGAAGCCATTTTGAGGCCCTAAATGATGTTTTTTGGGCATCGTTTCTCTGGCTAATATGATTTCATTTGGGAATATACATTCGTGGTCTACATTTTTAGTCCTCAGATAAATATTTCTAACGATGTATCATATGCGTCAAATAGAGTTTGTATGCCAAAGTTACGACCTCGAGAAATTGATGTACCAATTTACCCCGACGGGGCCCATATTCTGGTGTTTCATCTCCTATGGTTAGGTTTTTGGATGTTTATGGTTTTACATTGTTTCTAAATAATATATAGGCCTTGGAGCCTCATTGTAACACATAGTTCAGAGGCCTATAACCACCACATTTCTTCTTAGAGATAAGCTACCAACGCCCTAGCTAGTTTATTTCCATTCTGTCTGTAAGGAATTTCTGTTCTTTGATATTAATGAAATGAAGTGTTATTTCCACTACAAATTTTTATTTATGGTTATATGTGTATGCTATTGCGTTCCTGCATAAATCCGGATCAGTTTTGTATCACATGGGTGATGTCCTACATTAAACATACTATCTACTCTTTATCATCTCCTAGAGACATTGATATGGAATTTAAGGACGTGGTTTATTATATAGACTCTTCTTCTTACTCTTCATCCTTATGAGTTGATACCTCAACCCATTTTTGTTGATACAAAAACAAAATTTTCCACCAATGCCATAGGATGCAACCATTTTAGAAATGTATTTTCAAAATGGTTATCATAAAAAAATTGTAATAATTTTCATCAGTTGCATCCCACGAATTCAAATTAAAGTTGGTAGCTTCAGGTGTGTTTGAAAAACTAATGCCTTTTTTGTAACAAGGTTTGTAATTTCTTTGACTAGAGATACATAGTCCAAATTTCTTTTTTTATATCCACAATTTCATTTGGTAATTTTTTCACTAGACATAGGAAACTCTCCATGTTCGTTATATATTTGGATTGAATCTCATTAGGGGTTAGTTTGGATTGAATAAATAGTTTCTTAGGATAAAACTTAACCTATTCATTTCCTAGGTTCCTAGTGAAACTCATCATCAAATTTTACACGTATTTGGATTATTTAGAAAAGGTAGCCAATGTATTTGTTCCATTTATAACGTCAAACTTGGAAATAAGTCCTTACAAAGCATTAGGAGAATATTAAAATATTAATACTCAAGTTAGGATAACAAGTTTTGAGAATTTATTTGTGATTGGGGTAAAATGCTAGTTATATTCCTTTACTCCCAGTGTTATCCATTTTTATTTTTGTATTTCTTTTAAATTTTGAGTGGGAGTAGATTCATCACCAAATTTAGCAATAAATGATTTTTTGAAATCACTTCAAATGTATATGGAAATAATCCATAAATTACATTTTTGGGTTCATAATTTAATATTGCAATAGCCAAATATAAATTTTTAATATGATCCTCTTGTAAGCTTGACTTCTCTAGTTAAAATTTTTGAGAAGACATGTTCAAGGTGCTTTGGAAGATCATGGATATGACTTGATAAGTTGAGAGCCTCTTGAAATATGCTAGTAAGTAGCCACACTTGATTTTTATCCACTTGAACAGCAAGAAATTTGATCGATAAATCATCATGGATATTCAATTAGATAGCTTGTCACAACATTTCTAATGATATTATACTTAAAATTTTGAAATATACAATTTATGAGGGTTTATTTCTCTTTATATTTTAGAATATATAAATTAATATTTATTGCATATGCATGGAAATTATAATTATGTAAAAAATAGATAAAATTTAAATAAAAACTCACAAACCATAATTAACACAATATATGTACTAGGAAACCCTTTTGGGAGAAAACACAACTGGAAGTTGAGGTTGTTATACTCTCTTTCTCTTAATAGGAAATGGATTTAAGTACAAAGAAGTAAAAGCTATGATCTATGGGCTACTACAGTGCACAAATAATATCCATCTACTCTCTATGTATCTCTTTTGGATACTATACTCATTTATGGAACAAAATGCACCCGAAAAAAGAATGGAACCCCTTTTCCACTGGGTGTCCTAGTTATAACACAACCTGATAGCCTACTAGTGGTTGGGTTTGATTCCTTCAACTCTTAGCTAGAATTACAACATTGAATATTCTAGATTCCTGTTCATTGTGATCATGTGACTAACTCATTTTCCATGAGTACTGGGGGAAGATGTGGAATCTTGTCAAATTTATGGTGGTCAAAATAAATATTTAAGTTATTGTTACATAGTAATTTTTCTCCATGTTCACTTCCCATGTAATATCCCGAAGAGCGAAATTTTCAACAATTCTACTACATCTAGGTGTTCCAACTAAAAATAATTTTGATAAAAACACTGGACACAATGATATATGGAACTACAAAAGTTTATATATATTATTAGCTGAAAAAAAAACACATGCCCACACCATAAGACTAGAGCTCCTGCAAATCGCGTGCACTAATTCTCCTTAAAACAGAAAACAAAGATTGATCTAAGACATTGAAGCTCAATTGTGGACCTTGGATGGCTCCATCAGAAAAAATCACCATGGGGTTTTCGTCCCTGGATTAATGCTAGACTGTCCATGCTAGGTTCCTAACCAAAACAAAATAATATAGATAAACCCAAATTCCCCAAATGCCTAGCTTATGTCCCATTTTAAAGGCTTTATTGACTCTCTAAAACCTTATTTTACTATTTTCCCTCGAAAACCAAAGGTAAATGACATGGGCTAATACCATGGGAAAATACCATGGTAAATACCACAGACATATTTTGTCCATTTTGACTAGATCAAGAAAGGGAATATTACAAATCCTCCCACCCAAATATTTCTTTCCCTCAAGAAATTAACTATTATCCACAACAAAAGCATTGATACCAGGATTCCATACAACCGAGTGTTCCATGCTAAAATATCTTGAATGGATCCTTTGATACCTGGATCTCAAAAAATCCTCTGACCAATCTTGCCCCCAATGGACTCTCCTAGATCCTAATGCCACCTGTGTCCTGGGACCTTTAGGTTATGGTACCATCTAAGCCCTCCATCAGTGCTCGTGCAAAAGGGACCAAGCTACAATATGCCCCTGGCTGTGAGTATCCTCCTAGGAATCAACCCATCGGTAGAGTTCCAACCCATAATTTCTCACCAATCCATGCCTTGGGAATGAAAAATACCTGCAAGTCTACTATGTTGATGCTCCTTGTTGCTCAACTTATGTTGCTCTACTTGGTTACCCAACATGATGCATTTGGAGAACTCTACCTTTCTCTTCTCAATGTATAAAGGTGGGTTGGTAGTGTTGCAAGGCTTATCTATGTACTCCTATAGAGGGCTTCTCTGGAACTCCAAACTATACTCCTCTTTCTGCCTTGTGAGGGACTTGAATTGTTCCTCAACATTAGATAACTTGGTAATTGATTCAACACATACCCCTATGAGCTCCTCAATTTTTCTATTCTCCTGTAGGAAAATATCACAGACTATCCAGAATATTTGCTTCAACAACATAAGGTCTGTCTGAAAATTCATGATCCTTTCCTCAGAGTCTTCTATTGGAAATTTTGGTTCCCTGCTCGATGTCTCTGTACTTGTCTGCATTGGATGCCCAACGACCATAGTTTAAACTTGAGCCTTTGACCGACTTTATAGGAATGGTTTATTGTGCACATTATGCCTGTCATGTTGCCCCTCATGATCATGCTCATCATGTCAGTTTATTACCACTGACTCCTTATTTGATTCTCCTTGAATATCTTTTTCTTCGCCCCCTCGACATGTGAGGATAGGTTTTCCACCCTCTTTGATTGTCAAACATGGATATACTGGGGAAATTTTATCTATACCTGATTTCCCATACTCTTTATGGATGGATTCAACTACCATATTATCAGGATAAATTTCCTCCTTTCTTTCTCCATGTACTTTTTCAAGCTGATTGATCATCTTGTCCTGCAATTTTCTCTTAACATCATGGTGTTGTTGCTCACTATTTGTACATGACTGCTCAGATCCTTCATTGGTACTCTCCTAAAAACCAGTGAACCCAACTATGGATGAATCCCCATGATATGAATAAGTCTCCAATTTTTCATCCCTTTTCGCCTCCTTATCATCTAAACATGAATGGTCAAGTGCCCAAACTCCCTTACATACAAAGCATAAGCCTTCCCTCATTAGTTCGTTCTTGTTGTCTCCATAAATATTTATTAGTTCCTCCTTGGTTAACTTATTTATAAGTAGTTTGATGCTCTATTTTATCAACCCTTCAGCTAGTTCATAAGCAGCAATTGATACAATTAGCTCCTTCCTCCAAATGGCCAAAAAATTGGATCTCAATTGTTAGCAGATGGCCCTATCTTCTCCTAAGATCAGAGACATGATATTTTTCATGTATTTTTTGATGCAGTTTGGACAATATGTTGTAATTCCAGTGGAGAAGTATTGTAGCATCTGAAGGATTAAATCACTACACTCTAGATCTAGCATAAGTATACCAAATATTAATTTCTCCGTGCATTCCAAAATTGTGCGCTTCTGAACAAAAGTAAGAAGAGTGGTGTTTTCCAACCCTTGGAGTGCTTCTACCATTACTCATAAAGTCCTCCTCATGATGTCATTATTGTAGGGTAGTAGCGGTGTTGTTAAGGCTACAATTTTACTGAGACAAGAGGTGATTGTGCATCTAACCCTTTCACAAGAATGTTCCAAGAACCTAGGTTGTATCAAAGCAAGCACTTTCCATTTTGATTTCTCTATCAAGCTCATAGCCATATCTAATTTGTCCAGCTGTAGGAGGACATCTTCTAAATTTGTACCCAACTATTTGGATCCAAGATCAAACATTTGCGACATAAATTTCCTTGGCATATGACCTACCCTTATCAAGTGTACCACCCCATACTATGATGCCCTTTATTCAACCAATTTTTTATGGACATTGTGATTACGAATTTGGAACATCTACAAAGGTTGGTTTTGAGACTTAAAATTATTAGCAATCATAGCATCACACATAAATTTATATTTTTCTTATAATTTGGTTGCACCATAGATAAGGGTTGTTTTACCTTATATATCAACATTTCCTTATGAGATACATTAGGGGATGACATGAAATGTTTCAGGATGAGTTATGAGAAGAATGTTTTAGATTTCAAAAGGAGAAATACTTGATTTTGTCTTTTCGGATTCCTCAATCACATTATAATTCAAACCCATGAACGAAAGATTTGTTATTAGTGATTTACTGGGAGTGTGAAAAAATATGAGTAAGGTGAGATGCAGAAGGATTAAAGTTAACAAACCCCTTACTTCTCAAGTTGTAATCCCTTTTGTATAACATGGGTGATATCCTACATTAATTAGACTATCTACTCTTTATCATCTCCTAGAGACATCGATATGGAATTTAAGGACATGGTTTCTTCTATATCCTCTACTTATTATTCTTCATCTCTTCATCTTCACCCTTACGAGTTTATACCTCAACCCATTTTTGTCGATATAAAAACTAAATTTCCCACCAATTCCATAGGATGCAACCATTTTAGAAATGTATTTTCAAAATGGTAATCATAATAATAATTGTAATAATTTTCATTGGTTTCACCCCCCAAATTCAAATTAAAGTTGGTAGGTTCAGGTTGGTTTGAAAAAGTAATGCCTTTTTTGTAACAAGGTTTGCAATTTCATTGACTAGAGACACATAGTCCAAAGTTATTTTTTTATATCCATAATTTCATTTGGATATTTTTTCACTAGACATGGGACACTATCCATGTTCGTTATATATTTGTATTGAATCTCATTAGGGGTGAGTTTGGCTTTAATAAATAGTTTCTTAGTGTTAGTAACCTCTAAATTATAGGATCTCAAGGTGCCTGGGTACTTCATATTTCTTGCAAGGTCTCATTATTGAAAGAATTTTCAAAATTCAAATGATTTCAAATAAAAAAGAAAAAATGAAAAAGAAATAAAAGAGGGTATAAAAAAAGAGAAAAGAGGAAAAGATAAAAATTGAAAAAGAAAGAAACCCAAAAAAGAAATAAACTAAAAGTGTTGCAAGTTCAAATTCCACTACTAATTAGATAGGTTTGTCTAGTCATATAGGCACTTAATCGTGATTGGACAATTTTTCAATTTCTGTTGATAGGTTAGAGAATAAATACTTTCCAAACCGTTTAATCTTGGCTTATCAGTAGATAGGTAGAAAATGGAATTGGATCAATAGTTTAAGCTGAGCCAATGGATGAAATAAGGATAGGGGTTAGGATAGAAATTTAAAATAATAATATTTAAGGGTTTGCTAGTCCAAATGCACTCTGAAAAAGAAGAGAAAATGTTAGGTCAATATTTTTGGGTAGGTAGGTAGATTGAAGAAGGATAATGGAAGGCCAATGTGAAGACTATTACACCAAGGTACAACATCCCCAGTGTAAATTCTTCTCTTTGTTGTAATAAGAAAGACAAGACATAAATTTCTCATTGCACTAAGGATGGGAAAGGGGAGATGTTTCTAAAGAATATGGGTTTTAATGTCACCCGGGCATACCTTATGCCAAATATGATTCTAAGTCCTGAAACTAAATTGATTATATGCCCAAACCCCCAAACCCACATTATGCGCTTATCCTAAGTCCTCCCCCATCCTGACGCTCATTCACGGTCCCGAGCCCATAGTCGCATCACCCCATCACACCAGGCATTGAGCATCTCCCACCTTACCCCCCATCTTTGCCCCTCACCCCACAATCGACGACTCTCACTCCATTTCATCCCCCCTTGAACTTTCGGATGTTAAAAAAGGTGGGGGGGGGGGGTCTTTCTGAAATGGGCGGTATCCATTACCGCCCACTCCTATATGTTGTGCGCTCACACAATTTCACACCCCCCTACTCTATTACTACTTACCACCTATGACCCACTCCAAAAATATTTCCCACCACGAATCAACCCATTGCAGCTCTATGACCCACTCCAAAAATATTTCCCACCACGAATCAACCCAATGCCACTGCGCCACATCCTCCATCACCTATCCACTTTGCCCTGTCACATCCCCTCCCTCCAACAAAACCGTTGCACCATGAATGGTCGGGTCATTATCCAATGGACCCGTGCCAACTCAACGGTCACCCTCAAACCACATGTTAAAGCCCAAATCCATCGTGGCGCCAAATTTTTCATTGGTGATACTATTGGATTACTACGGTTATCAGAATGCGAACACAAATAGATAAATCATGGACCAACCATAGTTTTTGAAGGGTAAATTGTGCATCAAAAGAGAAACTATTAGCGCTTTGTGAGCCTGATTATAGTTCTCATTTCGCCTGATTCAGTTCGCATCCCGATCCCCTTCAGCCTTACCCCTTCCCCAATACAAATTCACATTGTTTCCCCCTTCTCTATTCCCTTTTCTCACAGCCCATTCTCCATTACAGGTGAGATAGAAAGTGAAGAAAGCAATTCATGCCTCCCACAGTATACCAACAACCTTTCAATCCCATGGTCTACCCTTACATAGACTTAGACCATATTCCCCTAGCTGACAGTTACTACAAGATCAATGAGACAGAGTTACACCTCGACCTGTTCGACGTATACTGCTAGCTTGAGGATAAGCTCCTTGAAAAATCAGATGATATCTGCCTATGGGAGACCAACCTTCCACATTACATCTTTCCTACATCCCATAACTGCCCTGAGATAAGTAGAAAATGTCAATATTGCTATGACATTAAACAAAAAGCCATAGTGAACTCCGTAGTTGAGATTTTGTTTTACGTAAATTCCCCATCCATTCAAGAGATGTTGTAAGCCCCCATCGTTTAGAGAAATGTCCCTTTTTCATATGAAGCCCTTATAGGATTATACCAAGGATTAGATTTTTCTAGCAGGGCCAAAAACTTGGAGCTTTTCATGAATACCAATGCACCAATGCCTACCACAAATCCCCCATATCCATCATCCACCTTCTCGGATAGGACCAAGTACATTTTCACTGCTCTATCTTATTTTTTAGGATATCATAATGATCATTGGGTAGATGAAGCCATAATTAGTTTCTTGTCTATCCTTTCTGGAGATGCTAAGCCTATTGTTATGTTCAACTATGCTCAGTTCCTTGCTTATGAAATTCATGATTAGTTCTTGAACTTCCAGATAGAAGGGGTACTCAAATACACCTTTGTGTTGGTATACATGTTTTCCTATTTCCAATTCATCAAGTTCTAATTTTACATGATAAAGCAAGATGAGGACTTTCAATCACAATTTGTAATTTTTTGGACAAATTTATGAGAAAGGAGTAGAAAGACTATTCATACAAGAGATTTCTAGCCCTATTTTTTCATCTAGCAATCAGTGCACTCAATAGCACCACAGAGCCCAGGATCAGTGAGGAAATGAAGAAGGTTATTCAGTTGACAGATAAGATCAGAAGAGTAGACTGGTATCTCTACCAAAAATACACATAGACCAGGGTTTATGCCTAAACTTCCCAAATACCTCTCCATGAGGATATTTTCTCTTGAGTATATCAGACAAATGATAGATGCAGATGAGGTGCATTTTTTTTAGCCAAGAAGATGTCACAATTCAGGATCAAGTCCCAAATTGGTCCATTCATTTGCAACGGCAGGACAACAAGGGAGGAGGCAGATAAAATGTTAAAGGAGATGAATTTCACACATAGTTTCACTTGGTCCTATGATCCAATGGGGATCATCTCCAAGAAGAGGGTGGAAAAAAAACTCCACACCTTACATTCATACCCATAGATTGGAGATAGAGAAGTACATGAACCAAGAAGAATGGGTGGCAGACACACTCAAGGACGCTAAAGAGCAGGTCATCTCTACTTCAAGGACCCAAACACCAAATCCACAAGAGAGAAACGTTTCAGGAGTTCAATATGACAAGGGAAATGAGCCTGGAAAGGAAATAGGGAGAAAGAGGGCCAAGGAGGATGAAACATACATGGACATCGATTCCTCACCTAATGAATTCAAAACGAAATGTAGGAAAAGGGCCAGAATCAACATGGGCCTTGACCAGGGCAGTGAGAAAAAATAGCAAATTGTCATCACAATTGGGGATTCACCAATTTCATCTCCAGCAGGTGGCCAAATGATCTTCTCCACATCCTCTTCCACTGTGCCATTCCAACAGTACTAGAATGTGTAGACTCCAACATATACTTCCACTGCAGAACAAAAGGAGGAAGATATCTATGACAGATTCAGGGAGATCAAAAGAAGGAAGGAGGTTCTCAAGACCAACACCTACAATCAGTTTTGGAAACAAAAATGAAGCTCCCAGAGTAGACTCCTATCATCCTTTTACTCTAAGAAGGGAAGAATGAGGATGGCATTCTTGGAGGGACAAATTCCTCAGCCCAAACGTGTAATAGACTACAAGAAAACCTCTTTTGAGTTTGATACAAAGAAAATCCATCCAATAGACCATATGGAGATGCACAAGCGGACTGGAGATATGATATCCTCCATGCTAACTAGCACAACCATGAGCCTCTCAAAACAACAGGTGACCTTGTCCAATACACAGTTGTAGTTAAAGGTGGAAAATATTTCCTCCATTGCCAAATATTCAAGGATAAAATCTCTGGAGGATTTTTTGATGTAGCTCAGGTACAATCCATCAAACATAGCAGTAGCAGAAACCTTGGTGAAGAATAATAATGTAGACATGGTCGCTTTGAGGAGGCAGCTTAAGATGCTAGTGATAGAAGACCCTATGGCCAAAGAGATAGAAGCAACTGAAACACATAAAGCAGAAATGCTGTGATTGATTGTTGAACAAACAAAGAAAATCAAGAAAATGGAGAATGAGATGGATAAAATGATCAAATAAATACAGAAAGAAATAAGGGATGTAGTGAAGGGAGCAGAAAAGGAAGAAACTAAGGCCATAATCCCCCTATAAGAAGTTCCTCTCACAGTGATTCCAGCATCCACAAAATCTACAGGTGCATCGAGGGAAAGTACTGAACAGCTAGCCAAGGCGATGGAGAACATGTCCTTACAATCAGCAGAGATTAAAAAGCTGTAGGATCAACTCAGTGACCTAAAAGAGCAATTCAAAAGGAAATATTCTGCATGTGCCACAAATTTGCAGATTAGAAAAAGCTAAATGAGAGTTTACAGAAGTCTCTTCAAGAATCCTCAATTGACAACATGGTAGGAAGAGTGAAGAAATTTATATGGATGGATATAATTGAATCTGTAAATGACATATGGCCATCAATTCAGATAATTTTCTAATAGAGAGATCTAATTTATTTGGTGAAGGTTTCCATTGAGAAAACAGATGAGGAACTTGGGGATAAGCCCAAAACTACCAACAACATCATCAGATTCCTGATTTCTAAAGGAAATCATGAATTGGAGAAACTAGAAGTGGCTGACAGAAAAACCTATGTTCTCGAGGTTAAAAAGGTGTTGAACAAAAAGTGTCTGGTCAAACAGCTAGAAGAAAGGTGTTGTCAACTGGAGATTGGGGTGAGTAGATTTTTCAACAGGATTGAGAAACTAAAAAAAAGAGGTTTGCCTTCCTTATCTTTCACCAATGATAAGTTGATGCCTAGGATTGATTATGTAAAAATTCTCATAGAGATCTCAAAGAACACGTCCAAGCTCACAAATCTGAAGAACACCATCACTAGGAAAGTGTTTTATGAAGTCATGAGCAATGATTTCTTTATACAACATGAGGTTAAACACATTTTTCAACTGAGACCAATGTTGTTAAATACACCGAGATTGATGAAGTATACAAGAAGCTAAACAGGACCAAGATTCCAACTCAAGAGAGTTGGGAAAATTTACATAGACTCTAAGAAGGATGAAAACTCAGTTCAATGATGAAGTAGGTAGCTCAGCGAATTTTCAATGTCGGCACATCCAGTGTATCAGATCCGTCAACGTAGTAGACCGCCACAACACTAGATAATGGCTTCATGGGGACGCCATACATTTGTTAAGAGGTTCGTTACAATGAAAGGATGTTTCCAATGTAACTTTAGACATATGTTTAAGAATATTCACAAAGCGTCCATGCGTGAGACACATAGACCCATTTTCAGTTATTCTTGTAGTAAACGAACCGATTTCCCTTTTGATAATGACAATCTAGTGCAATTAGTTTAATTATAAGTTTTCATTTTGTAACAGAATGGTTGGACCCTGTTTTTGTAAGCACTTTCTCATTGCAAGTACTTGTAATTTTTGAGATGGAGCATCAATAAAGAGACCATTCTGCAAGATTCATGTGTTATGGTGACTTGGTGATGTCTTCTTTGTTCATGTTTAATGTCTTTCTGTTGTAATCTTCTCATGTATACCATATAAATTCTAATTGTAAATAGGAAGGTTAGAATAATATTTATTGTTCGGAGTACCTTATTTCTAACTGTCTTTACAATTTCTATGTTTTCTTCTGATGTATGGTTTATTAATTATTATTTTCTCTTAAGCTATTACTGAAATTACTTTTTTCCACAATATAATCTTGTTCATTTAAAAACACCAGTATTCACAGCTAGCTTGCCTTTCTTACACTCTGGGATTTGATGCACATACCTAGCCTTTTAGACTCCATAGCCCAATGTAAAATGTTTAGAAAATACCCCTTCTATCCAACCACAAACAATAAAACAACCAACCCTCACAATAATTTAACTAGCCTAATATCAGAAAACTTAAACAAATCCAAATCTTATAAAGAGATCCCTCTCTGAGTCTAGGAAGGCTAGATGCTAGGCTTCAAGCGGTTTTGATGCTATGATTTATAGTTTAGTCTTTCCAATATTATAAATTATAGAGTGATAACATATTTGCGACCATGCTGGGGAAAAAATAGTTGAAAATTTTCATTTTTCATTTGAATTCAGAAACCCCAGCTAAAGTGAAATATATGATATAGCTTTCTTTCAAATATTGGTTACTTAAAACCTTGAATAATTAGTTGGTATGTGATTTTGGACTAAAATATGGCTTCCAAAAGTATATACACTAAATCCCATCCAGATCCAAATCCCCATCCTATTGTGGACAATCCTAAGAAGATCTTGAGGAATACTCCTAGAACAGACAGTCCAACCAGTGACAAGATTCTTTATAGGTCTAGCTCCTTTCCCGATAACTTTTTAACTTTGCAAGACGTTCAATTAGATTTATAGTTTGAAAATTTTCTCTTCAGAACCAAATCTCAGAATTGGACTGAACTTATAGTTTTTTATCCCTCCATATTTCATACCCCTACCCATCCACCTTCACCCACCGTTCATCTCCCTCCACCACCCCTACCTATCATGGAAACCAGGTATGCCCCATTGGTGCTGTGAGTGCCTTTACCTCCTATGCCCCAAGACTACCAGTCCAATATTCCACAGTTTGATGGGAACACTCCTATGACTACCCGAAAACACATAGATAATATGAATGATTGTTTTTACCTGCAAGAGATCGATGATGACATTGTCAAATTGAGAATATTTACTGAGAGTTTAGGGGGTGAAGTCAAGAAATGGTTTAAATATCTAACTGCCAAAAGTATCCAACATCTCCCTGATTTTCACCAAAAAATTATCAACAAATGGGAGGTCAAGAAAAACCCATTGCAGGTTTTATCAGAGTATGAAACTATCAAAATATCCCCTGAAGAGAGTGTGTAAGACTATTGTGCTAGATCTAAAAACCTATATAACACTCTCCCTACTAACATGAGACCACCCCAAAGGATAATTCTGCTTAGATTCCTAGATGGATTTGACCCAGACATGGCCTATCATCTTAGGGAAAGAGACTTATCAATCTTAGAGGAAATTCAGAAAAATGTTGTGGGTGTAGAAGCTAATCTAGTAGCTAAAAGGGCTAGGATAGGGACCGAGAGGAGAGTCACCATAGGAGAGGAACTTGTAGCTTCGACCTTTGATGCGAATATTGAAAATCTGGTAAGGACGATGGAAAAGATGATGGAGAGGATGATTTTGAATGAAAGAGAAATGCCCAGAGAAAATCAACCAGCAACCCAAAATAGAAATCAAAACCCAAGAAGAAACCCTCCACAAATTAGACAAAGAGAACAAAGAGGCCCTGATCAACAGATTAGACCTCCCTTTCAACAAAATTATGTTGATGATGATGAAGGAATAGTGGAGGAGGTTGAGGAAATTCATATAAATTTGATGTGGGTTAGTGAAAATGATCATGTCTTTCCCACTGAAGAAGAGCAGAACTTGTTTTCACTAGCCCAAGCTGACCTCAGACCTGAAGAATCTAATGACTACAAACTTGGTTTTGATAATGCCATTATGGAAGTCCACAGACAGTACAAATTAAGGAAAAAATAATTTGGATAATTCAAACAAAGAGAATTCAGAAAACTATACCAAGAAAGTATCAGAATTCGAAGTCAAGAAAACAGCTGAAAACACAAAGAAAAATTTAAATAACTTAGAAAAGATAAACATAGAGAATAGTGCCAAGAAATCAATATATGTTCCTACCATAAACGCTCAGAAGGAAATCCCCAGTACAAGAAAGCAAACTGAAACTACCCAAAGAACAGAGGCTGAAAGGATCGATCTGTCAAACCGACTAAGAAACCAAACACCTTTCGGTATTGACATCGAACTAGCGAAGGTAAATATTTATGTCCCTCTCATTGAATTGATCAACAACAATGTATGCTTATCTTAGGTCCATAAAGTGTTGAATATAGGGAAGACTATAGACACTGTCAATTTAAGTGATGACCAGCCTCAACTCTTGTTTGGGCTAGAGGTCGATGGCAGACCACATGAAGGAGGGGTTCCCCCTTTTTACATCAGTTTAAATATTCACAAAAAAATACTTCATAATGCCATGTTGGATTCGGGTGCATCACATAACCTTATGCCCCAGGCTATCATGGAGAAAATTGGCCTCGAAATCACTAGACCTTATAGATATTTATAATCCTTTTATTCTATGAAAGTTAAGTGCCTAGGTCTGATCAAGGACCTTTGTGTCACTCTAGCTCAAATACTGAAAAAGAGTTTAGTGATGGATATTGTTGTGGCTAACATTCCTCCTAAATACGGTATGCTATTATCTCACTCTTGGGGAGAAAATTTACAAGGGACACTGCAACTAGACATGACATCTGCTACCATTCCGGTGTTTGGTCAATCAAGAAAAATTTATAGGGAAACACTAATGAAGTACATGGTAAGTAGCCAAGAGAAGCCTCACAATTACCCTCTGCACTTTGTTCACACTGACCTGGATTCTTTCATTTTGTATAATGATGGAATCACTTATTCATAGGTTTCCCAGATAGAAAATTATCCCATAGAAAATCCTGATAGTCAAATATCAATAGAACAACCAAATTAGGCCAAGGAACCTCTTTGGAACATGAGTTTTGATGGCTCATGTGGCCAAGCTGGCTCCGAGGCAGGAATTTGGGTGTATAATATAGGAAACAATAGTGCATAGGGTCATTCAAACAAATTAAATTTCCAATGCACAAACAACATTGTAGAATATGAAGCTTTGTTGTTGGGACTACAAATGTTGAAGAAATTAGGAGCAAAAAGAATTTTTGTACATGGGGATTTCGAGTTGGTCATAAAAAATGTTAAAGGAATATATGCAACAAAACACCCTAGAATGAGATATTATTGAAATGTTGTCCTTGAATTCTTAAGGACATTTGAGGAATACAATTTGGCAGTCGTTCACAAAAACCAAAATTTCCTAGCTAATGGCCTAGATTTTTCAACAAGTACCTGTGAACTGCCTCACCGAAACAAACAACATAGACTTGAGGTCAAACATCATCCTTCAATGCCAAATAACATGAGGTACTGACAAGTTTTTGGCATCGATAAACAAATTGAAAGCTTCCTGCAATCCAAAGATGAATTTGAAGACAGTAATGTGGATATGGATTGTGAGGAGGACAACCTTACCGAGGTACAAACTACTGAGGGAACACAAACCACCATTTTGGAAAATGTTGTTCTAGATGTAAATACCACTACGAATATTCCAACTAACAACATTGTATACAATACCAATAATAAAAAATACCTGGAAAAGGAGGAATTTGAAATACTCCAACTTAAATACAATAATCTACCTAAAGGGTTGGTCCCTTTAGAGGAATTATTTTACTTTAATGATGTGGCCAAAAAACCCAAAATAGAGCCAACTAAAACAGACATTGAGGAAGGTAACATAGGCATAGAACAAAACCCCAAAATCATCAAACTGTCCAAATATCTGCCTAATATTATAAAGAAAAAATATATAACCTTATTCAAATAATTTATTGATGTGTTTGCATGGAGCTATGAGGATTTGAAATCCTATGATACTAGCATCATTCAACATAATATTCGGATTAAAGAAAATAAAAAACCATTAAGAAAAAAACTGTGAAGAATAAATCCTATTTTAATGCCTTTAGTTAAGAAAGAGATTAAAAAGATGTATGAAGAAAAAATCATAGTGCCACTCAGGCACTCCCAATGGGTTTCCAATATTGTCCCAACTAAGAAGAAAACAAGAAAAATTAGACTCTGCATTGACTTTAGAAATCTTAATAAGGTATCTCTTAAGGATAATTACCCTTTACCTAAGATGGACCACATATTTCAAAGGGTAGTGCGTTCTAGTAGGATATATTTGTTAGATGGTTTCTTTGGTTGCAATCAAGTGTTAGTACACCCTGATGACCAAGATAAGACAACTTTATAACTCCTTGGGGGACTTTCATGTATGTGAAAATTCCCTTTGGACTAATGAATCCTGGAGTTACCTTTCAAAGGGCCATGGAAATTACCTTAACTGATGACATTGTCCACTTTATTGTTATTTATTTAGATGACATCACTTTGTTTTCTAAAACCGATGAAGAACATTTAGCACACCTAAGAAGATTTTTTGAAAATGCAGAAAATTTGGACTCTCCCTAAATCCTAAGAAGGCATTCTTTGGATTAGAAGAAGGAAAATTGTTAGGTCACATTATCTCTAAGGATGGAATCATAATTAACCCTAGCTAAACTGAAGGAATATTAAAAATTGACCATCCCAGAAATCTGAAGGAACTCCAATCCTTCATTGGTAAAATCAACTTCCTAAGGATGTTTATACCCAACTTAGCAGAAATTTTAAGGAACATACTAATATGCTCAAGAAGGGATCAGAAATAAAATGGACCATAGAAGAAAAATAGTCTTTTAATTTGGTCAAGCTAGCATTGACAAAAGCCCCAGTACTAATGAGTCATGATTTCACTAAATATTTCATGATATTTTCTTTTGCCTCAGAACATAATATTGTTGCTATTTTATTACAGAAAAGCAACGAAGGACAAGAGCAGCCCATAACTTTCTTCAGCAAGGTATTAAGAGATGCATCTTTGAAATACAATATCATGGAAAAACAGGCTTTTTCTTTGGTTAAAGCATTGAAATACTTTAGAGTCTATATTTTGCATTCACATATCATTGTTTATGTTCCAAATGCAGTGGTATAAAACATATTAACACAAAATGGCCTTGATGCAAAAGAGGAAAATGGATTGCAATAATCCTAGAGTACGATTTGGAAATCAAGCCTGCCAAGTTGATCAAAGGCCAAGAACTATCTAAATTGATGATAGAATATAATTTTCACGCCCTAAACATCAACATGGTACACAAATTAGATGATAAAGAGGAACTGGCAACTCCATCGATTGATGAAGCATTCCTGAATTCTCCATGGTATGCTGATATTTTGTATGTATTATCAAATCTTAATGCTCCTCTTGGTTTTTCTAAGACCAAGGCTAGGTTTCTAAAACTTAAAGTTGTTAAATTATGCATTTTTGAAAATGCTTTATATTGGAATGATATTGGAGGTATTCTGCTTAAATTTTTAATGAGGGATGATGTAGATAAATTAATGCAAGAGTTCCATGGAGGTGATTGTGGTGGCCATCTCTATTGGAAAACCACTCCCAACAAAATCATGAGAGTTGTCTTTTATTAGCACACCCTTTTTCCTAATGTCCATAAGATGGTTACTACTTGTCATAAGTGTCAAATCTTTGAAGGGAAGAGAAATCTACTGCCCCAACCCCTGAAACCTATCTCTATAGAAATCCCTTTCTAGCAATGGGGACAAGACTTCATTGGATAAATTCATCCCCCTTCCTCTGCCCAACATAAATGGATCCTTACTGCTACAGATTACTTCACCAAATGGATAGAGGCCACCCCTTATAGAAATGCCACCGATTCTGTCATTATAAAGTTACTAGAGACCAACATCCATTTTAGATTTGGTTGCCCTAAAAAAATCATTACAGACAATACTGCAGCCTTCAGATCCAAAAATATGGTTGAATTCTATCACAAATATCATATAACATTGGGGCATTCAACAGACTATTACCCTCAAGGTAATGGACTGGCTGAATATTCAAACAAAATCCTGGTAAACATCATTAAAAAGCTTCTGGAGGAGAATAAGAAATCATGTCACAATAAGTTGATCAATTCTCTTTGGGCTGATAGGCTCACCAAAAAGAAGTCCATTGGCATGTCTCCATAATAATTGGTTTATGGAATGGATGCAATTTTCCCTTCTTCCTTGCGAGTTCCAGTAATGAAGATAATCCAATAAATCCAAGATGAACCAAATGACATCCAAAGGAGAATTAATGACACCATCTAGTTGAAGTAGTCCAGGGAAGAGGTCTACAATAGAACACGAGTGATGTAGGAGAATATCAAAAAGATCTTTGACAAGAGAACCAAAGCCAATGATTTCAATCTAGGTGATAAAGTTCTGAAATGGGATTCCAGGAGAGAGGATAAAGGAAAACATGGAAAATTTGATAATGTTTGGCAAGGGCCATACATCATTCATGCTTTCAAGGGAAACAATGCTTATTTTATCAAATAGTTGGATGGTTTAGAAGTATTTGGAGGTCCTGTCAATGGTAGGATGCTAAAAAACTATTCCCTCTAAAAACTCAGGTCAGATTTTCACCATTGTAAATATCCCAGTCTTACATTTTTCAATAATTCATTGGACAAGGTTGAATCCCAAAGTGAAGGCCCTAAGCCTAGTTCGATGAGAAATTATAAAAAACAGAAAAGGAATCAGTTGAAAAAGAAAGGAAATCAGTCAAAATGTTGCAGAAAAAGGAGCATCTAAGGCTACTGGTCTCAAGTTCTTGACACTTCTTTTCAAAGAAGCGCCATCCCCAGTTGGAGCCACTGTTATTACCCTATAAATTATAGGATCTCAAGGTGACTGGGTACTTCATATTTCTTGCAAGTTCTCATTATTAAAAGGATTTTCGAAATTCAAATGATTTCAAATAAAAAGTAAAAAATGAAAAATAAGGAAAAGAGGTTATACAAAAAGAGAAAAAAGGAAAAGAGAAAAATTGAAAAAGAAAGAAAATGCCAAAAAGAAATAAAATAAAAGTGCTACAAGTTCAAATGCCACTACTCATTAGGTATGTCTGTCCATTCATACAGCTTAATCATGATTAGACAATTTTTCAATTTCTGTTGGTAGGTTAGAGAATAAATATTTTTCAAATTGTTTAATCTTGGCTTATCAATAGATAGGTAGAAAATGGAATTGGCTCAACAGCTTAAGTTGAGACAATGGCTGAAATAAGGATAGGGGTTAGGATAAAAATTCAAAAGAGGAATATTTAAGGGCTTTCTAGTCCAAATGCACCCTGAAAAAGAAGAAAAAATGTTAGGTGAATATTTTTGGGTAGGTAGGTAGATTGAAGAAGGAGAATGGAAGGCCAATGTGAAGACTATTACACCAAGGTACAACATTGATCCAAGTGGATATTGGTGGTCACCTGCCTATTCCACTTCGGGCCCCACCATTGTCTCTTTCAATTTTTCAGTTTCGGCACAACTTACTATTTTTAGCAGTTTTTCGGGTCCTGAACTTCCGAAGCCATTTTGAGGCCCTAAACGATGGCTTTTAGGGTTCTGATAGATCTTTCTAACGAGGTATGGTTCGCGTCAAATGGAGATCGTATGCCAAAGTTACATCCCCGGGAAGTTGAAACACTAATTTACCCAAACGGGGCCCATAGTTTTGGCACTTCATCTCCTAGGGTTAGGGTTTTTTATGTTTGCAGTTTTCCATTGTTTCTAAGTAATAAATAGGCCCTTGAGCCTCATTGTAACTCATTTCAGAGGCCCGTAGCCACCACATCTCTTCTCAGAGATATCTACCAGCGCCCTAGCTAGTTTATTTCCATTCTGTCTGTAAGCAAATCTCAGTTCTTTGATATTAATGAAATGAAGTGTTATTTCCGCTGCATCTTTGTATTGATGGTTATATGTTTATTCTTTTGTGTTCCTGCATAAATTTGGATTAGTGGTATTAGAGCGGTCTACTTTTTCTCGATCCTTCTTTGCATGTCCCTAATGAGGTCGGGGTATAAGGAGTTAGGGATCGAGCTGGTGAAACCTTTGCAAGATCAGCCTCACAAACCCTGATGGACGCCCATGGGGATGAAAAGAAAGATGAGGGAGTAAGATATCATATCAAAATATTGCTTGAGGAGGCCCTTGAAAAACAAAGGAATGCGATGATGGATAACTTTGCCCAGATCCTTGAAAGGCTGCCCACCGGCGGTGCATCTGCATCCAGCAGCCACTTTGGAGGTGTGACTCCCTTTAATGTACAAGTAAATTTTGACATTTCCATATTTGAGGGTCAAATAGATGAAGATTCCATAGATAGATGGTTGAATCTATTAGAAGGATATTTCTCGGTTCATGACTTTTCCGATCGGGAGAAGATTATTTTTGCACTCCTCAAAGCTACCCCCCATGTTAAGGACTGGTGGGAAACCTACTGTGAGAAAAAGGATGAGACAAAACCTTCTCTATTTTCGGTCGTACCCACTTCTAATTATTTCTGAGTTGCCATCAAGGGACAATACTATCCCATGGGGAGCTTTTAGGACAAGTACATACAATGGACCACGCTGCGACAACAAAGGGATCAAGATGTGCATGAGCTGAAGAATCTGGTCCATACCCTGTGCACAAATTTGGGTATAAAAGATTCAGAGAAAAATCTAGTGCTAAAGTATTACAGTTGTCTAAACAGATACATTTAGGAGGAAATGGAGTTCCTCAACATATCCTCGCTTGGTACGGCATATTGGTATACTACCAAGATTGAGAAGAAATTCAAACAGAAGAAGCGAGACTTTGGATCTGCAAATCAAAAGCAAGGGAAAGGTGCTCCCAAACCACAGAACAAAGGATAGATCCAAGGCATGGTGGCTCAAGACAACCTGTCAAAGCCGCAAGAAAAGAACAACACTGCAAAGCCAAAGAAGGACACAAGAAAGTGGTGTGAGTTCCATAAGGGCTCCACTCACAACACAAGTGAGTGTCGGGCAACGCACTCGCTGGTGGCTGAGATGAGGGCTTCTAAGTCAAATGCATGCTCTGAATTTGAATCAAAACCTGACAAGGGGAATGAGAAAGCGAAAAAATTTATTGATGCAGAGCCCAATGCCACTATTGCCACTACGAAGATCTAGAAGGAGGAATCGGAAGATCCAGAGGAGGAAGAACGTCTCTTCCACTCCCAGATGTGGGTAAAGGGCTCCCCAGTATAGTTCATTGTCGACAATGGGAGCCAAAAGAACCTCATTTTAGAAGATGCCATGAAGCAATTGGGCTTGCCGATCATAGCTCACCCACATCCATACACCATCGGGTGGCTTCACCAAGGAAGAGATCTTCGCGTCAGCCAGCAGTGTCACCTTCCCTATAGCATCAAGCCCTTCACGGATGAGGTATTATGTGACATTTCTCCTATTGATGTTTCTAATGTATTATTAGGATAACCATACTTGTGGAAGTATTATGCTGTGTATGATTCTCAGCCTCACGCTGTTATCATTAATTTGGGAAATAAGTTGTACAGGATACCATAGATACCACCTCATGCCGCTATATCTTTGGTTACTACAAAAAAATGCAGTAAACTCATTTCCAAAAACAGGAAATTCGTTTTCCTGATGATCCACCCCCAGGGCAAGAAGAATATTGTGGCCACAAAATCTAGACATGGCTCCTCTACACGACAACAACAAATGGATAAGGTTGTGGAGGAGTATGGGGAATTCTTCACCTCACCCACAGGGGTTCCTCTGCACTATCAGGTCAAGCACCCGATTGATCTGACCCCAGGTGCACCGCTACCCAATGGACCGATCTATCGGCACTCTGTTCTGGAGAACGATGAAATCAAGAGATAGATTCAAGAGCTTTTGCAGAAATGTCACATCCGACCAAGTTCATTACCCCATGGGAGCCCAATCATGTTGGTACAGAAGAAGGATGGGACATGGAGACTCTGTATTGACTATCGGGCGCTGAACAAGATCACTTTCTGGAATAGGTACCCGATCCCATGGATTGATGACCTTCTGGACCAACTCAAAGGGGAAAAATATTTCAACAAGATCGACTTGAAGTCTGGGTATCACCAGGTACCAATTGAACTGTCCGATGTGTGGAAGACTGCCTTCAAAGCCAAGGAAGGCCTTTTTGAATGGTTGGTCATGCATTTTGGGTTGACAAATGCTCCCACAACCTTCATGAGGTTGATGGACGACATATTGTGGCTATTCACCAACTCATTTGTAGTGGTGTACTTGGATGACATTATGATCTTCAACCAGACTTGGGAAGAGCACCTCCACCACATCCGACAAGTCCTCCAAACACTATGGCAACACAAGCTGTGTGCCAATTTGGAGAAGTGCACTTTTGGCATGACCCAGGTTCAATATCTGGGGTACATTATTAATGAAAGGGGGGTGCATGTGGATCTAACCAAGATCCAAGTCATTCGGGATTGGCCAGCCCCAACCACTATAACAGAGATTCACAGATTTCTGGGTCCTGCTAATTTCTATCGTAGATTCATGTTGGGATTTTCTCATATCACTTGGCCCTTGAGTCAAGCTACCAAGGGAGGAGCGAGAGAAAAATTATTTTGGTTGGAATCTCAAAAGAAGGTGTTCACAGAATTGAAAAATCGGCTGTGTTCTGCCCCAGTGCTCACATTACTAGACTTGCAACAACCATTTGAGATCAAGACAGATGCCTATTACTATGCTATTGGGGCAATTCTTACTCAACAGGGACATCAAGTGGCATATCACAGTCAGACATTGTCTAACACAGTTCGCAAGTATCCCACTTATGATAAAGAAATGTATTCCATTGTGCAAGCTTGTCAACAATGGAAGCATTACATTTTGGGGAAGGAAACAATCATCCCACCTGGAACCATAGGTCCACTACGATTCATACAAACACAAGGGAGTTAGATGATCGCCATCGGAAGTGGTCCACATATCTGCAACAATTTCATTTGAATATCAAGTACAAGAAGGGTAGCACCAATAATGTTGCAGACTGCCTCAGTTGACCACCGATCGTGGCCATAACCACCGTTCTCAAATCTTGTGGGCATGAGACTTCTAATTGGCCACTTCTCTATAAGAGCAATCCAGAATTCAGCTACACATACAAGGCACTCTTGGGGGGTATGAAAGTTCCAAATTTTCACCTCCAAGATGCACTATTATGTCACCTAGGACACCTTTGTGTTCCTTCAAGTGAGCGTGCCAAGATGATATGGGAAGCACACTATAGTCGAGTCGCTGGGCATTTTGGGGTCGAGAAAACAGTGGCAGTACTGCAGAAGTATTTCTATTGGCCGAACCTTCGATAGGATGTTGGGAAGTACATCAGATCATTCACTTTGCTTATGCTGCATTTGCCAAGCCAGGCCATCGAAACAAGGCCTATATACTCTGGCTACCTACCCATAGTCGACCTTGGGAATCCATATCCATGGATTACATGTTAAACCTACACTTCTACTAAGCATGAAAATATTTGTCTTTTCATGGTCGTCGTGATTCTCGAAGGTGGCCATTATGGCAACTGCAAAAGAAGAATATCACAAGAGAAGCCTTTATTCAAACTCTTCTTTGAATGAGCGCTGGGTGCACTTTGGGATCCCATAGTCTATCATATCGGATCCGGATTGTTTGGGTATGTATTTATATTCTTTCCACAACTAGTCACCTTATACGTTGCGCAGTGGCCGGCCCGGGAAAAATGTTTTTTGGTGTGCGGTCCCACTCATAGGCGGACCCACCCATGTTTTGTGCATGAGTTTGCACATGGTTTTTTGGGGTACGTTGGTTTTCGACCCCTGGTATTTTGTAGATCCGGTCAAGGGAACTATGGTTATGTTCTAATCCAGGGTTAATGGATTGGGGTTTATGTATGCTTCGGCATGTATATATATGTGTTGTAACACTAAAAGGAATATAATGAAAAATCAAGCTGGTCGTCCCGATTTGGGATCCGGGGGAAAATCTCTGTGTTTATCTGTTTTATGTTTTATGCTCTTGCTATTGTTTATTTTCTGTTATAAGAATCGTGTGTAGATATTTCTGTTCAGGGTTAAAACCTACATTTGGTATCGGATCTGTTTCGGCTTCAAGGGGACGCCTTTGTTGTTGAGGGTTTTTTGCTCGGGCCTGTGGTAGACCCTGTGCAGTGGGAGATCTGTGGGATCGATTCTTGCGGTGAAAGAATATGGCGAGCGGCGGAAAGATAGAGATCGAGAAATTTAATGGTCAGAATTTTGAGTTGTGGAAGCTCAAGATGGAGGATCTGCTGGTGGATAAAGATCAGTGGATCGCGGTAGATCCAGGTACTAAACCAACGGCAATGTCAGATGAAGACTGGAAGAAACTGGATCGGAAGGCTACGAGCACAATACGGTTGCGTGTCTCAGATTCAGTATTGTTGAATGTATCTGGGGAAGCTACGGCGAAGACCTTGTGGGAAAAACTTGGGACTTTGTACCAATCTAAGTCTCTGGTGAATAAGTTGTTCCTGCGGAAAAAGTTGTATAACCTGAGGATGAAGGATGGAGACTCGGTGACAGAGCATATGAACGCCTTCAATACTGTGGTAAGTCAACTGTCATCTGTTGATATTAAAATCTCAGATGAAGATAAGTGCATCAGTTTGTTGTGTTCTCTACCAGACTCGTGGGACAGTCTGGTTATTGCAATAGGTAGCAATACAACTACCTTGAATTTTGATGACATTGTCTCAGCCTTGCTGTCGAAGCAAATGAGACGGAGAAATATGGAGGGTAAAAATGGAGATGCCTTATATGTATGAGGAAGGTCCCAGAACAGAAACAAGAATAAGGTTTCGAGTGGGAGATCTAAATCTAGAGGGAGATCTAAATCTCCTGGAAAGTTTGTAAAGGTGTGCTGGAAATGCGGAAAGGAAGGACACTAAAAAAAGGAATGCAGATCTAAAGCTCCTAAGAAAGGAAAGGGATCTGATGAAGCTCCTTCTGCAGAGGCAAAAACCACCTCGGATGAAGGTGGGGATGTGTATTTGGCTTCTTCTTCAAATACACATGTAGATCATGAGTCATGGTTAATTAACTCAGGTGCATCCTTTCACTTCACTCCCCATAGGGAGTGGTTCTGCGAGTATGAGAAATATGATGGTGGTGATGTCTTCCTAGGGGATGATAGGAAGGCCAGAATTGTTGGACGTGGAAAGGTCAAGTTGAAGCTGCAAGGTGGAAGGATTAGAACACTTCCTGGTGTTCTGCATATTCCTGCATTGGCCAGAAATCTGATTTCTGTAAGCAAGATGGATGATGCAGGTGTAAAAACAGTGTTCAAGAAAGATGCCTACAAGATGGTTCGGGGAGCACTGGTATTAATGCGGGGAGTTCGGACTGGAACTCTGTACAAGCTACAAGGTAGCACTGTTATTGATGGGTGTAACAATTCTATGGTTCCTGAAAGTGGAGCGGAAAGCCTAGCTATCTCTGGAGAAAAGACCATGTTATGGCATCAAAGGCTTGGACATATTGGAGAGAAGGGCCTTCGGATATTGCATAGAAATGGTATGGTAGAAGGTATGTCTAATTTCTCTCTGGATTTCGATTTCTGTGAACATTGTGTATATGGGAAGCAGAATCGGGTGAGTTTTCCTTCTGGTGCTAAGAAGGCGAACAAGATATTAGAACTTGTGCACAGTGATGTGTTTGGACCTGTGTCAGTTCCATCACTGGGAAAGTCTGTGTAATATGTTTCATTCATAGATGACTTCTCAAGGAATACATGGATATATTTCTTGAGGAAGAAATCTGAAGTCTTTGACAAATTTAAAGAATTTAAGGCTCTGGTGGAAAACCAAATAGAGAAGAAGATAAAGGCGTTGAGGACAGATAATGGTGGGGAGTTCTGCAAGAAGGAATTTGAAGAGTTCTGTAAGAAGTGTGGTATAGCACGACAGAAGACTACTCCATACACACCTCAGCAAAATGGAGTTGCAGAAAGAATGAATAGAACACTAATGGAAAAGGAAAGAAGCATGCTCAGTGGTACCGGGTTAGGACAAGAATTCTGGGCAGAGGCAGTGGAGACTGCATGTTACTTAGTTAACAGATCACCTTCATCATCGTTGGAGGATAAGACTCCACATGAGGTATGGACTGGTAAGAAACCCTCTCTTTCACATCTAAGGGTATTTGGATGTGATGCATATGTACACGTTCCAAAGGAGAAAAGGACCAAGTTGGATAATAAATCTGAAAGGTGCATCTTTATTGGGTATAAAGATGGTTTAAAGGGTTACAAGCTTTGGAACCCAGAAACAAGGAAGGTTGTGTACAGCCGAGATGTGGTGTTTAGAGAAGTGAAAGATGTTGTTAAACATGAAGTCCTACCAAAGGAACCCGAGAAGATAGAGTTTGAGCTAAAGGAGGATGAATCAGACTCTACAACAGAAGAAGACTCAGAAGATGAAGAGCCACAAACTCCAGCTTTGAGAAGATCAGTTCGGGAAAGAAGGCAACCAAAAAGGTATAGTCCATCTGCTTTCTGTTCAGGTTTTGCCTTAAATATAACTGATGATGAACCCAGAACTGTCAGGGAGGCAGTAGATTCAGAGGATGGAAAACTCTGGAAGGAGGCCATGGTTGATGAAATGGCATCCTTGCACAAAAATGAGGCATGGGATCTGGTGGAGTTGCCGGCTGGAAGGAAGCCCATCGGGAGAAAATGGGTGTTTAAAAAGAAGATGAATGTAGAAGGAAAGGTGGAGAAATGCAAAGCTCGGTTGGTAGCAAAAGGTTATTCCCAGGTGCCGGGAATTGATTTTGGTGATATTTTTTCTCCTGTTGCCAAGGTTACTTCTATTAGATTACTTTTATCTGTTGCTACTGCATTTGATTTTGAGATAGAATAGATGGATGTGAAGACAAAATTTCTTCATGGGGATCTAGAAGAGGAGATCTACATGAAGCAACCTGAAGGCTTTATGGTGAAGGGTAAGAAAGAACTGGTATGCAGGTTGAAGAAGTCTCTGTATGGGTTAAAACAATCACCAAGGATGTGGTATCAGAAATTTGATACCTATATACGGGGACTTGGATTCACTAGAAGAAAGGAGGATCACTGTGTTTATTTTAAATTAATTGGTGACCGTGTTATTTATTTGGTCTTGTATGTGGATGATATGTTGTTGATTGGAAATGACAAAGAATTATCCAAGATTTGAAGACCCAACTGTTCTCCAAATTTGACATGAAGGATCTGGGTGCTGCAAACTATATTTTGGGCATGGAAATTAAGAGAGATTGGGAAAAGAGGAAGCTCTGGTTAAACCAGAGGAAGTATGTCGAGACTATATTGCAGAGGTTCAATATGCAGGATAGTAAACCGGTGAAGGTTCCTATTCCTATAGGTGTAAAGCTGTCTGCTGAACAGTGTCCCAAGACACAAGAAGAAGAGGAGTATATGTCCCGTGTTCCATATGCAAGTGCAGTGGGTAGCCTGATGTATGCAATGGTCTGTACTAGACCAGACATTGCACATGCAGTGGGAGTATTGAGCAGGTTTATGTCAAACCCAGGGAAGGAGCATTGGACAGCAGTGAAGCGGGTTTTCAGATATTTACGTGGCACTAGTGATTAGGGCTTGTGCTACCAGGGAAGACCAGGATTGGAAAGAATGTTGGACATTCGTGGTTTTGTTGATGCAGACTGGGCTGGAGATCTGGACCAAAGAAGATCTACAAGTGGGTATGTGTTTAGCCTATTTGGAGGTGCATTCAGTTGGATGAGTAAAAGACAGTCTATAGTGGCTCTTTCAACTACAAAGGTAGAATACATAGCAGCCACTCATGCAAGCAAGGAAGTAGTTTGGTTGCAGAGATTGTGTTCAAGTATGGGGTTGGTACAACAAGCTATAAGGATAGACTGTGATAGCCAAAGTGCAATTTTCTTGGCTAAGAACCCTGCTTATCATTCAAAGATAAAGCACATTGATGTTCAATATCACTTTGTTAGAGATATGGTTGAGGCTAAAAGGGTGTTGCTGGTAAAGGTGGACACTTTGAAGAATGTTGCAGATGCATTGACGAAGTCTGTGAGCACTCAGAAGTTCTCTTGGTGTAGAGAAACAATGTGTGTTGAAGAATTGGCCCAATGACTAAGCTCTCCTGTGGCCCCCTGTGGAAAGAAAACAACAAGTGGGAGAATGTTGGGTATGTGTTATATTCTTTCCACGACTAGCCCCACGTGTTGTATGTTGCATTGGGCGCAACAGGGGGGTCACAATTTTTGGTGTGCGGACCCACTCATAGGTGGACCCACCCATGTTTTTTGCATGAGTTTGCACATGGTTTTGGGGTACGATGGTTTTCAGCCCCTGGTATTTTGTAGATCCGGTCAAGGGAACTACGGTTATGTTCTAATCCAGGGTTAATGGATTAGGATTTATGTATGCTTCGGCATGTATGTATATGTGTTGTAACACTAAAAGGAATAGAATGAAAAATCAAGCTGGTCGTCTCGATTTGGGATCCAGGGGAAAATCTTTGTGTTTATCTGTTTTATGTTTTATGCTCTCGCTATTGTTTATTTTCTGTTATAAGATTCGTGTGTAGATAGTTTCTGTTCAGGGTTAAAACCTATAGGGATAGCAGGTTCCTCAACACATTTTGTTCCAGCCTCTGGTCAATGCTAGACACCAAGCTCACCAAGTCCACAACTTTCCATCCCCAAACAGATGGCCAGACAGAGGTCGTCAACAGAATGATTATACACATTCTGCGCATGTAAAATTCAAAGCATCCATGCACATGGGACGAGAGCCTCCCCTATGTACAACATAGTTATAACTGGGCTCTCCACAGCTCAACCGGCCACAACCCCTTTTAGGTGGGCTTAGGATTCCAGCCACTATGTCCCATTGATGTAGCCATGACATTTGCGGCTACTCAGGCCGATTAGGCTCATGTCCAGTCTGAAGTTGATAAAGAAAATAACTTCATCGAGCGCATTCAACACATCCACCAATAGGTTCATGACATATTGGACAGAGCCAATGCTAAGTAAAAGCAACGCCATGATCAACATCGGGTGCCACACAACTTCTAGGTGGGTGACAAAGTGTGGCTACATTTGCAGAAGGAGTGCCTCACTGGACCCCACCACAAGCTTCGCCCACTCCGATACGGGTTGTACACCATCACCAAGGCTGTAGGGAACCATGCCTTCGAGCTCAGTATTCCACCATTCCTTGGTCTGCACCCAGTATTCAATGTGAACCACCTTCGTCCCTACTTCCCACCTCTACTAGACACCTTTAACATTGCAGAACAACTCACACCAATAGAGTTAAACCTAGAATGCATGGAACAGGCCACCACAGATTGTATCATGGACATGCAAATAAAGAACACTCGCCAACAGAAGATCCAACTGTATTGGTTTTTCAAAGCTAGCCAACTCCTGCACCAAGGAAAGTGGTTCACCAGGGACCAAGTTCAGCAGAAGTTTCCTCATCTCATGGAGGAACTTAACGAAATGGGGACCATTGTTTCCTAAGGGGGGAGGAATGATCCAAGAGGATATTGGTGGTCACCCACCTATTCCACTTGGGGCCCCACCATTGTCTCTTTCAGTTTTTCAGTTTTGGCACAACTTACTATTTTTAGCAGTTTTTTGGGTCCTGAAATTTCGGAGCCGTTTTGAGGCCCTAAACAACATTTTTGGGGAAAATCGAGAGAAACATGAGTCCATGGACTATGTTTCTCACTCAAAATTTTTAGTCCTCGGATAGATCTTTCTAATGAGGTATGGTCCGTGTCAAACGGAGATCGTATGCCAAAGTTACGTCCCCAGGAAGTTGAAACACCAATTTACCCAAACGGGACCCATAGTTTTGGCGCTTCATCTCCTAGGGTTAAGGTTTTGTATGTTTAGGGTTTTCCATTGTTTCTAAATAATAAATAGGTCCTCAAGCCTCGTTGTAACTCAGTTTAGAGGCCTCTATCTGCCACATCTCTTCTCAGAGATAGCTACCAGCACCCTAGCTAGTTTATTTTCATTCTGTCTGTAAGCAAATCTCAGTTCTTTGATATTAATGAAATGAAGTGTTATTTCTGCTGCATCTTTGTATTTATGGTTATATGTTTATTATTTTTCATTCTTGCATAAATCCGGATCAAACATCCCCAGTGTCAATTCTTCTCTTTGATGTAATAATAAATCCAAGACAAAAATTTCTCATTGCACCAAGGATGGGAAAGGGGAGATGTTTCTAAAGATGGGATTTAATGTCACCCGGACATACCTTATGCCAAATATGATAATAAGTCCTAAACCTAAATTCATTATATGCCAAAACCCCCAAACTCACATTATGCGCTTAGCCTAAGTCCTCCCCCATCCTGATGCTCATTCAAGAACCTGGGCCAACAGTCCCATCACCCCATCACATCAGGCGCTAAAAATACCCCACCTTACCCCCCATATCCTCCCCTCACCCCAAAATCAATGGCTCTCACTCCATTTCAGTCCCCCCTTAGCCATCAAACGTTAACAGAGTGGGGGCATCTGAAATGGGCAGTATCCATTACCACCCACTGCTATTAGTGGTGTGCTCACAAAATTTCACACCCCACCCCCCACTCTATTACCACTTGCCACCTGCAACCCCCTCTGAATTTTTTTTTTTCTGCCGCGATTCAACCCACTGAAGCCCTGTGACCGTTAATGTCAATTCCTCTGAACCATGTCCTCCATCACATGTCCACTTCACCCCGTCAGATCCCCTCCCTCTAGCAGCACCATTTTTACGCACGATTCAACCCACTGAAGCCCTGTGACCGTTAATGTCAATTCCTCTGAACCATGTCCTCCATCACATGTCCACTTCACCCCGTCAGATCCCCTCCCTCTAGCAGCACCATTGTGCCATGAATGGTTGGGCCATTATCCAATGGACTCGTGCTAACTTAGCGGTCACCCTCCAACCACATGTTAAAGCCAAAATCCACTGTGGCTCCAAATTTTTCATTTCTAATCTTATTGGATTACTACAGGTATCATATTGCGAACACACAAAGAGAAATCACAGACCAACCATCGTTGTCGAAGGGTAAATTATGCATCAAAAGAGAAAATATCAGCGCTCTGTGAGCCTAATTATAGTTCACATTTTTCCTAATTCATTTATGATCCTGATCCCCTTCGATCTTACCCCTTCCCCAATACCAATTCATACGATTTCCCCCTTCTCTTCTCCCTTTTATCACAGCCCATTCTCTATTTCAGGTGAGACAGAAAGTGAAGAAAGAAAAGCATGCCTCCCAAGGTAGACCAACAACCTTTCGATCCCATGGTCTACCCTCAGGTAGACTTAGACCATATGCCTTTGGTTGACAATGACTACAAGATCCACAAGACGGAGTCAGACCTTGACTTGTTTGACATCTACTGTTGGCTCGAGGATAAGCTCCTTGATGAAGCAGATGATATCAGCCTGTGGGAGACCAAGCTTGCACATTACATATTTCCTAGAACCCATAGCTGCCCTAAGTTAATAAGAAAATATCAATATTGCTATGACATTAAACAAAGAACCATAGTGAACTCTATAGGAGATATTTTGTTTTACATAAATGCCCCATCCATTCAAAAGATGTTGCAAGTCGCCATTGTTGAGAACACTGTTCCTTTTTCATATGAGGCCCTTATAGGATTATACCAAGGATTTAATGTTACTAGCGAGGCCAAAACCTTGGAGATTTTCATGACTACCAATGCACCAAAGCCTACCACAAATCCCCCATATCCATCATACGACTTCTAGGATAGGACCAAGCACATTGTCACTTCTCTATCTTATTTGCTAGGATATCATAACGATCAGGGGGTAGATGAAGCCATAATTGGTTTCTTGTCTATCCTTTCTAGAGATGCTAAGCCTATTGTTATGTTCAATTGTGCTCAGTTCCTTGTGGATGCAATTCATGAACAGTTCTTGAAATTCCAGAAAGAAGGGGTATTCAAATACACCTCTGTGCTGGTATACATGTTTGCCTATTTTTAATCCAACAAGTTCCAATTTGACATGATAAAGCAATATGAGGACTCTCGATCAGAATCTATAATTTCCTCGACAACTTTATTGAGTAAGGAGCAGAAAGACTATTCATACAAGATATTTGTAGATCTATGTGTTCATCCAGAAATCAATGCACTCAGCAGCACCACAGAGCCTAGGATCAGCAAGGAAATCAAGAAGGTGATGCAGTTGATAGAGAAGATAAAAACAAAAAGTAGTATCTCTACCAAAAATACACAGAGATAAGGGTTTATGGCATTGAATTGGCCCCCTATAAATTTCCCAAATACCTCTCCATGAGGATATTTTCTCTTGAGTATATGAGGAAAATGATAGATGTAGATGAGGTGCATTTTTTTTCGACCAAGAAGAAGTCACAATTCAGGATCAAGTCCCAATTTGGTCCATTCATCTGCAATAGCAGGACAGTAGGGGAGGAGGAAGATAAAATGTTAGAGGAGATGAATTTCAAACATAGTTTCACTTGGTCCTATGATCCAATGGGGATCATCTCCAAGAAGAGGGTGGAAAACAAGTCCACACCCTACATTCATACCGACGGACTAGAGATAGAGAATTACATGAACCAAGAAGAATCGGTGGGAGACACACTCAAGGAGGCTGAAGAGTAGTTCACCTCTACTTCAGGAATCAAAAAACCAACTCCACAAGAGAGGAAAGTTGCAGGAGTTCAAGATGACAAGGGAGGAAGATATCTATGACACATTCAGGGAGATCAAAAGAAGGAATGAGGTTCTCAAGACCAACACTAACAATCAGTTTTCGAAACATACGATCAGCTCCTAGAGTAGACTCCTATCAGCCTTTGGCACTGAGAAGGTAAGAATGAGGGTGAAATTCTTGGAGGCAAAAATTCCTCAGCCCAAATGTGCAGCAGAATACAAGAAAACATATTTTGACTTTGATGCAAAGAACATCCATCCAGTAGACTAGATGGAGATGCAAAAGTAGATTAGGGAGATGATATCCTCCAAGCTAACTATCACAACCATCAGCCTCTCAAAACTATAGGTGACCTTGTCAACCACACAGTCACAGTTAAAGGTGGAAAAGATCTCTGCCATGGCCAAAGATTTAGGGATAAAATATATGGAGGATTTAGTGATGCAGCTTGTGTAAAATCCATCAAACATAGTAGTAGCATGAGTTTTCACATGGTGAGTTTTCACATGGAGGATTTGGTGTGTGGTCCCACTCATAGGCCGACCCACCCATGTTTTGTGCATGAGTTTGCACATGGTTTTTTGGGGTACGATGGTTTTTGACCCCTGGTATTTTGTAGATCCGGTCAAGGGAACTACGGTGATGTTCTAATCCAGGGTTAATGGATTGGGGTTTATGTATGCTTTGGCATGTATATGTATGTGTTTTAACACTAAAAGGAACATAATGAAAAATCAAGTTGGTCTTCCTGATTTGGGATCCAGGGGAAAATCTCTGTGTTTATCTTTTTTATGTTTTATGCTCTCGCTATTTTTTATTTTCTATTATAAGATTCATGTGTAGATAATTTCTTTTCAGGGTTAAAACCTACATTTGGTATCAGGGTTGTTTCGGCTTCAAGGGGATGCCTTTGCTACTGAGGGTTTTTGCTCGGACCTGAGGTAGACCCTGTTCAGTGGGAGATCTGCAGGATCGATTCTTGTAGTGAAAGAAGATGGCGAGCAGTGGGAAGATAGAGATCAAGAAATTTAATGGTCAGAGCTTTGAGTTATGGAAGCTCAAGATGGAGGATCTACTGGTGGATAAATATCAATGGATCACGGTAGATCCAGGTACTAAACCAATGGAAATGTCAGATGAAGACTGGAAGAAACTGGATCGGAAGGCTAAGAGCACAATACAGTTGTGTGTCTCAGATTCAGTATTGTTGAATTTATCTGGGGAAGCTACGACGAAGAATTTGTGGGAAAAACTTGGGACTTTGTACCAATCTAAGTCTCTGGTGAATAAGTTGTTCCTGCGGAAAAAGCTGTATAACCCGAGGATGAAGGATGGAGACTCGGTGATAGAGCATCTGAACGCCTTCAATACTATGGTAAGTCAGCTGTCATCTGTTGATATTAAAATCTCAGATGAAGATAAGTGCATCAGTTTGTTGTGTTCTCTACCAGACTCGTGGGACAGTCTGGTTATTGCAATAGGTAGCAATACAACTACCTTGAATTTTGATGACATTGTCTCGGCCTTGCTGTCGGAGGAAATGAGATGGAGAAATATGGAGGGTCAGAATGGAGATGCCTTATCTGTACGAGGAAGGTCCCAAAACAGAAAAAAGAATAAGGTTTCGAGTGGGAGATCCAAATCTAGAGGGAGATCTAAATCTCCTCGAAAGTTTGTAAAGGTATGCTGGAAATGCGGAAAGGAAGGGCACTACAAAAAGGACTGCAGATCTAAAGCTCCTGAGAAAGGAAAGGGATCTGATGATGCTCCTTCTACAGAGGCAAAAACCACCTCGGATGAAGGTGGGGATGTGTATTTGGCTTCTTCTTCAAGTACACATGTAGATCATGATTCATGGTTGATTGACTTAGGTGCATCCTTTCACTTCACTCCCCATAGGGAGTGGTTCTGCGAGTATGAGAAATATGATGGTGGTGATGTCTTCCTAGGGGATGATAGGAAGGCCAGAATCGTCGGATGTGGAAAGGTCAAGCTGAAGCTGCAAGGTGGAAGGATTAGAACACTTCCTGGTGTTCTGCATATTCCTGCATTGGCCAAAAATTTGATTTCTATAAGCAAGATGGATGATGCAGGTGTAAAAATAGTGTTCGAGAAAGATGCTTGCAAGATGGTTCAGGGAGCACTGGTATTAATGCGGGGAGTTCTAATTGGAACTCTGTACAAGCTACAAGGTAGCACTATTATTGATGGGTGTAGCAGTTCTGTGGTTCTTGAAAGTGGAGCAGAAAGCCTAGCTGTCTCTGGAGAAAAGACCATGCTATGGCATCAAAGGCTTGGACATATTGGAGAGAAGGGCCTTCGAATACTACATAGAAATGGTATGGTAGAAGGTATGTCTAATTTATCTCTAGATTTTGATTTCTGTGAACTTTGTGTATATGGGAAGCAGAATCGGGTGAGTTTTCCTTCTGGTGCTAAGAGGGCGAACATGATATTAGAACTTGTGCACAGTGATGTGTTTGGACCTATGTTAGTTCCATCATTGGGAAAGTCTGTGTACTATGTTTCATTCATAGATGACTTCTCAAGGAATACATGGATATATTTATTGAGTGAGAAATCTGAAGTCTTTGACAAATTTAAAGAATTTAAGGCACTAGTGGAAAACTAGACAGAGAAGAAGATAAAGGCACTGAAGATAGATAATTTTGGGGAGTTCTGCAAGAAGGAATTTGAAGAGTTCTGTAAGAAGTGTGGTATAGCATGGCAGAAGACTACTCCATACGCACCTCAGAAAAATGGAGTTGCAGAAAGAATGAATAGAACGTTGATGGAAAAGGCAAGAAGCATGCTTAGTGGTACCGAGCTAGGACAAGAATTCTGGGCAGAGGCAGTGGAGACTGCATGTTACTTAGTTAATAGATCTCCTTCATCAGCGTTGGAGGATAAGACTCCACATGAGGTATGGACTGGTAAGAAACCCTCTCTTTCACATCTAAGGGTATTTGGATGTGATGCATATGTACATGTTCCAAAGGAGAAAAGGACCAAGTTGGATAATAAATCTGAAAGGTGCATCTTTATTGGGTATAAGGATGGCTTAAAGGGTTATAAGCTTTGGAATCTAGAAACAAGGAAGGTTGTGTACAGCCGATATGTGTTGTTTAGAGAGGTGAAAGATGTTGTTACACATGAATTCCTACCAAAGGAACTTGAGAAGATAGAGTTTGAGCTAAAGGAGTATGAATCAAACTCTACAACAGAAGAAGATTTAGAAGAGGAAGAGCCACAAACCCCAGCTTTGAGAAGATCAGTTCGGGAAAGAAGGCAACCAGAAAGGTATAGTCCATCTGCTTTCTGTTCAGGTTTTTCCTTAACTATAACTGATGATGATCCCAGAACTGTCAGGGAGGTAGTAGATTCAGAGGATGGAAAACTTTGAAAGGAGGCCATGGTTGATGAAATGGAATCCTTGCATAAAAATGAGGCATGGGATTTGGTGGAGTTGCCGGCTGGAAGGAAGCCCATCAGGAGAAAATGGGTGTTTAAGAAGAAGATGAATGTATAAGGAAAGGTGGAGAAATAAAAAGCTCGATTGGTAGCCAAAGGTTATTCCTAGGTGTCGGGAATTGATTTTGGTGATATTTTTTCTTCTCTTGCCAAAGTTACTTCTATTAGATTACTTTTATCTCTTGCTGCTGCATTTTATTTTGAGATAGAATAGATGGATGTGAAGGCATCATTTCTTCACAGGGATCTAGAAGAGGAGATCTACATGAAGCAACCTAAAGGATTTATGGTGAAGGGTAAGACAGAACTGGTATGCAGGTTGAAGAAGTCTCTGTATGGGTTAAAACAGTCACCAAGGATGTGGTATCAGAAATTTGATACCTATATATGGAGACTTGGCTTCACTAGAAGCAAGGAGGATCACTGTGTTTATTTTAAATTAATTGGTGACCGTTTTATTTATTTGGTCTTGTATGTGGATGATATGTTGTTGATTGGAAATGACAAAGAAATTATCCAAGATTTGAAGACCCAACTGTTCTCCAAATTCGACATGAAGGATCTTGGTGCTGCAAACTATATTTTGGGTATGGAAATTAAGAGAGATCGGGCAAAGAGGAAGCTCTGGTTAAACCAGAGGAAGTATGTCGAGACTATATTGCAGAGGTTCAATATGCAGGATAGTAAACCGGTGAATGTTCCTATTCCTGTAGGTGTAAAGCTGTCTGCTGAACAGTGTCCCAAGACACAAGAAGAAGAGGAGTATATGTCCCTTGTTCCATATGCAAGTGCAGTGGGTAGCCTGATGTATGCAATGGTCTGTACTAGACCAGACATTGCACATGCAGTGGGAGTATTGAGCAGGTTTATGTCAAACCCAGGGAAGGAGCATTGGACAATAGTGAAGTGGGTTTTCAGATATTTACGTGGCACTAGTGATTATGGCTTGTGCTACCAGGGAAGACTAGGATTGGAAAGAATGTTGGACATTCGTGGTTTTGTTGATGCAAACTGGGCTGGAGATCTGGACCAAAGAAGATCTACAAGTGGGTATGTGTTTAGCCTATTTGGAGGTGCAGTCAGTTGGATGAGTAAAAGACAGTCTGTAGTGGCGCTTTCAACTATAGAGGCAGAATACATAGCAGCCACTCATGCAAGCAAGGAAGCAGTTTGGTTGCAGAGATTGTGTTCAAGTATGGGGTTGGTACAACAAGTTATAAGGATAGACTGTGATAGCCAAAGTGCAATTTTCTTGGCTAAGAGCCTTGCTTATCATTCAAAGACAAAGCACATTGATGTTCAATATCACTTTGTTAGAGATATGGTTGAGGCTAAAAGGGTATTGCTGGTAAAGGTGGACACTTTGAAGAATGTTGCAGATGCATTGACGAATTCTGTAAGCTCTCAAAAGTTCTCTTGGTGTAGAGAAACAATGGGTGTTGAAGAATTGGCCAAATGACTAAGCTCTCCTGTGGCCCCCTGTGGAAAGAAAACAACAAGTGGGAGAATGTTGGGTGTGTGTTATATTCTTTCCACGACTAGAGCCACATGCTATACGTTGCACCGGGCGTAGCAGGGGGGTCACAGGGGGGGCGACAGCGCCCCGGCGAAATTTTTTTGGGTGTGCGGTCCCACTCATAGGCAGACCCACCCATGTTTTGTGCATGAGTTTGCATATGGTTTTTTGGGGTACGATGGTTTTTGACCCCTGGTATTTTGCAGATCCGGTCAAGGGAACTACGATTATGTTCTAATCCAGGGTTAATGGATTGGGGTTTATGATGCATGTATATATATGTGTTGTAACACTAAAAGGAACATAATGAAAAATCAAGCTGGTCATCTCGATTTGGGATCTAGGGGAAAAGCTCTGTGTTTATCTGTTTTATGTTTTATGCTCTCGCTATTGGTTATTTTCTGTTATAAGATTCATGTGTAGATAATTTATTTTCAGGGTTAAAACCTACAGAATACCCTATGGCAAAGGAGATAGAAGCAACTAAAACACAGAAAGCAGAAAAGTTGCAATTGATTTTTGAACAAACAGAGCAAATCAAGAAAATGGAGAATGAGAGGGGGAAAATGATCAAAGAAAGATAGAAAACAATAAGGGATGCAGGGAAGGGAGCAACAAAGGAAGAAGATAAGGCCATGATCCCCCTACAATTAGTTCCTCTCACGGTGATTCCAACATCCACAACATCTACATGTGCACCGGGGGAAACTAGTGAGCAACTAGCCAAGATGATGGAGAACATTTCATTACAATAAGAAGAGATTAAAAAGCTATAGGATCAGCTCAATGATGTACAAGGAAAATTAAAAAGGAAAGATTCTACACATCCCACAGATTTGCAGATTAGAAAAAATCTAAATGAAAGTTTGCAGAATTCTGTTCAGGAATCCTCAAATGGCAGCATGGTAGGAAGAGTGAAGAAAATTATATGGTTGGGTATAATTGAATATGTAGATTATATATGGCCGTCAATTTAGATAATTTTGGAACAAAGAGATCTAATTGATTTGGTGAAGGTTTTCTTTGGGAAAACAAATGAGGAACTTGGGGATAAGCCCCAAACTTCCAACAACATCATTAGATTCATGAATTCTAAAATAAGTCATGAATTGGAGCAACTCGAAGTGGCTAACAGAAAAGCCTTTGTTCTCAAGGTTTAAAAGGTGTTGAAAAAAAAGATTTTGGTCACACATCTTGAATAAATATGCCATCAGCTAGAGATTGGGGTGAGTAGATTTTTCAACAAGACTGAGCCATTGAACAAAAGAGGTTTTCCTTCCTTATTTGTCATCTATGATAAGTTGATGCCTAGGATTGATTATGTAAAAAGGGTCACAGAGATCTCAAAGGACACATCCACGCTCACAAATCTGAAGAACACCATGACTGGGAAAGCGTTTTATGAAGTCATCAGCAACAATGTATTCATACAGCATGAGTTTAAACACCTTTTTTAATTGAGGCCAACAATTTTGAAGTACACCGAGATTGATGAAGTCTATAAGAAGCTCTAAAGGACCAAGATTCCAATTCCAGAGAGTTGGGAAAATTTATGTAGACTACAAGAAGGATGACAAAGTAGGTAGCTCAACGAATTTTCAGTGTCAGCACATCCAGTGAATGAGGTCTGCCAACGCCGAAGACCACCACAACACTAGATAATGGCTTCATGGGAATTCCAGACATCTGTTAAGAGGGTTGTTACAATGAAATTACTTTTCCACTGTGACTTTAGATATATGTTTAATAATAGTAACAACATGTCCATGTGTGAGATGCATAGACCCATTTTCAGTTACTCTTGTAGTAAACGAACCGATTGCCCTTTTGATAATGGAAATCTGGTGCAAGTAGTTTAAATATAACTTTTCATTCTGTAATAGAGGGGTTGGACCCTGGTTTTGTAAGAAATTTCTCATTTCAAGTACATGTAATTTTCAAGCTAGAGCATTAATAAAGAGATCATTCTGCAATATTCATGTGTTGTGGTGACTTGGTGATGTCTTATTTGATCATGTTTAATGTCTTTCTTCTGTAATATTCTCATGTATACAATATAAATTCTAATTGTAAACAAGAAGGTTAGAATAATATTCACTGTTCAGAGTACCTTATTTCTAATTGTCTTTACAGTTTCTATGTTTTATTCTAATGTATGGTTTAATAATTCTTAGTTTCTCTTAAGCTATCACTGAATTACTTTTCTCCACCTCATAATCTCATTCATTTATAAACATCAATATTCACAACTAGATTTCCTTGCTTATGATCTGGGATTTGATACACATACCCAGCCTTTTAGACTCCATAGCCCAATGGAAACTGTTTAGAAAAGACCCCTTCTATCCAACCATGAACAATAAAACAAGCAACCCTCACAATCATTTAACTAGCCTAATATTAGAAAACTTTAAAAAATCAAAATCTTATAGAGATATCCCTCTCTAAGTCTAGGAAGGCTAGACCCTAGGCTTCAAGCAATTTTGATGTTGTTATTTATATTTTATTCTTGCCAATCTTATAAATTGTAGAGTGATAACACTTAGGAAAAAACTTAACCTATTCATTTCCTAGGTTCCCAGTGAAACTCATCATCAAATTTTACACATCTTTGGATTATTTTGAAAATGTAACCAATGTATTCTTTCCATTTATAACGTCAAACTTGGAAATACGACCTTGCAAAGCACTAGGAAAATATTAAAATATTAATAATTAAGCTAGAATAATTTTTTTTGAGAATTTATTTGTGATTGGGGTAAAATTCTAGTTATATTCCTTTACTCTAAGTGTTATCCATTTATTTTAAATTTTTAGTGAGATTAGATTCATTGCAAAATTTACCAATAAATGATTTTTTGAAATCATTCCAAATGGATAAGGAAAAAATCCATAAATTACATTTTTGGGTTCATGATTTAATATTGTAATATCCAAATATAACTTTTTAATATGATCCTCTTGTCAGCTTCACTTCTCTAGGTAAAATTTTTAGAAGACATGTTGAAAGTGCTTTGGAAGATCATGGAGTTTACGTACTTAGTTCAGATCCTCTTGAACTCTACTAGTAAGTAGTCACACCTAATATTTATCCACTTGAATAGAAAAAAAATGATCTATAAATTATCGTGGATATTCAGCTATATATTTTGTTACAATATGTCAAATAAAATTATACTTAAAAAATTGAAATATACAATTTATGAGGGTTTATTTCTCTTTATATTTTAGAATATATAAATTAATATTTATTGCATATGAATGAAAATTATAATTATGTATAAAACATTGAAATAAAAACTCAAAAACCACAATTAACACAAGATATGTACTAGGAAACCCTTTTGGGAGAAAACACAACTGGAAGGTGAGGTTGTTATACTCTCTTTCTCTTAATAGGAAATGCATTTAAGTACAAATAAGTAAGACATATGGTCTATGGGCTACTACAGTGAAAAAATACTCTCCATCTACTCTCTCCATATCCCTTTTGGCTACTTTTCTCATTTATGGAACAAAATACACTCGAAAAAGAATGGAACCCCTTTTCCACTGAGTGTCCTAGTTATAACACAAATCGATAGGCTACTAGTGGTTGGGTTTGATTCCTTCAACTCTTAGCTAGAGTTACAACATTGACTCTTATAGATTCCTATGCATTGTGATCATGTGGTTAGCTCATTTTCCATGAGTAATGGTGGAAAATGTGGCATCCTATCAAATTATGTTGGTCAAAATAATTAGGTTAAGTTATGAGTGGCATAATTTTTTCATATGGAATCTGAATGAAGTTATTTTTGTGCTGTTGGAAAGGTATTTTTTTGTAGAATAGGAAAAATAAGTGCCATGCTAAATGGGGAAATTTTTAACCCCAAAAAATGACATTTAATTCCTCAAATTGCTGCCCAAAAGGTTTTAGACCCAAATTTTCCAAACTGGGTCCCACTATTAAAAATTGTCTTGTGATTTGATTCCTCCACTTTTAACACACTAAAATAATCGATATGGGTGAAAAATAATATAATGAAATATATCTAGATCAATTTTTTTGAATATATTCATAACATTTTTAGAAAAATCAAAGTCAAAGTATGGACTTAAGAATCAGCATATTAAGTAGTAAGAGATGGAGGAGATTATGAAATACCATTCAAGGGTTGATGAAATTCATTAAGGGTGAGCTCAATTAGGTACTATATAGTTTCTTCATTAGTTCGAGTCTCGATATAAATGATATTTTTGGTAGTTTTACTCTATCCAAGTAATGAAGGAACAATGTGAATCTTCTGTATTTTGTTGGTGTATATTCTAGTAAGTTAATGTAATTCATCTAATTTTTGGTAGCCTAAAAAATATATAATTGTTTGGTTTCTAAAATATTAGTATTTTTTAGGTTATCGTATCTTCAAAAAATTTCTCAAGTTTAGAATAAATAGCAAAAACCATTGTGTAAGAAATCATGATGTATATTATTATTATCAACCATGCATTGAAATCCATCCTTATAGTGTCAAAACTATTGGTAGCATTGAATGACATTATGCAAGAAACATGAATTATCCCCAATGAAAGGTACCAATTAGGCTTCACACTATTTAGAATAGGGAATATATCTAGTTGAAGGCTAGCTAAAAAAACTATGATTTAAACATAGAAATATCTGGCTTGCTACATTCCACCTTTACTAAAAATTTACTTAAGAAAACAAAATTATTTATCTAGAAAATCAATTGTGTTACAAAAAAGTATGGTAATGTGAAGCGAACAAAGTTCCTTCTTAAGTTAAATACTCTAGAACAGTTGGAATACAAAGATATCCATGAGGATACAAATATTATATTATAAAAGATATGGGATTGAGATAGATGATTGAATGTTACAAATGAGTCCTGCTTATATACCTACGCAGGTGCCTCTTCACGAAAGGTCATGTCTTATCAGACATGGCCTTTCAACCTAATTACTAATTAACTAGTTAATCACTATTTACATTATTTTATTCATTACATTGTCTTCCCCTCAAAAACCTTTGTCCTAAAAGCTTGTCGATGAAATGTCTCAATTTCTTTTCCTGCTACGAACATCTTCTCGTCTCGGGGTAGTTATCCTTGTCGATACAAGTTGATATGATCCTCTAAATGACAAACAAAACTGTCACAGTGAGAATGGATCAAACCATCCTAAATCAATCTTCTGTGGAATCTTACGATGACTGGAAACTTGTAATAATTCGTTAGTATTCCTTAGAATATCAACCTGTTTATGTTTTGAATACATAGCTTGGTTGAATTGTCTACTCCCATGATTTGGATGTCGATAGAGAACTGTTTTGGTTTGACCTCTTTGATTTTCACCTGGCGAGGATGTTATGGAGATGGTTACAGAATCTTCATGTAGAATGTTCCTCGTTCATATTGCATCTAAGTTTGTTTCTTCTGCAACTTGCTTGTTTTCTTCTTTAGTTCAGATATTTACTGGATCAACGTTCAATTTTTCTTCAACTTGAACTTCTATATTTGAAGATTTCAATGCTTCATTTTCGACAAGTTGTTGCACCTTGTTTTCCAACGACTTCTTGTCTTTCTTCAACTTCTTAAATTACGTTAGTAATTTATTGTTGCGGTCCTTGAGGCGAGCAACTTCTTCATTCTTGTTAGTTGTGATTTTGTCAAATTCTCTTTGAAAATATTGTATTGCTTTTTTACTTTCTGGAAGAACTACTCTTGTGATATCTAATATGTCTTCCGATGTTAGTGAAGTCAGCTTCACCATGACATATTGTAATGTTGTGTTTTTCTTTTAGTAAGAAAATGTCAAAAAATTCTTTTTCGTATTAAGGATGAATGACCCTAGTGATTCCATCCAAAGTGAACCCAGAATTATATCACTATTATTGTAAAATAAGGTTTTAACAGTGAATTGCGAGACAAGGGAATACTCCCCAATACTTAGGTGTAAATTCTCTATGTTGTATTGTTTGTCATTTGCATTAAATGAATTTTCTTCGGTTATATTTGATTCAGGGATGACTAATTGGTTAGCACATTCGATACTAACATAATTATTCTTTCAAGTAAAATTGATAGATATGGGAGCCTCTTTTCCTGCAAGTGACCCTTTGATTTCCATTAGCGCATCGACACACGTACTATAATTTTTAAGAAATCTTCCCTCTTTTAGTTTTGTTTTGGATGCCATTTTGTCAAATAACTTCGGGGTTTTTAAGTGTGACCCTTCCTAATATTTATAATAAAATATTATTATTTCCCTTTAATAAACCCTCAAGATTAATTAATCTTTCCAATATCCTTTAATATTATTACTTCAATCTTTGGTAATGAATCCTTCACTAATATTCTCTTTTAAACGAGGCCCAAATTCTTTTATATATGTATATATTCCCTTTTTAAATAAAATATTTAGAATATAATGATTTATCTCCTTTTCCACTTTTCCAATACTTAAACCTTTAATAACCTCTTTTTCCTTTTATATACCTTCGAGCTTTATTAATGATTCCTTAATATTTTAAAAAATCCTTAATGATATTTTTCCTTTCGATTTTTTTGAAAAATACTTCCTTGATTTATTTTTATGAAATCTTCTATAATTACTAAGAAGATGTTTGAATTTCATAATATATATATATATATTAACAATTGATTTTTTTAACTCCTTTTAACTCTTTTTTAACTGAGAAAAGTTTGCACCTATAAAAGAAAATTCTTATAACATTCCAAAATGTGAAAAAAAAAAAAGTTCCACAATAACACAGTCAAAACTTAGGTATGTCTCCAAAAATGTTGGCTAGTAATGGCTTCTCATTCATTGATATTAAATAGAAAATTCTTCAAGCGGAATATAATTTGACTCGTTTTTCTTTATAGAAAAAATTTGAAAGTGATGAAACTTATGAGCTTAAGATACCTAGGTAACTAGTCATTCCTGTCCTGTCTTATTTTTTATATCTATCATTTCACTTCTTTTCCTCTAAGATGATTCAACTCCCCTTAACTATCTTGGCATCTTAATTAGTTGTTATCCTTCCCATTGGGTTAATTGAAATTTCCTATATAAGATGACATTTTGTTTCACTAGATAAAGTTTCTTCTTTTTCATCTCTCCATTTTCTCACAAAGTATATCCATGTCTCAAAATTTAAGAAGATTGTCTCGCTATGAAAATATGTATATAGTTGAATATAAACTATGTTTAATGTAATGTTGTAGCACATCATTTTCTCATATTTCTCTAATTTAGCTAGTATATTGTCAATTATTATAATTTTCTTAGTAGAGGCCTAAATGAATATATGGGTAAATAAGTCATTAATATCAAGGAGAGCTCTTATACATTTTTTTTTATGAGAAATATATATCTCCAACTATTTGGACATCGATGCTTTGGGAAAAAATCTAGACTAGTGTCTAAAATAATGGATGTCTGAATCCTCTATTAATTTTTTTTGTTCTTCCCTATCATAGCAGGGTCCTTGTCCTTATAAAATATCCATTTAAGAGTACCATGACACCTATACTTGCATAATTTTAGTTCAAACTCCATTTCTTGCAAAGTATATGATGTAATAATGGGAATTTTAGGAGGAATTTAATCTAGTGCAACCTATTAATGTTTCCCCATATTGAATTGTAGGTTAGTTTGTTGGTACTCTAGTTGCCATAATTAAACATATTTATTGAATTCTATTATTTCCATCCAAAACATCTACAAATATGTGCTTTATTGTAGAATTCCCTCTACAAAAAGTTAAGTTCAATTTTCACTTTCAAGGCATATTCAATGAATTGAAGAAACTAATAATTAGTTTTATAATATTCCATTCATCTATATACTCCTGCATCTATCTATTTTTATTTGCACTTTTCTTTCTCTTATGTGATTTCAACATCTTCCTCACTAACTAGAATTACTTCCTTACTTACCTTCATACCTTTAGAGATCCACCCTACAATATGGAGTCAAAAATCCAAAATAAATGATTTTAAGCCTTTATGAAATATATTCTTAAACCTTTTTCACACTCATGTCGCGACGAAGTATTACAAAAAAAAAAAAAAAAAAACAAAACAAAACAAAACAAAATCCGATCCTATTTATCATAATCGATTAATTAACATGGTGGTTAACCGTATTGTGAAAACAAAACAAAAAAACATGTTGGCAATATGATGCAATATGTTGTCCTTAATGGAAACCTTCTTGATGAAGTTGTCCTTGATGGAAACCTTCTTGATGAGTTTCCTTTTGATAGCAACCTACTTTTTAAATATGTAAAAATGATGTTTCTACAATCCAGTTTAGATGTGTCAGAGAAAGGAATTCCACTAAGTGCCATAGAAATGAAACATGAAATATTTCTCAATGTATACGCAGGTTTGATGAAGGAAACCCACATACATACGCTACTTGCTATACAAGAAACTCGCGTATACATCCAGAATAAATATATATGCAGTGTCTATGAAGAGAAATCATGTATACACGTAGGTATGAAGAAGCCAAGTCGTGTATACCTTTTGTGCTCAAGAATTATGATACCAAGGGGCATTACCATGGTATTAGCCCACAATATTGAGAGTTATATCATCTATTTTATTCCATCCAAGAATACCATCGACAATTGTGTGGTTTTTGCTCATGGTATTGGTAAAGGCTAAATCTATATAAGGAGAAGAATATCATAGTGCAAGTGTGTGCATGTGTAAGGGATGTTACTGAATACTTATCTATGAAGTATATCTGCATGGGATGAACTATGTTTTATTGGTAGATCTAAATCTATGATGCACCCTTGGATACAATAATGGATCAGGATCTCTAGACCTAAAATGGATATGTACTTCCATGATATAATTATGAGATGTTTCGATCTGTGACTTGGCACATGTTTGTTGAAGTGAAGTAAAGAAATATGGGTAAGTTTATAGATCTACATCTTTCTGCAGTAATAACATTTACTAATCTATACGCTAGTTCGTCACAATGAAAGCACGTATACAGAAGGATTTGTCTTAGCTAAAGCACGTATCGGAGTCAGGGTTTTCTGAAACTTGCTAGAGAGGTTATCTGTTTATTGCTATTGTATTTCGGTTGTCTGTCAATGAAGTATTCATGTAGATCTAGGCAGCTTGAATACTGTATATGCTTCTAAGTTGAATATGTACAAATATGATCAATGAGTGAGTAAATATGTTTAATAATGACTGACTGATTAAGGCATCTCCAATACTGAAAATATATCTAATTGAAAACCTCAGATCTGGTTCTGAGACTGATCATATTCTGTAAATTTAGTATTATCATATCTATATGCAAGTTCGTGTGAATAAAAGTGCGTATACACGCTGGATCAGTAAATTGAAGTAGCATATGTATTTTAAGATAATGAATGATCAGGGCTGAGATTGATTCTGCATACTGATTCTAAAATCTGGGTGTATTATTGTGTTCTGGTTACAGTGAGCTCACTTTTGTGATTGAAGTTTGGGTTAAGTTTATTATTGATGATCTTTATGATGAGTTGTGCTGAGGCTGTGGGATCTAGTGTGAAAATTGATTAAACATGGTCTGCAGTGGTTCTGAGGGTTGAAGCCTTTAGTGTGGAAGTATAAGCTTCCTGCCAGTAGAAGCTGGTGTTATGATCAGGGGGAGTAAATCTCCCTTCCAGTAGTGGTTGGTAAACGAGATCAGGGGGTTGGAGCTCCCTTCCAGTAGCAGCTAGAGAATGAGAGAAGGTTGCGGCCTTCTGCAGGTAGATTCCTGCATACTGATATGATTCTACATCAGTACAATATTGTCAGCAATTTTCCATATAATAAATATTGAAGATGGAGATGGCAGGAGCGGTGGTTTTCTCTCAAATTGGGTTTCCACCTTAAATATTGGTGGTCATGTGTGACGCTCTTGTGTGATGATTTATTCTGTTATTACTGCACATATTTACTCCTTAACTATCTGATGCATAACTGATAATCTGGGTTAAATAATGTTTCTGAAAGTTTATCAAACAATAGAGCTATCTCAATATACATAAGTTTTTGTTAGTGTATCCGCGTATATACACTAGTTGGGCTAATCAAAATCATGTATAGAAATCAGTAAGAGAAAAAGAAAATATTGTGATTATTGAAAATACTGCTTCACCCCCCCCCCCCCCCTCAGTATTTTTCCCAACAATTGGAATTAGAGCAGGTCCTTCTCAAAAATCTTAATCGCTAGAAGGAAGATTAGCTAAGATGAGAAATCATGATGGGACATCGTCTATCAGGCCTCCTCCCTTCAATGGAAAAAATTTAATCTTCTGGAAGACAAGGATAAGATCCTATATTCAATCTCTTGGAGAAGATATATGGGCTATAGTTGAAGGAGGTTATCAATATCCAGCTTCAGTTCTAGAAGATCCAGCAGCAAGAAAGAACTATGAAACCAATGAAAAGGCAGTCAATGCATTATTGGGAAGCTTAACTTAATCAAAATTTATCAAAGTCATGCACTTGAATACAACAAAGCAGATATAGGACAAAATCATTCTGAGTTATGAAGGTGATGCCAAGGTAAAAATTGATAAACTCCAAACTCTCAGAATTCAATATGAAAAACTCAAAATGCATAATGAAGAAAGCATTGCTAGTTTATTTTTATGTCTAGATGATATTGTAAATTGTATGAGAAATATGGGTGAAACCATAACTAAAACTACTCTAGTAGAAAAGGTTTTAAGATCTCTAACTCCCAAATTCGAGTCAAAAGTGTCTTCTATTGAAGAGAAGAAGGATCTACAAACTCTTACTATTTTTCAACTTCATGGGATTCTGACTGCATGTGAAATGAGGAAAGGAGGTCCATCTGAAGTCAAAGAAGTTGTCTTTAGAGATACTGCAAAAGGAAATGAAGTAGAAGAAAAAGAAGGAACAGGGTATGCTTCAGAAGAAGATGAGATAAATTTTGTAAAGAAGCTACAACTTGGCACTAGAAGGTTCAGAGCTAAGCTTACTTTTAAATTTTTTTTCTTGTGGAATGGTTGGTCATTATGCTGCTAGATGTCCCCATAAAGATAATCATGAAAAGGGAAAGGAAGTAGCAAAAGGAAATAACAAACGTTTTATCAATAGAAAAAACTATTACACTCATGAAGATAGTGATGGCCTATCAAATAGTGAATGCTCTCCTCTTGTAAATAGATGAAATTTTCAAGGTAGAATGCTCTCCTCTTGTAAATACAGGTCTTGGATATATCGAAGAATCCTCTCAGTCTTCAACACCAAGCTATCTAAATGCAGCTATATCCAACTAGCAACATTTTGTCATTCAGAAAAAGAACAAAGAGAATACCCAGGTAAAGCATGACCACTTCAATTCAAGGAAGAAAAATAGCATAAATATCAATCAGCAGGTAAACATAATTACAAGGTTTCATGATCGCATAAATTTCTTCTTTAATGGAAAATTTTTCTCATGTCATAATTTTTGTCATAAAGTTGTACAATGTGTTGCTTACAAAACTATCATGACTAGAGAAGCTAGAAAGCAAAGAAATGAGTTTGGAGTAAAGAAGAATACTTAAAACAACTTTTATTCTCTTCAAGGTGAAATTGAATGTTCTTATTGCAATAACTTTGGACATGAAGAATCTGAATGCAGGAGAAAACTTCAGCCAAAAGAACGTATACCCACAAATTCCAAGGTATGGAAAAATAAGGACTCACAGGTTCAAAGACGTGGCATAGAATTATTTGCAGAAGGAAAGAAAATCAATGGTACATTGATAGCAGATGTTCAAAACACATGACAAGTGATAAAAATAAACTTCTTTCATATAATGCATTAGAGAAAGAAAAGAATGTTACTTTTGGAAATGAATCTCCTGTTATCATTAAGGGTAAAGGTTCTGTGTTTCTAAAAGAAAAGGTTAAAGCTAACAATGTTATGTATGTGGATGGGTTAAAGCATAACTTGTTGAGTGTTCAAGGAAATGAAGTTGTATTTAGTTCAAAAGAATACATAGTACGTGAACTTGACACAAGAAAAACAGTAATAAAAGGAACTAGAACACCAAGAAATATGTATATATTGAAAGGTGGCCAAGAGAAATGCTACTTAGGTAAATCTACAGAAAATTGGTTATGGCACATAAGATTGGGAAACTTGAGCTTCTCTCAAATAAGAAAATATAGCAGACTCAAAGCTGTTCGCGATCTTTCCATCATCACTCTTCCTGAAAGTACCATGTGCAAATCATGCCAATTTGGTAAGCAAACCAGGGTGCAATTCAATGCAAAATAAGGATCAACAAGTAAGCCTCTTGAACTTATACATATTTATCTATGTGGTCTTGTAAGGAAAAATTCACTTCGTGGAGAACAATACTATATTTTATTTATTGATGACTTCTCTAGAATGTGATGGATCGGTTTACTAAAAACATAAAGATGAAGCATTTGAAAAATTTAAGATCTTGAAAGCTTTGGTTGAAAATGAATTAGATATAAAAATAAAATTTCTTAGATATGATCGAGGAGGAGAATATATATCAAATGAATTATTTGATTTCTGTGAACATCATGGCATAAAAGACAGTTTTCTATAGTTGGAACCCCACAACAAAATGGCATGGAAGAAAGAACGAATAGAACAGTTCAACAGATGGCTCGTGCTATGCTTGATGAATCTAGAACTCTCGATACCTTTTGGGGAGAAGCAACACATACTGCAGTAAATATTCTTAACAAGGCTCATGTTCGTGTGAACAGTGATAAAACTCCTTATGAGCTCTGGTATGGTAATATTCCCACTGTAAAGCATTTTAGAGTTCTTTGAAGCAATTTTTTTATCAAGAACAATGATAAAAAACTTGGTAAGTTTGAGCCTAGAGCAGATGAAGGAATATTTCTTGGTTACTCTTCTAGAAGTAAAGCATATAAATGTTAAAATAAAAGACTTCAGAATATTGTTGAATGTATTGATGTTGTAATTGATGAGTCCCTCATAGCTCCTAAAAGGGAAATAACAACAACAAATGAAGATGATGATGATGTATATTTTCCCTCATTAAATAGAAAAAATATAGAAGGATAACCTAATGAAGCACCAAAAGATGATATATCTGAAAAGGCTCCATCTAGGTACGTTCAAAAGAATCATCCAGAATCTCAAATTCTGGGAGAAAAGGGATCATGTGTCCAAACAAGAACTCTTGTAGGATCCCCTAGCTATATGGCATTCTTATCCACTATTGAACCACATAATGTAAATCAAGCTAGTAATGATGAATTTTGGATTCAAGCCATAAATGAAGAACTTGATCAGATTGAAAAGAATCATACTTGGGAATTGGTTCCAAGACCTCACGATAAAAATGTTATTGGAACAAAATGGATATTCAAAAACATGTTAAATGAAAATGGATATGTTATTAGAAACAAAGCTACACTTGTTTTTAAAGGGTATGCTCAACAAGAAGGTATAGACTTTGAAGAAACATTTTCTCCTATAGCCAAACTTGAAGCCATAAGAATGTTTCTTGCTTTTTCAAGTTTTCAACAATTCAAATTTTATCAAATGGATGTAAAATATGCTTTCCTAAATGGTGATCTAGAAGAAGAAGTTTATATAGAACAACCATAAGGGTTCATTCTGGGAAATGATGAAAAACTTGGCTGCAAACTTAAAAAGGCTTTATATGGTCGCAAACAGGCTCCTCGGGCATGGTACTATCATCTTGAAAAATATCTTCAACAACAAGGTTTCATAAAGGGATCTGCTGATAGTAACGTATACACAAAAAATTGAGAATGATAAACAACTGATTATTTTTTTGTATGTTGATGACATCATTTTTGGAAGTAATGAAGAGTCAATGATTCTGAAATTTTCTTCTGTGATGCAGTAATAATTTGAAATTTCATTACTTGGGGAACTAACATATTTTCTTGGCTTACAAATGCAACAAGCAATAAATGGCATACTTGTAATGTTCCAAAATTTTAGCCTCAAGCTGAAAGGAACATTATAGTTGGCATTAGATGAATAAAATGGGTAGGGAAGCCCATTAACCTCTTTAGAAGAGAAAATAGCATTCCTCATGTGAAAAGGGGAAGAATAAAGTAGCTGGATTGAGCACCTACAGTATGAACAAGATTGGATCATGTTGATTCACTCATATTTTTCCAAGTCCACATACACTGTCTAGATACATTGTATCCCCATGATGGACTGCGCAGTTTGAATAGAGGACAAATTGCATGGGCTAGGTGGCACATATGGATGGGACCCATTGTGGAGAGGATCACTTTCTATATATGGAGAGGAGGACAACCATTGTATTCATGCTTGGATTATTATTTTCTTTGGTTTGTTGAGACTTTGCTTCCTCTTGCTGTTTAGTAGGGTTGCGGTGCTGTTTAGCACAAGGGTGTTCTCGGTCAGGAATCCCTACCTCATCCTCAAGGAAGGAGAGGTTCTTGAGCTACATTTCCTCATTCTAAAATTTTGGCCAAGCTACCTCCTTCATCTACAGTGCAGTTTATGTTTAGGGTTGGGTTGTGTTGCAGGGTGCAGCAAAGAGGATCTCTTAGAGTCATTTCCGGGCTTTTTTTTCAGTGGAGAGTTTGTCTATCCATTAGAGGATCAGTAAGAAGGACTCCTAGGCATATTTTCATATCTTTGGCATCAGGCCAACCATCTACCATCCCTCACAGCGCAGTTTCAGTCCAGATCTGCATTATTTTCAGAGGTAGTTGCTGGGAGGGTTCATTGAGCTCATCGAGAGGGTTTATTTCTGAGTAGAGGGATCATCCTTCTAATTAGAAATACCATTGGAGGAGGACATTAGTATTTCAGATCTTTCATAGCCTCATTTTATATTAGATCTAGTTTGTAGTGGCACATTAACCCCAGGGTTATTTGTCACATTATATGTTTTCTGGTATTTCTAGCAATCCTTTCTGGGTTAGCTAGAAATCTTGTATTGGAGCCCATATCTTCATTATTGGGAATTTATTTTGTTTCCTTCAGCCATATTTCATGTATGTACATTTGCAGAAGCAGCTACAGTAATAGAAACCACACAGTCACTGCTCGTCGGCATTCTATATAGTTGCAACATCTCATGTATCTATTGCTTTGATCATTGGAGACTTGTTCTTATGGCTTGAGTGGCATGTCCCTAATGATATTTTGTACATTGTTGTTGATCCATTAATAGAATTATGGATGAATATTGTTCTCTCTCATGACATAACCATATTTTTTGTGATTACAATATTGTGTTTACATATTGTTGTAGCTCCACATTTGGAATATCTTAAGATATTCCCATTAGTGTAGAATTTCCCTATTTTGGGATATTAAAGTGGTATCGGAGCATCAATCTTGGCTCAGCCTGTATATCCAAGACATCATGCCATTAGGAGGAGAAGCTTCTCATAGAGAGAATTTGTGCAGAAGAAACACAAGCATGATTCCATGATTTGGAGGAATGAAGGAAGAGAGGATCTCCATGCTTCTTTTCCAAGCTATGAAGAATATCAAAGAAGATATCAAGGAGATGAAAGGGGAGGAGTGTAGAAGATTTCTGAGAGGGTTTGAAGCAATCCCTAGCTATTCACATGATGGGTGTTGTTATCACTTAGATTTTCCTTGAAGTTGTAGGGAATAGGAAAGGGGTTCGAGGTAACCACAAACCAACTTTTAGGTACAAAATCTAGCCAATCTGTACCCAGAGAGGGCTCTCTCTTTATGTTTTAGCTTTGGTTTGAAAGATATTAGGATAGTTATGAAAGTTAAGGGATTTTGATTGTGTTTGGGTGATGGATTTCAATAGTAGAAGGGTAAGACTGAATATTTTAGGCCATTGTGCTAATGGAGTCAAAGAAAGATGGCTTAACTGGATTAATTTTCTTAACAAGAAATGGTTTCACAGGGCAAGGTAATCAAACAGGGAACAATTTAATATCTAAAATGAATGAAATGGACTCAAAATAGATGAAAGGCAATTAAGAATCCTTCAACATATTTGAAAGAGGGAACTTGAATGATTATTAATAAAGAGAAATTAAGTATTCTTTACCAAATAATCAAAATGATTAAACTAGAAAACAGGAGCAATCAAGAATTCATTGTTTAAACTAGTTCAGAAGAAAACATTAAGAATAACAATGATTGAAAACATATTGCACTTAAGCACTTTCTGATTTATTCTTTTTCGTTTATCATTCAGATATGAAACACAGATGGTATAATAAACAAGTATAAAACTCTAAAACATAAGAGATAGATGACTTATTGATCCATTGTCTGACTCAAGAATCCTGTGAAAAGTCCTTTGCATCAATTCCTCATCCAGCTAGCCATGCAAAAATTGTTCAACAACCCTTTATTCCAAAGTAATCAATTTTACAGCAAAATCTATTGAATTCCACCCCAATACTCCAATTGAGGGAGTACTTATACAAAAAATTATAAAGAATATCTCCTAACAAAATGAGATATAATCTAGGATGACTCATGGATATATTACATGAAAATAGAGACAGATGGTCTCGAAGATAATAGAAAAGATAATTGATGTTGTGTTGTTCCCCTTTTTTTTATGAATGTGTTGGAGGTAGGCCCTATGATTTGGTTTTTTGTTGTCCTCTTTAGTAACCCTATGCTGGCTGTTTTGTCTTACTGATACTCTTTACTTGTACTGATACACTTTGACCTCTGTTTGATCTCTGTTTATCCTTTTTATCATGACTTACTGTAGTAAATAATCAAAAATTCATGTAAGGATAATTTTTACAAAAATTCTAACATTTCTTCCCACCATTGTGCTTCTGGTATTCTGGTCTTGTGAATTCAGAAAGGAATTAGGGTTTTCAATGGAAAAATGGGCAAATTACAAGTTTGGGAACTTATGGGGTGAAACAAAGAACGAATTGTACTGTTTTTTAGTCTTTTTCTGTGGAATTAAAGTAAAAACCAAGATTTGCAGGGTTCGAAAAAAATTGGATAAATACCTGTTTCAAAAAGTGAATAGTGAGGAAACAGCTGCAGGCAATAACTGACTGGTTCAATTGAAAATCGTTTGGCAAAGTGGCAGTTGGAAATATTCAACAACTGATTTTGACGTTTTATTCGTTTTATTAACAAAATCAAGGTTGGCAGGGTTTTATTATTTTGTAAGTGGATGACACAAGCAGGTACGATTTTTTTGTCATAGGCGGAAGGGCGGTAAGCGGTATACATCGCACCGCTTTTGGGGACGAGCGGTTTTCAGCGGAGGAGCAGCGATTCCATAGAATTCATGACACGTGGCACGACACTGTTTAGAAAACCGCTTGGCCATCGCACATTATCGTTCGGACGTGGGAGCGCAGCAATATGGATGACAGTCGTAGATTGTGGATTGGTTGATCGAACAGTCGTTGGGGAAGTGAGATAATGGGGAATTAACAGGGCGGGCCCACTGTAATTAAGTATGAATTAATCGCATCGGGGGCAATTTGATTAGTGAAGTATGTTTTTAATTAACCGTGAGGGTTAATTAATATTTTGTCAATGCGGCGAGGAGGTGAGCTCATGATTAATTAGAGATTTTACTAATTAATCACAATTAACACCATATTAAGGTTATATTTCAACCAAAGAGGCAGAATAATAATAATTGGGAATTTTATTAAAATAATACGGGAATGGGTATATTTGTATAGGGATTTTAAATAATAAAGTTAGAAATTAATATGAAAAATGAATGGAAGCGCTAAGTGTAAAAACATTAGGTTTATGTATTTAACTTATGCTTGAATGAAAAAAGGGTTTTTATGAAATATTGTGAAATTTCCCTAAGTAAAATAGGATTTTACTTAGGAAAAGATTTTTTTGGAAGTGAGTGAATGATTTATGAATGCTTTTAAGTACTTAGGCTTTTTCAATTATTAGGCCGAGAGTCCGGTCCCTCCAAAAGTCAAGGAAATGCCTTGAGCCCCTCTAATTTTCAAATGTCTTAGTACTTAGGGAAAATTAATGAAATTTTTAGGGAAAAATGAGAAGGGAAGTTAATAATTTGACTTTTCTTTGCTTGAAATTCTTCCAGTGTAGTGTTTGTCTTTGCACTTGTGATGAAAGTAAATATTTAACACATCTAGAGTCATTATCCATCACATATAATTCTGCAACCACATCTACCTACCCTACCTACTTTAACCTACCATTTTTTCTTCTTTATTAGGGTGCACTTAGACAGGCAAACCCTTATCACATTTTTTCTTTTACATGTAGAAATCTATCTAATTCTAACCTTGTTACATCCAAGGACTCAGATTAAACTGTTGAGCTCCTTTTATTTACTCTACCTATCTACTTATCTGCCAAGATTAAACAGTTTGGTCAGATTTTATTCTCTATCTCTAAAACATAAAATTGAAAGATGAACTAGCCAAGCTTAAAATGTTTGACTGTTCATAAATTGTGGCATAAGATACAAGTTGCACACAATTTGTTTATTTATATAAGAGAAAAAAGTAGTGGCATTTAGACTTGCGCACTTTCCTTGGCCTTTCTTTTGGTGGGGTTCATTTTCTTTCATTTTTTGGCCATTTTTATTTCTTTCACCCTTTGATTTTTCTTTTAGGGTATACCCTCTTTACATTTTTTAATTTTTTTAATTTTTTTTTACAATATTGAAAACCTTTACAACAAGAAAAGGTATGAACATATTACATAGCCCATCAAGTCAATCATGATATATGACACCTATTGGTATAGGAGTCTAACAAGTGTGAGCATTTAGCCACACATGGAGATCCACAATGCAGTCTATTTCCCACATTGACTGCAAGAAGGATGGAGGAAGAAGGTGCACCAAGGGAGGAGACCTTGAGTGACTACCTTCAAGAGTATGAATCTCAATCATGGAGATTCAAAGAGTACTTAGACTTTCGAGGGTTTTGCAAACTCAAGGAGGCAAGATCCAGCAACCACAAGAGAAGTAAGAGAGGTAGAATCTTCCTATCTCATTTTGATGGATCAACAGAGTGCACAACAAAAGCTTGGGTAGAAGAGCTAGATTCCTATTTTCAGCTACACCAAGTTTTAGAGAAGGAGGCCATCAGAGCAACAGTGCTGAACCTCAAAGGTATGGCCCATGATTGGTGGTTTAATGATTCTACTTCATTTTTTCATGCAAATGTAAAAACTTATGTTGAGTTCACTAAAGAATTGGTGAGGAGATTTGATAAAGAACATTGTGAACCATAATTTGTTAAAAACAAAAAATAAAACACTTTGCATGAGTTGGAGAGGCTTATTGAACCAACTCCACTCCATATTTTTAAAGGGGATAAAAACATGCATGATAGTTTGCCAAGGGAAAGATCCCCATTTCTTGAAGAACCCTCCTCTATTTGTAAAGACATGGAGTCTTCTCCTTCAAGGGATGACTGAGATCAAGGGTCTCTCATTGAGGATTAGGCATTCTCATACATGGAAGAAGAGGAGAAGGATCAATATCAAGGGATGATGAGAATTCACCCTTATCTGTTTCGGGAGGTTTTTGGACATAAGGAGAGGACTGCACTGCACAATGAAGAGAGGGACAACTCAGTCCACTCATATACACAGTCCACTTCAGATGTTGATGTCTCACTACATGGAGGGATTCCACCTGGGAGGCCACCAGATCTAGATTTGATGAGAGACATCTTGTATTTGGGTTCACCACTCTTGGATTTTGGAGAGGTGAAGAGTTTGGAGGAAGACTTTGGCATGGGGGATGTCAAAGCAGTAGGAATCAGCATGATGAAAGCTTCACATGCCAGATCACCAACGCTGTCTCTTGGGAGGATTGATCCATATTGGAGGTCTCAACTCTTGGTAGAGTACTCTAAGGATCTAGGTGCATGTATGATACTTGATGACTCAGATAGAGATGATGAGTATATGGTAGATGATATGGTCATCTATTATTATGGCAAAGTCTTCTTGACTGGAGCTTCTAAGCTCAAGGAGGAGATGCTTCATACAACACATGAGGACTTCCTTTCCTTGCATTACGATGCATATCTTTCTTTGGCAGAGGAGTTCACTTAGGAGGGCATCCAGCATGACATATTTCAACATATGGATAGATGCATAGCCTGGATGGTGATAGATAGAAGGACACAACCACTTCCCTACTCACTAGAGGTGAGGGAAAGATTCCAGTTGAGCCATTCCATCTTAAGATCTCATGTACATGATGGAGGAGGTATAATTTCACATTTTGTATTGTAATTCTTTTCCTTGTTTGAGCAACATGATGTATCAAGAAGAATTATCTCTTCTTGCATATTTTATGATGATGTACTTGCAGCTACTTGTAGCATTGATTTTGGATATCTTTTTGGTGGTTTGTGGGGGAAGCCACAAAACTCTTGGTGTGCACCATTGACACCACATTGTATCTTCATGTTTCCATCTTATGAGATGATTGTGGTAGCAAAAAAGTGGCTGGTGAAGCACTTGTTATTTTTTGTTTTGAGGTAGGCATGGAATGCACTGCACTGTTTCCTTGTGTGGAACTTTGATTCACTCTCTGGTTGTCATTTGGAAGCTTGTTTTCATAGTATTTTTCTTCAATATATTGTTGATATGTTTGTACTCATGGGAAGCTTTGTTTGGAGAGTGGAATTTGAGATGGAGATGCCCATTGGGAGTATGATTCTCCCTATTTTACATGTTTTATGTTTCAGGAGAAACAATGGGCACACCATGATTGCCACAACACACCTCTTTCCTTCATGTAGGAGGAGCCATTAGGAGAACTTGCGTTCTTGGAGGAGGCACTTCATGGTTGACTTATCTTGTGGGGAATCCTGGGCCATTTTTGAAGGCCATGACATTGCATCCCAATATCAACAACCCCCCCATACTTACCACAAATGGAGAGAGAAACTACTTGGATGGGAAAATATAAACTCTCCATTCAGCCCTAACACATTGCATAAAATTGGGGTTGCAGATTTCTTTGATGAGCTACCTAGGATGGCTCATTTCATTTGGATGATAGCATGGAATGATATTTCCCATGTGTATCATCACTCCTACCTTGAGGAGGACATGAGATAGCAAGGAGGTTTCCACTTACACCTTCCACCTTTTCATGATGTGAGCCATTTGGTCATGCATCTTTGGGAGGAGAAATTGGAGGGCAGATTTGTTGCAGATTATCCTGAGCAGTGGTGGGGGTTATTGATGAGGAGGCCACAAGAGGAGAAGGGGGAGGAATTTTTCTCTCTATGTAGTTGCTTGAGGACAAGCAACATTTTGGAGGGAAGGACTGTAATGTTCCCAAATTTTAGCCTCAAGCTAAAAGGAACATTATAGTTGGCATTAGATGAATAAAATGGGTAGGGAAGCCCATTAACCGCTTTAGAAAAGAAAATAACATTCCTCATTTGAAAAGGGGAAGAATAAAGCATCTGGATTGAGCACCTACAGGTATGAACATGATTGGATCATGTTGATTCTCTCATATTTGACCAAGTCCACATGCACTGTCTAGGTACATTGTATCTCCATGATGGACTGCGCAGTTTGAATGGCGGACAAATTGCATGGGCTAGGTGGCACATATGGATGGGAACCATTGTGGAGAGGAGCACTTGCTATATATGGAGAGGAGGATAGCCATTGTATTCATGCTTGGGTTATTATTTGCTTTGGTCTATTGAGACTTTGCTTCCTCTTACTGTTTAGCAGGGTTACAGTGCTGTTTAGCACAAGGGTGTTCTCAGTCGGGAATCCCTACCTCATCCTCAGGGAAGGAGAGGTTCTTGATCTACATTTCCTCATTCCAGCATTTTGGCCAAGCTACCTCCTTTAGCTACAACGCAGTTTCTGTTTAGATCTGGGTTGTGTTGCAGGGTGCAACAAGGAGGATCTCTTAGAGTCATTTCCAGGGTTTTTTTTTTCAGTGGAGAGATTGTCTATCCATTGGAAACTCAGTAAGAAGGACTCCCGGGCATATTTTCATATCTTTGGCATCATTCCAACCATCTACATCCCTCACAGTGCAGTTTCAGTCCAGATCTGTGTTATTTTCAGAGGTAGTTGCTGGGAGGGTTCATTGAGCTCATCGGGAGGGTCTATTTCTAAGTAGAGGGATGAACCTTCTAATTAGAAATACCATTGGAGGAGGACATAAACATTTCAGATCTGTCATAGCCTCATTTTATATTAGATCTAGTTTGTAGTGGCACATTAACCCCAGGGTTATTTGTCACATTATATGTTTTCCGGTATTTCTAGCAATCCTTTCCGGGTTGTCTAGAAATCTTGTATTGAAGCCCATATCTTCATTATTTGGCATTTATTTTGTTTCCTTTAGCCATATTTCATATATGTACATTTTTAGCAGTAGCTACACTAATATAGACTGCGCAGTCACTGCTCTCCGACATTCTATATAGTTGCAGCATCTCATGTATCTATTGCTTTGATCATTGGAGATTTGTTCTTATGGCTTGAGTGGCATGTCCCTCATGATATGTTGTACATTGTTGCTGATCCACTAATAGAATGATGGCTGAATATTTTTTTCTCTCATGACATGATCATATTTTTTGTGGTTACAATATTGTGTTTACATATTTTTGTAGCTCCACATTTGGAATATCTTAAGATATTCCCAATAGTGTAGAATTTCCTTATTTTTGGATATTACAATACTTCTATCACAAGAAAAATATGTTAAGAAAATTCTAAAGAAGTATGTGATGGAAGACTGCAAACCTATGAGTACTCCAATGGTAACTGGATTTAACCTCAGTTCTCATGATGATTCTCTTTTGGTGAATCAACCAGAGTATAGATCCATGATTGGAAGTCTGCTTTATCTAACCAAGACAAGACTAGACATTATGCATGCAGTTGGGATTGCTGGATGATTCCAAGCTAATAAAAAAGAGTCTCACCTTCAGGATGTAAAAAGAATATTCAAATATCTACAAGGGACTCAAGACTTTGGTCTATGATATCCAAAGAATGTTGATCTCACTCTTCATGCTTACAAAGATGTAGATTGGGCTCAAAATGTTGATGATCGAAAAAGCACTAATGGTGGTGCATTCTATATGGAGCCCTGATTAGTATATTGGTTTAGCAAGAAACAAATTTATATTGCCTTATCTAAAGCGGAAGAAAAATATATGGCTACCGCATCATGTTGCACACAACTTATTTGGATGATGCAGAAATTACAAGATATTCAAATCAAATGTTAACCTCCCATATCCATTCTATGTGATAATACAAGTGCCATTAGTATCTAAAAAAATCCTATTATGCATTCGAAGACCAAGAACATTCCTATCAAGTATCAACTCCTACGTGAACAAGTTCTTGAAAGAAAGGTTAAATTGGATTATATTCCCTCCAAAGAACAAGTTGTAGATATATTTACTAAACCTCTTCATAGGGAAGAATTCAAATATCTCATACAGAAGCTGGGAGTTGTCTCTGCCTATCTTATCAAATCTGCTTAATTTCATAAGATTAAATTCAGTACGCTGGTTTCATAAAGGTGAATTTCATATATAAGCGAGTTTATGTGGATAAAACCGCATATGGTTTTTGCTGATACAAATTCTCTGGGTCATTTTTCTGAATAGTCTATGTTGTTGTTGGGTAATCAATGTCGTTATCCAATATTCATATTACTATACTTTTCTTTGATATTTATCTCCTTGATGGAGATGCTTTGTTGAATTTGTTGTTGAAGGTGTTTAGGTTGCACAAGTTTAGGGGGATCACCTGCCTTGTTGAAAAGGATGCATTATTGGCATTCTGATTGGTAGTTGTGTTATGATCTCCTGTTTCAGATTCTTTGGTCTTGGTTATACAATTTCATATCTTTTATTTGATGAAAAATTCATGATGATACCTATGATGTAAATTTGTTATATTCATTCATGTAAGGACTTGTTCAAATTTGTAAGCCCACTTGGTTGGATAGTTGAGTCAAATATGTAATTCCACTTGGCTGGATTATTGATGTAAGTATGAGTCCTTGGTGATAGGAATGGTCATCTCAGTTGAGTTCTAGAGTCATGTACTTCATTGAATAAAATATGTCTGAAGATTTAGCATGAACTCAGGGGGATCATGGTCAATTCAGTGCACATCAGATCTGCAGAGCTCTTCTTTCTACAAGGAAAGAGAAACCTTGGTTTGGTATTGATCCACCCTTTCCCCTTGATGTCAAAGGGGGAGAGTATCTTGGTGTTTGAATAATGTTTATGCTTAATGTATCTATATGTTGTGGTGATCAAACCCCATCATGGTTTCCATCAAGTCCAAAGGGGGATATTGTTGGCAATATGATGCAATATGTTGTCCTTGATGGAAACCTACTTGATGAAGTTGTCCTTGATGGAAACCTACTTGATGAGTTTCCTTTTGATAGCAACCTACTTGTTAAAGATGTAAAAATGATGTTTCTATAGGTCAGTTCAGATGTGTCAGAGAAAGGAATTCCAGTAAGTGCTAGAGAAATGAAACATGAAATATTTCTCAATGTATATGCAGGTTTTGGTGAAGGAAACCCACGTACATATGCTACTTGGTATACAGGAAACCCGTGTATACATCCAGAATTAGTATATACAAATTGGTTATGAAGAGAAAACGTGTATATACGAAGGTATGAAGAAGCCAATTCGTGTATACACTTTGAACTAAAAAATTATGATACCAGGGGGCATTACCATGGTATTAGCCCACAATATTGAGTGTTGTATCGTCTATTTGATTATGTACAAGAACACGATCGATAGTTGTGTGGTTTTTTCTCATGGTATTCGTAAATTAAAAATCTATATAAGGAGAAGAAGATCATAGTGCAAGTGTGTGCATGTGTAAGGGATGTTACTGAAGAATTTTCTCTAAAGTATATCTACATGGGATGAAATCTGTTTTATTGGTAGATCTGAATCTATGATGCACCCTTGGATACAATGATGGATTAGGATCTCTAGACCTGAAATGACTATATACTTGCATGATCTAATTATGAGATTTTTTTATATGTGATTTGGTGCATGTTTGCTGAAGAGAAGTAAAGAAATCTGGGTAAGTTTATGGATTTTCATATTTCTGTAGTAATAACATACAAAGACCTATACGCTAGTTCATCACAGTGAAAGCGCGTATACACACGGCTTTGTCTCAACTAAAGAACATATGGCAGTCAGGGTTTTTTGAAGCTTACTGGAGAGGTTATCTATTTATTTCTATTGTATTTCTGTTGTCTGTTAATGAAGTCTTCATGTAGATATGGGTCGCTTGAATACTGTATATGTTGCTAAGTTGAATATGTACAAATCTAATCAATTAGTGAGTAAATATGTTTAATAATGAATGACTGATTAAGGGTTCTACAATACTGAAAAGATATCTAACTAAAAGCCTCAAATCTTGTTTTGAGACTGATCATATTTTGTAAATTCAGTATTCTCAGATCTATACGCAAGTTGGTGTGAAGGAAAGCGTGTATACACGTGGGATTATTAAATTTAAGTAGCGTATGTATTTTAAGATAATGAATGATCAGGGTTGAGATTGATTCTGCATACTAATTCTGAAATCTAGGTTTATTATTGTGTTCTAGTTAGAGTGATCTCAGTATTCCGGTTGAAGTTTGGGTTAAGTTTATTATTGATTATATTTATGATGAGTTGTGTTGAAGTTTTCAGATCTAGTGTGAAAATTGGTGAAACGTGGTCTGCAGTGGTTCTGAGGGTTGAAGCTTTCAGTGTGGCCCTGAAAGCTAAATTTACTAAAACTAATCAATTTCAATTAAACCATTTGAATTAGACAAGGTTGAAGGTATTATAAAATATTTATCCTAATATTAACTACATGTTGTATTAACCATGATGAATTGTTTGGTCTTTAATATAGGATCCTAAAATAGGTTTGAACTCCGGTAGTGAGGCTTGCATGTAGTGGCATATTTCCCTAAATGTTGTAATTGAAATGATTAGAGTTCAAAGGATTTGATTTTTAGTAATAGGAGAGAAATTTTTAGATCATAATATTTCCCCTCAAACCAAAATATATACCATGTGAGTAGAATTCATGCTTTAGGGTTAATTTTAACACCAATGTTTCAAAAGTGATACCTCAATCATATGTAATTCACACCTCATGCTTGAACATGTACATGCAAGTAAATAATAGCTAGATACTTTAAATAAGTAGATTGAATTCACTAAATTTTCACTTGTGTGGAGTTCAAAATTGATTATATAGTAGTCTATAAATTAGGGCTAATGGACAAAATCAAAACCCTTTATCACCATTATAGGTAAGCTTAAGTCTAATTTAAAATTTGGGCCTATTCAAACAATTGGGGTGGAATTTTTCTTAATGGAGGTTTGATTTATGAATTGTAGGTGATTTCAAAATATATACTATGCAACACCAACTTTGTGAATGAAAACCTTAGTTAATATAAATTTTTTTTGAAGTTATTTCATGTGTGAACAAATATCTTATGACAAGGAAGTATATTGAAAAACTAGGAATGATAACTAGATCAACCAAAATTTAGGTCTGTTTAATAACTTGAGATCCTAATTTCTACCATCGGTACTTAGAGATTTCTTCTCTATCTCCTCAATATTTCATATTTTGAAAAATATCAGAAAGAAATTTACGGAAAAAAATGCCAAGCTTATATTGAGATTTCTTCTCTATCTTCCTCATATTTTACAATTTGAAACATATTAGAAATAAATTTATAGTTAAAATTACCATGTTGATCGGTTTGAAGCACATTTTAGTAGCATTCAAGAACACTATAGGGAAAAAGGTATAAAATATCGACCATAGGTATCTTCAGATATATCCTCTATCTCCTCAAAAATTCATTGTCTAAAACATCAAAGGAATAAAGTTATACTTAAAATAGTAAGCTAACTTGTTTGAAAAATATTTTATTATTATTCATAAAGCCTAAATTTCTCAGAGCATACATATTAAATTATAATGAAATAAGGACTAAAATTTTTCATAGATACATGAATATATTTTATCTATATTCACCAAGTTTCATGATCTAAAACATTTTTTGAATTAACAAAAATTCCAAACTAATTTTTTGAATTAGATTTAAAAGTCTTTGAAGAAGCCTATTTTTCTCAGAGAATAACTCTGAAATTATATTGAAATTATTTACCCAAAACCAACTGCAACTTTCTCATTGGCCCCTAAAACACATAGAATTGACTTTGATCATCAAATATACATCATCAAGGAGGATTTCACTCCGAAATTATATTGAAATTATTTACCCAAAACCAACTGCAACTTTCTCATTAGCCCCTAAAACACATAGAATTGACTTTGACCATCAAATATACATCATCAAGGAGGATTTTCGTGCCTTTGGAATTATTCACCACTAAACCTTGATCATCGTGCTTCTTGTGGGATCCAATGTGGCGTTGAAATGAGCCCATAAACCCACAAAAACTATAACTTTCAAGTGGAATAAAAGATGAATTTTCTAACCTAATAACCCCTCAAACGTGTGACCTTGGCTACGTATGCAAACACGGCACCAATTTCAATGTCCAATTCCACTATAATTTCATCCATATGAATTAACTATATAAATGATCTTACTCAAATGGACGGGATAGGATGCAATCTTGGGACTAAACAACATTCAATATTTTCCTATTATTTCTACCGATGTAGCAATATAATGACCAATCTGGAATAATCGATCCATATAATGACAAATCACCAAATAATATCCATAACATTATATCCATATGTCTCAGCTCACAACGTAGCCAAAATTTAACATGTCTATCATATCTCCATATCAATCCACTATGAATGTATGTAATCAAATGACAAGGCAGGTATTTTCTTCGTAGCACTTGGCAATCCAAAACCCTACGTCATATATATAAACTTGGTCAATACTTCCGAAATTATGGACATTATGTCCAAACTCAAGCTTACTACATACATATATTTATCGAAAAATAAAGAACCAATACAACCTTGCCTAAGAACCACATTACAAATAAAACAAAACAAAACAAAAACGAGAGTTTCAGCCACACAATAGTCAACTTCCAACATAACCAAACTAAAATTTTGTAGTCGGCGTTGAGTTACAATAAAAACACAACTTTTCCATTGCGAAACATAACTAATCCTGAGATCCTGCCCAAATATTTGGCTTAGTTTCTTTTTCTTTCTTTATTATGCTCAATAACATTTTAATCCATATACATCAAAGGTAAATTTGTTGTTACTGCTTTCTTGGTAATGGGAAGAACTATAACTTTCTTGGTATTAAGAGTAGGCTAAGATGTAGGAGGATTAGAGTTGACAAGCCCTTTAATTTTCAAGTAGTAGTTTTTTTATAATTTGGGTAGCTTATATCTCTTATACTATTTTATCTTTATCTTCTTCAATATCCAATGATATGACATTTTGGAAGATAGTTTATCCTCTAGTCTATTTTTATTATTCTTTAAAGTCTTTTTCTTTAGCATAATATTAATTCTACTATCTTCTTTTCATCATTTGCTATTCCAGTGATGTGGGATTTAAGAACACTATTCTAGTATATTTTTTCTCTTTATTTAACCTTTTTGTTTTTACTGTCATGTATTTATATCTCAACTTATTGTTGTTGATCCAAAATTTTATTTCCCACCAATGTGATAGAATGAAACAAGTATGGACACGTCTTCTTAGAATGGTTAGCATTGTGATAATTGTAGTAATTGTCCATAGCCACATCCTCCAAAATCAAATCAGATTTGAAGAAGTAATGTCATTTTTCAATATGGTTTGTAAGTTATTTGAATAGAGGTGTCTTCTCCAAAGTTCTTTTTTAGATCCACAATTTCATTTAAAAAAAAATTAACAAGACGCAAGACACTCTTCATGTCTATGGAATTTTTATCTTAAATCTAATTATTTTTAAGGAGAAGTTTGGGTAGAAAAAAAGTGTTTACTAAGAGAAACTTTGGCCCATTCATTTACAAGGTGCCCTACAAAACTCATTATCCATTTCCCACATTTTTGGATTCTTCAAAATTCTTTACTAATGTATTATCTCCATCTCTTTAAAAAACATTGTAGTAGAAGCTAACAATGTGTTAGTATAATATTCAATATTACCTCTTCAACTAGGACATAATTTGTTGAGTATTTATTTAATATAGTGGTGAAAAAAACATTGATTAAAGTACTTTACTTTTTCTTTAGTATCCATTTTTATTGATATTAATTATTTTAAAAGTGTAGATAGAATAGATTCTTCACCAAATTGATCAATAAATACTTTTTGAAATCATTTAATTTGTAATAATTGCCATTGGAAAATAAAAATATTGTGTGAAAGATTTATTTTTAGATGTATAAGGAAAAAATCTACAAAATACATCTTCATGTTTCATATTTAAGAATCTAATAACCAAATAGAAGCTTTTAATTTGATTTTTTATTGAGCCTAACTTATCTTGGTAAAATTTTGGAGAGGATATATTCAAGGTGCTTTGGAGGATCACAAAACTAACCTATCAAGATAAGAGTAGATTAAACTCTTCAAAAGAGAATTCATCATTGATTTCTATCCATTTGATTATCAGGTAATGGTTGAATAATTTCATAAGGTTTTATAGTAAAATCAACTTCAAAGTCCACACTTAAGGGTTTGAAGAATGAGTGAATGAAGCAATAAGAGATGATGGGACAACATTTATAGGTTGGGGAATTTCATCAAGTGTCAACTCAATTAGGTCCTCTATCATTTCTACAATAGTGATTATATTCTTATGAATTATATTTTTGGTAATTCTCTTCCATATTCGTAATGGAGTAGCACTTGGGCGATTGAATAAAAAATAATAGGGAGCATTGTTAAGACAATTTGTGGTCAGAAGATCACCAATTCAAATCTTGAAACTCTGTGGGGAAAAATCCAACCATGCTAAGGTTTGGTGTGGCCTGGACTCGCTCTTATCCCCATATGAATTTGATGGCTTAGATGCACTTGGGTCGAGACAACTCAAGGCATAGATTAGGTATGAAAATCATGTCAAGACTCAAATTACCTATCAAAAGAAAAAAGGAAAATTAATGAAGAGATAATGCACAATTTGTTGATTTATTTTTCATATGACTAGGTAAATTGGCATAATTCATTTATTTCTTCATTAGGAATAGCATACAATGGTTCAATATATAGAATATTATAATTTTAAAGACCAACATTTGTATTTTGAAATTTTTTCACATGATCAGAATCCACTTTAAAAAATTTGTGTGACATATCAGTATGTAGATTATTATTATCATCCATAAAATGACAAATCTTTTGTAGCGAAAATTGTTGACATGGTTGAATGAACATTTGCAATCAGTTTATATTCTCCCCAATGAAAGTTCCCATTTTATGCATGTATAAGTATAAATCACCTACATACTCTAGAGAATGAAATTCGATTACATTAAATTTTCACTTGTGTGTACAATTTATAATTGATTGGATAACATCATATAAATCAAATCCAATGGAGAAAATGAAGACATTCTCATTGTTGTTACGCATTAAGATTACAATTTAGAAACTAGATTGATTTTATAATTATGGCTATGTGACACCAAATTCGTGAATGAAAAAACTAATTATTATCTAAGTCTTAAAAGGTTTTTCCTATGAAAAAAAATATTTGGAAAAAAGGAAGTTGATTGAGAAATTAAGATCAATCACTAAACTATTAGGAGAAAAATATCTTTATTGGCTTCAGGATTGAATTTTGAATTTGACTAATCGGGACGAATGATTTATTAAATAAAATATTTTAAAATATTGGAAAGAATATAATGAAGAGAAGTGCATCAAACAAGTCAAAAAGTCCATAAATTTCAAACAATGAAAATAGTGATAATGGGCCTAATTTGGAAAATGAGGTTGATTCCAAAATTAAGGAAAATTGAAAATATATTAGTGAAAAGGAATCCCAATTTCAAGTTTGTGTTGATTTAGAAATCAAAACAAATAAATTTATGACTTGGTTGGATTTTTCAAAATGTGGAATAAAATTTTAAAGGTGATATTATAAGTGCTATCAAATCAAGGAAAGGAAAAAACTCAAACAAAAAGAAAAAAATTTAAAATGTATGAGGGGTGCCTAGATTGAAATATTAGGGTCAATTAAAAAATGATTACATTTTCACTCTAAAGTTAGTGTATTAAGTCCTTTATTTGGATTTCTAGGATGACTTCTAAATTAGGGTGATGGAGATTCATTATGATATAGAAAGAATCAAACCAAAAAGGAAGAAACAATGATTCAAAACAAAGAAAAAGTTGAAGGAAAACTTGATTAAAAAATTAGTCCAATTTACAAATTGAGAAGATGAAATAGCAACCAAAGTAGAAGTGAGACCCAATTCGGAGATTGAGACCAATTTGGAAATAAAGATATGTTCTAAGAAATAAAATTGATAAATTAAACCTCAGTAATGGGAATAATTCAAGATTGATGTAGGAATAAGGCCCAAGAAAATAGCTAGGTCAAAACCTATTAGTTGAAACTTAAATGCCTATTCCGTTTAACCCTCCATTTTAATTAAATAATATGAGAAAAATTAATATATAAAAGGAAATAGGAATATCAATATCAATAGAAATTAATGAGTTCCTCCTAATTTTTACTTAAAACTTAACGAGTTTGTTGTATGAACAATAAATGGAGAGGCACTGGACAAATGCACTAAGTCCTTAAAATGGGGTTAAAATTTTAAATACATAGTTTTTTTACTTTCTTATAGTGGTTCTCCTCTACCTGAGAACATCCATAATCTAGATGGAGTCAACTCAAAATAACAAGCCTTGTCCCACTACTAGTGAGGTTCAATATCCACTGATTTTTATAGGATTACATGGATAATTTTTTATTATGAGGAAAGGAATGGGCATGCCTTAATAATAATATGTACCAATATATTTTAAACCCTTGATGTTTTACTAAAAACATTCACATGTTGTGCTCCTTTAATGTGAATGGATGATATCCTTAAGCTAGATAAGTCAACATTTAACTAAATTTTCACAATCTTATGATTTGTGATCCTTTGGGTAAGCCCTAATTCCAACATTTTCTTTAAATTTCAGACAATGTGAAATATTTCTTCATATGTATTTCTTTAAGTAATGATAGAGAAATAAAATGGGATATTTTAAGAAATAGTGAATGTGTTGTCTTGTGTCAAAGTCCCACAATTAATGCTTCCAGTAATTTTAAAATTTATCATACAATATATAAGTGATGGAGATAGAAAAAATAATTTCAAAAGAAACTCATACATATCAAACTTTTAAAATAAAATTAAGTTTATTAAAAATACAACTAAAACAATACAACCTATCCTAAAACCTGAAAACTCAAATTAATAAACAAACATAAAATACTTAAAAGAACCCAGACAAATATGAAAATTTTAATCACCCCAAGAAAGCTAACATAAATATATTTTCAAGACTCGGGCATTGATAAGGTGTAATATTCCAGATCTAGGACAGCTCAGCAAGTCTGCTGAAATAATGCTCTTCTAAGAATTATGTGCATAGAAATGAGTTTGCAGCTCCTGGATCCCTTAGATAATCTCATATAAGATCTAAATCCAAAAGGAGAGCAAAAAAAAATCAAACTAGGTGGGTTAAACAAATCTCCCACAAACTAGTCTAGCTGAAAATCACCCAAAGAGAGGGGCTGCAACTTTATGCAAAGGATTGCTTCAGAAAAAATGTAGATCCCCTGAATCACATTAGGAGGCTGATATGAAGGTTTAGATTCAGAGTTATAATAGCAAATCATATGTTCTTTACAGCCCATACATTATACAAGAGAAATAATGAGACTATATAGCAAAAATCCTCATAAATGAGGTGCTACAACCATAGGAAAAGACTGCATAATCATGACAGCATTATTTTCAAGGGCTGAAGTAGAACTTTATTAATATTTAGATCTAGAGCAGATCTTTACATAAAAATTTAGATCTAATACAGATCTATGTACAAGAAATGCTGATCTATACATTCCCCTTGGGGTTTTCTGCAAAACATGAAGCACAGTGAGTAGATCTGAGATATAAGCTTGCAGATCTGCATAATGATTCAGAAATTTCTGAATAACACAATGGTACATCAGATTAGATCTGAAACTAACATGGATTGTATGTCCAATCCATGGATCACCACAGTGAGAGGAAGAATCCCAACACTGGAGATCTCTCCTCCAAAATGTAGACAAAACACCCTGCAGCTGTAGATCTGCAAATAACGATGTCCAGGGAGAGAAACAGTGTTGTAGCCTCTGAGAATGATTTGGCCTGATGCCAAGGTGTATATCTGAAGCACAATCAGCTAATGAACTCTTCCAGGAGGTTAAAAGACACACTCACTAAGAAGAGCCACCAGTATAAGCTAGATATGAGCGGATCTAGTGTCTTCCACTGCTGCAACTCATAAGGACAGCTCAACTCTCAACAGGAGCAGCGCTGTAGGTGTAAGGTGAGCTTGGCCTAAAAGCCTGATGTGGAAAAGATAGTACAAGTCTCCTCCAAGAGCTGCTTAAGGAAGGAGGTGGGATTCCTAAACAGGAAAACCCAACAAGGGATGTCTGAGCAGACAATACCTTCAGAAAATGATAATCTTCAACAACACTCTCTTGTTGATCTCCTCCTCCTTTTATAAGATTGGGGTCTTGGAAAAACCCTAAACCACTTCATTGGTTTAGCCCTTTTCACAGTTAGAATCTCCTTCTAGAACTGTGTTGTCCCTCAAGGAGGTTCAATGCATCTAAACTACACTGTTGAATTGGTCAAAGGTACCCCATTCTTGTGATTTAGACCCATTCAGACCTGCAAGAGTTTATTTACATAGCCCAGATATGTCTTTGTTCACATAGGCATTGATTTATTCTTGGTTTCAAGAGTTTTACATGTCCTCCCTTACAATTTATTCATCAATCATGAAATGAAAAAATACACAAGGAAAAATTAATATTCCTATTAGTTGCAGCTAATTTAGGAATATTACATAAGGAGAAGATCCATCTTCTCCTTCCATGTTTTATAGTTTATAAGAACCGAGAGAATTTTTTTGCAAGCCATAGTATTTGTAACTTTGTATGCTTTCCTTTACGCCATTTATTTTATACCATTTAAGAACAATATCTCTTTCTTCATAATAATAATAATAATAATAATAATAAAAACCCACTTTTTCATTGTTCATTGCTAAATAAAAAAAACTACTCCTTAGCTTTCTTTCTTTCTTCTTTCCCATTCATCGAGAAATATATTCATTACTAAATAGTTGGGAAATCCACCCCCTCCACCTTTCAACTTGGGTACAAGTCGTACAGAAGGTAAAAAACATTTGGTGAAAGAAAAAATTATTTTCCATATACTAAACAAATTTTGAGGTTCATAGAACAAGTTTAGGTGGTATACTATTAGTTCACAGAGCATTTGATAGTCCATTTTTCTAATGTATTTGATCGACTACAATTTTCTTTAAAATTATAGTTGAGTTTTAAATATTATATTTAGCTACATGATTCCATTAAGAATAGTAATTAGAAAATTAATGTAAAATAATTCCTCTTTCTAAGTAAAATTTAATCAAATTTAAAGAATATAAATATGTGGCATTATAAAAAACAAGCATAAAAGAACTCTCAAACTATATAATTGAACTTTGTTCCATGAATTCGATGACGGATTCTTTAGTTACATTATTAGAAGAAGTCCACCTCATGAAATAATATTTATAAGTTAGAATGTACTTGTGTTTCTTCAAGTATTTCTGGTTTATCTCCCCAAAAGTGTATATATCACATTGCTAAAATGGTTTTTCAATTGTAACTGGTGGCAATGGGATTGGGTGTTTAGTCTCTCTTTCAACTATATTTTATTGAAATATACACTTTTTAATGTATACATGATCATATTTAAATATAATTGGCTAATAATAATCAATTCTCAATATTTTGTGAGTTGTGGTGTCACTAGTAGTGTCTCCTTTGGCTAGACCATCATGTAGATCCTTAAGAACATGGTCAATATCTTGATTTTATGGGAAAATTCATTATATTTTCTCTAAATTAATACATACCTTATGATTTGGTATTCAACATAATTTAACCTTAGTGCTATTCTTTGCCTTTTGTTTTCACATTTGTGGGTTGTCATTTGTTTATAAGAAATTATTTAGTTCAAAATACTAGGAGTCCACCATAATTGGGATAATAATACTTTTTGACCATGTAATGGTATTTGAATTTCATATATTTCTCTAGGTAAATTAAATGGGTCCAGTACCTATATTGCCAATTGATACAAACCTTTAACTATTTTCATAGGTTTAACTTCTAGGTCATATTCTTGAATGATTATCATGCAATTGTCTCTCCTCTCATCTAATTTTGTTGAAAGGTTGATGAACTATTATCTAGTTAAGAAAAAATTATTTTCATATGATTTTTAGGATATTTGGTATCAATTAATTAACAGCTTTAAACATTGGAAATTCTTTTTTATTAGTGGCTAGGTAATTTCGTTCAATCTCCTATAAATTAGTGGTGATAAATGATATGCACCATTCATCTCCTTTTTTATTCTTATATGTGAGGATTTATACAAGGGAATGGTAAAATGAAAATTTGTATAGCAAAAATATTCATTGAAATTAGGGCTATGAGGTGAAGGATATTTTTCTATTGCCTATTTTATTTTCTTAAAAGCTTCCTTCAGAGTTGGAATACATTTAAAGACAACAACATTTTCGATCATTTTATGCAGTAACCTAGTAGTTTCAGTAAAATATGGATAAAGTATCCTCACTAATTCTGTCTAACTGAAAAAATAATATTTCATTTCCTTTTAACTAATGAGAATTTAAATGATTCATTTGGTTCTTTTTGGATCAACTAGAATCCTTTATTTTGAAATAATATGGCAAATAACTTTACCTTTTGATACAACAAAAATGCTCTTCTTGGGAGTAATGGGAAATCCATACTTTTGACATCTCCCAAAGATATGTTTAAGGTGTTGTATGTGATTTTCACTGATTTTATAATAAATTGTTACGACATCTACCTCAACGACAACACTCAAATCTATTAGGCTCCCAAAAGTCATTTCTATAGATTTTTGGAAAGTGGCTTCATCATTAATTCATCCAAAGGGAATTATTTGATAGGTGATGTTTCGCCATTTCATATGAAATTTGGTTTTCATCCTATGTTTTTTCACGACAAGCACTTTAACATAGCTTTAGAAACCATCCAAAAGAGAAAAATATTTGAATCAAATAATAGCTTCAAAATTTTGTTCTTAGGAGGAACAAGGTAATTGCATTGATTATATGTTTTGTTTAGATTCTAAAAGTTTATACTTTTTATAATTTTTTCTTATTTTTTTAAATAAGAACAAAAATAACTACTTTTCTAGAATGACGAACTTAAAAAATTATTTTAACATCTAGTAGCTTCTTTAATTCTCTATAGATCAAAAGTTGTAGAATTGGATGAAATTTTTCTCAACCTTTTTAGAGTGGTTTTACATCTTCCTTCAAGGGAATGGCTTGTGTAATACAAGTTTCATATGATTTTAGGTCCCTTTTTTTTGTAAATTAAGGTGTTTCTATTAATCAAAAATATATTTAGAGTCATCACATTTTCTTAAAAATATGGGGGGCTCACTCTTACTTGATTTCTTCACTAGTAGATAAAACCACACACTTATAGCTAGTTGCCTAGACATTTTGACTGACCAAAATTTTACTGACCAAAGATACCAAAAGTTGTTCAAAATCAAAATACATCCAACAAAAACTAAGCATCAAAATATTTTATCAGAGAAATATGGTCAAGTATAGAACTCAAAGATGGAGGATTTTTGAAATCATAGTGTACATGATTTTCCATGTAAGCAATTCTACCTTCAATATGTTCCAACTTCTCTTGTAATAGACATTGACCTCTTGGGATGTTAACCATCTGATCTTGTGTGACACTAGTTGTGTTATAGGTTGTTAATGAAGTTGATGATTACCTTTTCATCCTTATGCCAATCCAAATGATGAGTAACTTGGACAAGTTAAATGTTAAGAGATTCTAGGGAAGGGGCTTGAGAAACACTATATGGTCGCTGAAAATTACGGGGCTTAATTACCTCTCCATATTCATGTTCACATGACCAATGGTTGAGTAGGTGGCCTCTATCCATCCAACCCTTTTGGCCTAACCATGGTGACATAGAATTATTGTTTCTCCCACTGTCCAACAGACCTCAAACATGACAATAACGTGGCTAATCAAGTAAGAACTAGAACCATTAACCTTCATGACAAGATATAAACACAACATATAAGAAAGAACCTCGCCCTAGAACCTCAAATCACTGGAATAAAATTATATAGAGTGAATGGCAATCACCAAGTTCTGAGGTCAAGATGAAAATTTTCCTTAGAGGCAATAGTAAATAACTTACACCACCACCAAACACATTTTTTCTTGGAAAACCATTGAATTTGAAATGAACTGAATCCTCAAAGGCTAACTGGAAAGGTACATCAAGAATGCACAACCTAGGTATGGGTATCTTGGAGAGTGAATTTCCCTAGCATGCCTATGGCTAACCCCCATTAAAATAAAAAAATAATACCTAGGTGTACATGAAAAAATTTGCATCCTCAAAGACAAAAAATTCCTTCAATGCCTATATTAAATATGAACAAATACCCAATAGGAGAAAAATGTGCCTTACCAAATAAACTAGAGTAAATTATGGATGGTGCCCATGCATTTTCCAGGAATCGAAACATACACCTCCTTAATTGCATGTAGTAGATCTTAAATGACTTTTATGATTCTTGACTCCCAAATTATCAGGTTGTTATCATAACCTTCTCCTAAAAAGTCATCCCTAAGGCCTAAAAACTCCCCTTGCAACATAATATCTATCTCATTAACCAGACTTTCCACCCTTGGATTGACTCCCTGATCAAGAGTTGCAGTTGTACCTCCCGTAATATTCACACCCATACTACCATCCAATTCACATAGGGGGTTAATTATATAGGATAATAAACTTAAAGATATATTTCCAATCACATCCATTAATGTAATATCCCAAAAGGGAGAATGCAGTAATACTAAAACACAATATGAGAACTGCAACAATGTAAACAAATAATCTAAAGACACCATAAAAATAGAGAGAATAGTTGAACCATTTTATTATATAGGAGGTGGATAATATAGTACAAAAGTGCTCAAAATATGAGACACTCAAGCCAAAGATATGGCCTAGAATGACCCTGAAATGATCCCACAAGAGGGATTGCGTAACTTTTTTAATACTTGAAGTAATACTGCATTGTCCCTACTGCAAATGTTGGGACTAAAAGTACCGGTAAAACATGAAAGTGTGTATATGACAGTTCCGGAGCTCTGATGATGGTGAAATTTAAGAGCTGGGCTCTATGATGAATATCGAAGATAACCCATAAAGGATTTCCAGATATGACAATCTTGGAAAATCACCCTCTTTGGCCCTGCAACTATGATTGTTGGGTATGCATATCTGAAGCATGAAATGAAGAATATATGTCTGTAATATGATGTACAATCAGATATATGCTTGAAGGGTTGACCCCTTCAATAGATCCTCAAGCTAGAAGCTCAAGATATAGCTCCTCCAATTTCCTCCATGAAATGCAGTTGTTGAATACACAAAAATTGAGTGAAACTGCACTATCAAGGATGGAGGCTCTATAGCCTGTTGTTGGATAATGAAAATCAACTCCAGAATGATGGAAACAATATTCTCAAGGTGAGGGAATTGTCCCTCACTGGATTTCCAGCTAAATACAAGAAACTTCCTTGCTCCTTCAGATGTACAAGATTGGATTGCACAATCCTTGAGGGGACTATTGTTGCATGGAGGTAAAATCTAATGGCCTTAATATTGAATATAGAAATTTTTCTTCTGAAAGCTGGAACATGAAGCACAAGTTGAAAGGATGAATCCTCCACCAGTATCCTAGCTAAAGTGCTAGAAACAACCTCCACCTCTCAAACCCTCATGCAGGAAACCATTATTCCTATGACTGAATGTGCATATGAGAGTGCATGAATGTGGAACCAATGCCTGATGATATATGGCATCTCATAATAAACTTCCTAGAGTAGGAACTCTAATTCCCCCTTGGGTAAGGGTGGGATTTCCACTCGGACACACCCGTGTGCTAAGCAGCACTACAGACTTATCTAAATAGCATAAGCGTGCATAGAAATGTCACATGACAAATCTATATCTAAATAGATCATAAATAATAATATAAATTCTGCCTTATATTTCTTCCTTCATATCCCTTATATGCTTTGTGAGCCTTCCATAGCCCTGGCCCACCTCATAACTGCACTGCACATGTGGCCACTAGCCTCCATGAAGAATGTGTTGTCTCTCCATGTTCTCCACCATCTCTGCATTTAATTCCCACTCTCTCTATCATGTGTACATTGGATGCACAACTTCCTCCATGATCTCATCATTAGCGCTCTATGATCTTACTTGGAATGCACTATGATCTTAGTTGATCTCCTCCAAGATATCCATGATTTTAAATTAATGATCCATGATCTCCACCATTCCTTCATTTAATAAGCTGGTCCACTACTCCATAATGTAGATATAGATCTAAAATATCCACATACACACATAAAAATTTGATTTTATTCATCTATGGGTTTTTATGGGTCCCTCCACCCTCTTATTCACTTAATTAATTAAGAAAATTAAGAACTCTAATATTCCAATTCTCTAATTGGAAAATTGGGAATATTACAGTCCTCCTCGCCAAAATGTTGTTTGTCCTCGAGAAACTACAAAAGTGGATGCTACAACAAGCATGCTCCCTCCAAATGCCATCCTCATATGGAAGGCCTCTCCATATGCCACAATGTGTAATGCATGCCCAGCTCCAAAGCTGCCTATCTAGAATGTCTACAATGGCATCCAAATGAAAAGTTAGATGCCTCTCCTCATTAATGAATCTCCAAGTGTCAACCATATGATGTCCAAATATCTCATCTATACATGAGATACATGAAATGAAGTGGTTTCTTCCCAAATTGGAAAGTCCCAACTCATGAACTATCTGTCCAACCCATGTTACATAGAGTAGATTGCATCTCTCAATGCTCTCATCATGAGACCTATTGGCCTTGTGGGATCTAAGCATCACATCAACATAGTGCAAAATAATAAGAAGGGAAATATGTATGAACATGAACAATGTCAAACCATATTCTCCAATAACAACCACAACAAAAAAGCCTTCTACTGCCATGCTAGATCATCATGAAACCAAGTAAGAGAGCCATACTCTCTCAACAAAAGTCACTGCAGCAATGCTTCTTGCTACCATGCCAAATAAACATCAATATAAATGTGAGAGCCATACTCTCTCAAACTAAGCCACCATATCAATGCCTCTTGCTACCATACCACATCATCATTGTACCAAATGTAGTGGCCATATTCTCTCAAGATAAGGCATCGCAACAATGCCTCTTGCTGCCCCATCACATCATCATTATAGCAAGTAAAATGACCATAATCCCTCAACAAAAGCTAATGCAATAAGGCCTCCTTTTTCCATCCTCTATCAATATCATGCAATATATGGCTAGAAATCGGCCCATACTCTCCCAAGAGGAGCTAAAGTGACAAGGATTCTTGTTGCCATATTAAATCATCATGATGCAGGTTATCGAGCAACAAAATACTAATGGACATGTGGAATGTCTCATCAGAAGAATACAAATAAGCTCCATTTTTCGACATCATGTGAGAGTTATGCCATGTCCCAAACCCAAGTACATAGATGAACATAAGATATATCCCAAACAGAAATACATGTAAATACGTGATACATATCCCAAACAAAAGAAAATGCATGGACATAAGATATAACATGAGATGTCCTAACTCTCTCATTAACAACCAGCACAACCATACCTCCCATTGTTGAATGTCATCAGTGATATACATGGCATGCATCCTACAAATGTGAGATGTTGGGTAAAATCCATACTCACCCAAAAGCACCCAGTGCGTCCATTCTTCGTGTTGCCTGGTATCATAGATCTACAGGAAGGTAAGCAACCTCCTGCTCCTCATCCAGATCCATTCATCCCAATGTGGATGATGAATCATGCCAAGCTCAATATTGGTATCCTCCAAGGTAGAATACCAACATCCTCCAACTAAATATCTTTTCACTCCATGAAATGTTGAAGTGCACCTCCATTGAGGCCTCTACATGAGATCCTCTCATCAATGGCCCGTTGGAACCCATAAGGCTCCATGCATGCCATAGGTAGATATTCCTCTTTGAGTTGTGAAGAGATCATCAAGAAAACTTCATCTTAACAATGGAAAGTACTCTCCCTCACAATATTTATACCATCTATCATATGTCCCTCCAGTTCTTCATGAGTGAAGCTACCTTCAAAATGCTCCAAGAATAATGGGGCCCTCTTCTCATCACTGCTGCTAAGTGACCGCGTTGTAGTTCTGCATGGGGATACATGTACTGTCTCATGGCCACTTATAATGCTAAACTCATAATCTAGCATTGTACTAAATAGGATGGTGCTCCTCCCATCTTATGCAACTCCAGAATTCAATGCAAAGTGTTGGGAGTAGCTTAACCATGAAAAAATAGGATAGCAATACATCTTCTGCTTGAAAAAATCAAGGGTCCTCTATGCAGTGATAATTTGTTGCTCCAAAATAGTAAAATCACCCCTAGATATGGGCTTATTGTACTCTCTCTCTCTCTCTCTCTCTCTCTCTCTCTCTCTCTCTCTCTCTCTCTCTCTCTATTTTCTTGGTCAAGGAATGAATGGATTGGGACCCTTGATTCTATGAATCAAATTTATTTCATTTCTTAATGAATTAGTAAACTCATCCCTAGATATGGGCTTATTGTACACTTTCAACCAATATTTTTTTACTAAGAGTGGAACTTGTTCTTCATAATAGTCCTAATTCTAACTCAGTCATTTTCATAGCACTTTTGAATCACATGAGGCCCCAACCATATGGTCATAGGATTACCCTTAAAATATTAAAACTTGGAGTCACACAAGAGGGCTCAATCACCCTCTTGCAAGGTTCTAAATTTTATGTGATTTTCAAGCCATACTTTGCTTTGCGGTTGGATTAATTTTATGTGTAATAAGGTTTGCAGTTTTATATAATGGATTCAATTTCTACAATATTTCATTATGTGCTTCAGTTAGATTAATATCAGTTTTGTATGCCATCCTCAAGGTGTTATATTCAAATTTAAATGACAACAATTCCTACTTACCATAGACTAGCTCATAAGGGGTAAATATAGTAGTGGTCTTATAGGTGGTGTTGTAGGCTTAGGTGGCCTCAACAAGTATCTTTGTGAAATCATTTTTGATACTACTAATTACCTTGGTCAAAGTTCCTTTTAATGCTTTTTTGATAACCTCCACTTATCCATTTTCTTGAGTAAAATATGGAGTATACATATGGTGTTTGATGTGGTGTTTCTTCATTATTCCCTTGATCAAATTGGATGTGAAAGGGGAGCCTTGGTCTATCACCAATTTCCTTGGAAAACAAAAAATTTTGTGTTAGAAATTAATTAACATAGCAATGAAACACATAATGTATTACAAAATCACAAATACACAAATTCATAAATCAAGAGAGATGCAAATATTGGTGATTCACCCAATTTGGGCTATGTCCTCGGAGAAACAACTAGTCCTTTTTTAATACTATCCAACAAACTGAAGAGATACAACCTACAACATATCTGTTGTAATTCCCTCTTTTCCCTCACACAGTCTACTATTTTTTTCTCACACAAAATAATAATACATAGCCACAATAAAATTCGATCATATAAAGAAAGGGTTGCCTTCTACGAGAAAAAAACCCTAAATTAACATAACTTCTACTGTCATATTTTTCACCTAATGATGGCCCAAGTTAACTAAAAAATTACAATATTTTACAAGGAAAATTTTATCAAAATTTTACTTTAGGGGGGGCTTCCCCCTAACTGCAAGTGATGTTTCAACCCCATTAGGAAATGGGGCCCAACGTGGCTAATACATGACCTTTGAATCAAGAATATAATTTGGATCCACACCCAATAATCTCTCACTTGGAGACTAATTATAATAACTCCAACAATGATTCACTTTTTGGACAATGCTCCTACTTGGACATGGTTATTTCTCATATTCATCATCATTCTTGAAGGCCAATTTAAACTAGGCATATGCCCAATTTATCCTTGGTTACAACCTTTGTCAATATGTCAGCAGGATTCTAGCTAGTCTGCATATTTTATAGCTTCAACTATCCATTATCCAAAACTAATCGTATGAAGTGATACCTGAGTTGTATATTCTTAGTCTTAGAATGAAAGGTTGAATTATTTTCAATATGAATGGCACTTTAACAGTCATTATATAACTTGCTAGAATAATACTTCTTACCAAATTCATCCATAAACTTATGTAACCAAATCATTTCTTTGTTGGCTTTTGTAGAAACAACATAATCCTCCTTTTTCTATGAATGTACAACAACACTTTGCAACATAGAAACCAAACTTATTGTGTTCCACCTACAGTAGAAACACACCCTATGGTGCTTCTCCTATTATCTTGATCACCTTGCATATATGAATCGACATATCCCTGTAGAGGACCATTTGAACCTCCAAAACATAATTCTTTATGATTTATATCTATTAAATACCCGAGAATCCACTTCAAAACCATCTAATGATCTTTACCTAGACTGTTCATATACCTACTCCAAAATCCTGCTACATGTGCAATATCAAGCCTTGTGTACATCATTGCATAAATTAAGCTTCCAATTGTTGATGAGTATGGAACTCAAGACATATAACTTATCTCTTCTTGAGTCTTGGGACACATCTCCTTAATTACTTTGAAATGGCTAGCCAAAGGTGTAATAATTGGTTTTGCATTCTGCATATTAAATATTTCAAACACCTTTTGTATGTACTCACTCTGAGAAAATGTTAATTTATTATTCTTCCTCTTGCTAGTTATTCTCATACCAAGGATTTGCTTTGCAACACCCAAGTACTTCATTGCAAATGAATCAACCAGTTTTCTTTGAAACACATTTAGTTCTTTGATGTTAGATCGTGCAACAAGCATGATGTTTACATAAAATAATAATATATTGTAGTTTCCATAATTTTTTTTTAAGATAAACAAAATGGTCAAAGTGACATCCACTATAACCTTGTTCATACATAAACCTGTCAAATTTTAGTTACCACTTCTTTGAATCCTTTTTAAGCCATATAAGCTCTTCTTCAACCCACATACTAATTCCTCCTTCCATTTGACCTCATACCCTTGTGGCTACTTCATATAAATATATTCCTCCAAAGCCCCTTGGAGAAAGGCTATCTTTACATATGTCTATTCAAGATGCAAATCTTCAGTTACCACTAAACTTAAAATGGTTATGATTGAAGTAATTTTAACAAAATGAGAAAATATTTCATCAAATTATCTACCACCATGTTGTGAAAACCCCTTCACCACAAGTATAACCTTATACCTTTTTTTTCCTCCATCTTCTTCCTTTAACCTATAAGCACATTTATTTTTCAATATTGTTTTACCTCGACGAAACCTGATTAAGTCCCAAGTCCGGTTATGTACCAAGGAATCCATCTCTTCTTTCATGGCTTGTTCCCACTTCTTCCTAGTTTCTACCTACATTTCTTCTTCATAACATTTTGGTTCACCGGAATTAGTCAATAATACATAATATAATGAAGGAGAGTATCATTCCAAGGGTCTACGTATCCTGGTAGATCTTCAAACACCACTTTCGAGTGTTTGAGGTGCATGTTGTTGAGTTGGATGTTGATCATTATTATTTTCAGGCACCTTTACTTTTTCTGTTGGAAGTCCCCGACTTGGTTGGTATTTTCATATATTAATAAGAGTTATTTTTATATTGTGATTCATGCATACTTATAGTGATTATGTTGGTGATAATATGGTTTATTTGTCATGTTTTCTATGATGGTTATATGATGTATTTATCTGTGGCTCTTGACATATTTATACGAATATATGAATGGTTGATGAATGCATGGACTAACAAGCTCTATTGGAGCTAGCTAGAGAGGGCTTAAAGCCTTCTTGGTGATTCTCAGATGAGGAATATCAATTTACGATCAGATATGAATTGATCAACTTGTAGTTTAAATGTTTCCCATGTGTTTGAAAAAATGTTTAATGGGTTCTAGGTAGCCCAGTTCAAGTTTATGACTTGAGATTTAATGTTTAACTTTTTTTTCATGTTAATTATGATTCTGGAAAGTTTTAGGCAATTCTTGGTAGTGATCTGGAGGATGGCTTGAAAAGGTGACACAAATCATAGGACTGCATGTTTATAATTGAAGAGTTTCGGCCATAACCACATGGAGATAAGCATGTGAGTGTGGTTATAGCCTCATAACTGCATGAAAGTAGTTTCAAGGGTGTGGTTATGGGTCTAGGTCAGTGAAACAAGCTTTTAGCTTGGGGATTGACCACCTAGGGTGTTTCTTCATCTCTAGGGTTTAAGTTTTTGACCAGTTTTTGGGCCCCACTTCCTTAACTAGAACTTGGAGGTCGAGTCATGTCATAGTGACACTTATTTCATGTTTACCCTGATAGGCTTGTGAATTCGGGTAAATGTGGGAGGGATGGTTACAATTGAATTCCTCATCCTCTATATATTCCTCTCTATATGCATCATGGGTGAAATTCTCCATGTGCATTAAAGTTCCCAAAAATGTAATTTTTGATGTGGGTGGCCTTAAAAGAAATTGAATGAACTTGTTTATACTACCCTTCAAATACTTGATGACTAAATGAAACTACTATAATAACCCCTTCCTTGATGAGGAGGTACAAGTTGATTCTCCACATGAATATTACATCCTATACATACATGTAAGGACTCCCGAACACAACTTCAGATACATCAAGTGGCACTGCATCCAATTATACTTCATCAATACAATCAACAATGATAGTATATTTTACTGTACATTGTTTGTTTTATTACCTTGATTTATGCATCCTTATCCACCCATTCAAATGGGTATGGGATAGGATGATCATGAACCTCCAATCCAAATTTTCCAACTAGATCCACTACTATGAGAGTATCTGAGTCAAATAGGGAATCCATATTGGTACTATTGACTTGGAAGAGTTTGGTCATCTTCTTCTCTCCCTGGTGGCGAAGGCTACTCATATTCACCTCCTTTTGCATTGAGGCACAAAAAATATTATCATCCTCATCAAATTTTATTTCCACTTGATTGCTTGAAGATGTTGTGAGAAGATTCTTTTTCTTCCTACAATTTTAATGGTACTTCAACTTCAATTCTTGATGCAATATCCAAAATTTTTTCTCATTGCAGTGTTCTAATGATTGCAACGATAATGCATTTTTGCTACCATATTTTTATCCTTTCTCCATTTCCACTTCTTCTTCCATTTCTTGGAGGTATTGTTCTTGTACTTGAGCCTCATTAGTTATTCTTAGCTTGAAAAGCAAAACATGTTTTCATAGATAGATGTGTAGAGCCTCCAAGTACAAGTATAATACATCTAGGCTCATAAGAGAGATACCCATTAGGATGACCATTTTCCTGAATTTTTTGAATTTCAAGAAGATACTATTTTTGAAAATATAAAATTTTCTTTAACTTTTCAGACTTTATAAAAATATGTATATCTTTAATTTTGTTCTCTAAATTTTTTATAAATCTAAATCAAGATAAATTTACAATAATTATTAAAAAAACTTCAATTATTTTTATTTTTATTTTTTTATATATAAAAAAAATAAAAAAATAAAAATAAAAAGACATATTAAAAAAAATCACCATATATATATACATATATAATTCCAATAATATTTTATACCATGTTTAATATATTTACATATACAAACATTAAAATTTCAATAATCCTGTTTAATATTTTCACATATAAAAACATTTTACATAAATATAAATATTTATAATAAATTTGATTATTTTAATTAATTAAACATTGTGATTTGCAAGTTTATTGAAATTTAGTTATTTTAATCTAGTTTTGTTGGCTCAACAATAAATTTCTTAAATGGCCACATAAATTAAATAATCTAGTTTTGTTGTGTTGGCTCAGCATTCAATTTCTTAAATGCCCACTTAAATTAAATTAAGTCTAAGTTAAGTGAATGAAATGTGATATAATTGTTAGTTTGTAAATATATAACCATTATTTTAGGTTCTAAATATAAGAATTTCATTTCTAAACCTAACAATCAGTTTTGAGTTACAATTTTGGGCATGCGACAAGTTATTTAAGTCCAATCCAACAATCAGTTTTGACTTACAATTTTTGACATGCGGCAAGTTAGCCAAGTCCAGTCCAATAGCGCAACAGGAGAGTAAGATTTGAGTGGAGTGGAGTGATGAAATGTCTATTACTTTCTAAATATATCAATTTCTGTGTTATTATAGACTTTTCTAAATAAATGCCCATTTCTGGGTTGCTGAATTATATTATCAAATACTGCGATACAGTTTCTGCGACTGTGGTTCTGTTTGTACATGGATTAGATTGAAGGGATTGGAGGCAAATTACATTTCTGCGACTGTACTAATTCTGTTTCTACGTGGATTCAAGGTTGGTTGTTTAAGCAATACCGTTTGTGGATTGAAGGTTGCAGGTTCTTTAAGCAATACCGTTTGTGGATTCAAGGTTGGTTGTTTCTGTGACTCTGATTCTGTTTGAATAACGTTTGTTGTTTCTGTGACTCTGATTCCGTTTCTACATGATTTGAATAGCCTTTGTTGTTTCTGTGACTTTGATTTTGTTTGAATAACGTTTGTTGTTTCTGTGACTCTGATTCTGTTTCTACATGATTTGAATAATGTTTGTTGTTTCTGTGACTCTGATTCTGTTTGAATAACGTTTGTTGTTTCTGTTTCTACATTTGAATAACCATTAATCTTGTTTCTTGCAGGGCTGAAAATGGAGTCTGTGGAGAAATGGAGAAACTTTTTTAGACGTGCAAGGATTGACATTTTTACTTTGATTGAATATGCAATTCATATTGCAGCTGCCGATTACCCGAAAGAATTTGGCAGTAAGAGAGGGAGAATTGCAGAGACACTGTATGCTGCATGTAGGCCGTCGTGTACTTGTGACTGTGGTTGTCTAATTAAGCTGGCTGAACAACCCCATGATGATCAAATTATTGATGATGACGTTGTGGATGAGGTTATTGACCACCAGTATGGTAATAACAACGGAAGTGGCCGTGAGAGTACAGATGGTAATAAAGTCCATAACAATGGCACATATGGTAATAATAGGACGTGTATAAGCAGTTACAGCTACGATGAGGTTGAAGCCCTGACCAAAGAATAATTTCTTGAAGAATTAGAATCCCATGATGAGGTTGAGGACGTTGAAGCCCTCACCAAAGAAGAATTTCTTGAAGACGAATTAGTGGCCGTGAGAGTACAGATGGTAATAAAGGCCATCTTATTTTCCATGCATTTCTTCAAAACTTCCATTTCATTTTTTGTTGCTCTTTGCAAGAGCGAAATTTGCTGCACTTGCTCTTGTAGTTTAGATATCTCATGCTGTGTTTCTTTGTCTTCATGAGTCATAGATAGCCTTTTGAAGCCTTAATGGGTATTGAATTATTTTTAGGGGGCATTTTAGAACCCAATATTGATATCTATTCTTCAATATGCCCTTGGAATAAATTCAAACTATTTTTTTTCAAACGAGAATTATGTAATTCGAAAACAATACACACCTTTTTCTTGCTTTTGAGGAGCTCAATATTGAAACTGAATTATCTCTGTGATTTCAAATCTTCAATATCTAAAATTTGGCCTTGAAGTATCCCTCTAAATATTCTTTTGAATGCCATAGTTTAGACTTGATTTGGATTCTTTAAGGAAAAGTTATGCTCAATCTCCCATGATGACCTAATTATGGATTGGTTCAATAGAGAAAACTCGTACGACTTGCCATGTGTCATTGTTTCCTGTAGCTCTGAAATTGTTATAAAGAAAACTACAATCTGTGTACTTGTGACCACTTTTTACAGAATCCGAATCTGACACTCAGAGAGAGAGTTATGATGTTTTTCCCACGGTCACCTCTTTGAGATGAAATTCAAGAGCCTAAAACAATCCTAACTTCCAAAAATCATATCTCCAAAAATATTGTGAACCAAGATCTGAAATTTCTACAGGAATTTCTTCAGGATTTCAGCTTCGCACTGTAAACATTTCAGCTTTTGAAACTTCGTATACGAAAAGTTATAGTTAAAATTCCATGATGAACTTTTTTAGTTGAAATTGAGGAGCCTGAAAAAACCCTAAATTCCCCAGATCATATCTCCTAAATATTGCGAACCAAGATTTGAAATGTTTACAGGAGGTTCCTCAGGATTTCAGTTTCACACTGTACAAATTTAAGCTTATGAACCTTCGTAGAAAAAAAATTTATTGTGAAAATGCCACGATGACCTGTTCGGAGCAGCAAAACCCTAGAATCCAAAGCTCTAATAACAAATGTTATGAAACGAGCTCCAAAAGTAGAAGAAAAGAGAGATCAACGCCTTAGAAATTAGCCACTTCGACGGGGAAATCTCCAATACATTATATAAATGAACAATTATTCGATGATACAATTGACCAAAACCTCCTTCTATATATAGGAGTCCATGGGCCCACAATATAATCCTAGCTGACCTAACAATAACAATGTAAGGGCACAATAATAGAAATATCCGGGTTAGAAGGGTACAACAGTAACAATAAGGGGGCTACACTAATAAGAATAAGGGACTAAACTATTAATATAGGGACCTAACAATAAACTCATCCCTAGATATGGGCTTATTATATACTTTCAACCAATATTTGTTTACTAAGAGTGGAACTTGTTCTTCATAATAGTCCTAATTCCAACTTAGTCATTTTCATAGCACTTTTGAATCACACGAGGCCCTAACTATATGGTCATGGGCTTACCCTTAAAATATTCAAACTTGGAGTCATACAAGAAGGCCCAATCACCCTCTTGCAAGGTTCTAATTTTTATGTGATTGTCAAGCCATACTTTGCTTTGCGGTTGGATTAATTTTATGCGCAATGAGGTCTACAGTTTGTATTTATATAATGCATTCAATTTCTACAATATTTCATTATGTGCTTCAGTTAGATTAATATCAGGTTTTTATGCCATCCTCAAGGTGTTATATGAAATTTAAATGACAACACTTCCTACTTACCATAGACTACCTCATAAGGGGTAAATATAGTAGTGGTCTTCTAGGTGGTGTTGTAGGCCTAGGTGGCCTCAACAAGTCTCTTTGTGAAATAATTTTTGCTACTGATAATTACTTTCATCAAATTTCCTTTTAATTATTTTTTGGTAACCTCCACTTATCCATTTTCTTGAGTATGATATGGAGTAGAAATATGGTGTTTGATGTGGTGTTTCTTCATTATTCTGTTGATCAAATTGGAGGCAAAATGGGAGCCTTGGTATATCACCAATTCCCTTGGAAAACCAGAAATTTTGTGTTAGAAATTAATTAACATAGCAATGAAACACATAATGTATTGCAAAATCACAAATAAAAAAATTAATCATACCTTATTGAAAGTCTTAAAATTAATTTTTGGACTTATTTTTTAGTCAAATGCTTCAAAGTCAAAGTGTCGTGTCATCAATATGTTCAAGAAAAATTTTACAGTTACTTGTTGTTTTGTTTACTTTGAATCTAGGGAGATTGTTCTTGTCCACAAGAGCGATTTATCTACCTTAACACTTATATAACATCACAAAATTTTAAATATAACTTATAATTCCATAATGAGGTTTCCCATTGTTTAAATGAATAGAATTTTGGAGTAATGATAAACTATTTATTTTAAATTAAATATTTCTAGTGTGAACCTATAAGCAACTGCACTCCAGTCTCCTTTAAAAATACAACTTAGAAATTTAAATTATGTATGCATAAATTGAAAACATAACCCAACAATGATGTTATGATATGAACTATTTCATTAATTATATTTATTATTTATAGAATCAAAAACTATGTTTTGTTGTTCCATTTAGATCCATATTGAGTTTAAGACATAAGTTACCATCCCTCTTTGCAATGCAATATCACGGGTCTATCCATTCTATATTTCAGCAATTGAGCAATATGAAGTGGCACACTTTGCAAGAACATGATATATAGTGATAATAATAATAGATAGTAATAAATGATAGATAGGAAGAACATAGCACTATATATCATGTAAAACTAGATCCAAGTCCACAATTTCTATGGAGCATGGGATATACTCAATGATTTTTTAATTGATTTCTCATTTGCATATCAATATTCCCACTTTATGCTCATGTAAATCAATTTAATATTGGAGATGTCAAGTAATCCATTCTAAAGATGATATTGAACTATGTTATCACCACCGACTGCATGAATCTCTCCCTTCTACTATTGAAACATCTCCTTGAAGTCCTCATCCTCTATATATGATTCTTTGTATGCATCATGGGTGAAAGTATCTAGCATGTGCATTACGGTTCCCAAAGATGTAATTTTTGATGTGGGTGGCCTTGACAACATCTTGATGAACTTGTTTATATTACCCTTCTAGTACTTGATGACTAAATGAAACCACTATAAGAACCCCTTTATTGATGACAAGGTACTCGTCAATTCTCCACATGAATATCGCATCCTATGTATACATGCAAGGACTCCCAAACACAACTCCACATATGTCAAGGGGCACTGCATCCAATTCTACTTTATCAATATAATCAACCATGCTAGGATATTTTATTATACATTATTTTGTTACCTAAATTTATGCATCCATATTTAGGCATTCGAATGGATATGGGATAGTATGATCATGAACCTCTAATCAAAAATTTCCATCTAGATCCAATTCTATGAGATTAGCTTGTGAACTTGAGTCAAATAGGGAATCTATCTTGGTATTCTTGAACTGGATCTTAATATGGAAGAGTTTGGTCATCTCCTTCTCTTCTTGGCGGTGAAGGCTACTATATTCACCTCGTTTAGAATTGTGGTGCAAAAAATCTTCTCATCCACATCAAATTTTCTTTCCACTTGTTTTCTTGAAGATGCGGTGAGAATATGAACTTTTTCTTGAAGATGTGGATATTCGTACTGTTTAGTGACATACAAGAGATATAACAAAAGACATTAAGTTGTTAGTTGGTTGTCATTGAAATAAAAGGGGCTATTTTGAAAAAGAACAATAACATCAATATAAAGAATGATGGTGGATGAAATAAAATCCAAATATTGCACACACAACTTATTTTTTCTGCACATAATTGAGTTTGATAGATGTGATGATCATAGCCTTTGTTTGATCAATGCTTATAGACATACCAAAGCTATCAACGAAAAACAATAATCAATCTTTAGGGGCTACTCACAAGAATGATATCATTAGGGATGGTGATGGTGATTATTCTTGCCAAATTAGTGGCAAGAAATTTTTTTAGCCAAACACATCTCTAATAGGTGTTGTCCACAACTTAGGATGGAAGAAATGTGGTTCGAACAACTTGGGATGGGGGAGATTTAGGGAGCTATATATTAATGTAGGACAAATAAGGTATATATATACAAAGAAAATGCAAAGTAAACACACACATCATTCTTAACCTTGAATTTTTTGAATTTCAAAAAGGATACTATTTTTGAAAATATAAAATTTCCTTTAAATTTTTAGACTTAATAAAATATGTATATCTTTTTAATTTTGTTTTCTCTAAATTTTTTATAAATCTAAATCAAGATAAATTTACAATAATTATTAAAAAAACTTCAAATATTTTTATTTTTAATTTTTTTATATATTGTATACTATGTTTAATATTTTCACATATAAAAACATTTTACATAAATATAAATATTTATAATAAATTTTATTATTTTAATTAATTAAACATTGTGATTTGCAAGTTTATTGAAATTTAGCTATTTTAATCTAGTTTTGTTGGCTCAGCAATAAATTTCTTAAATGGCCACTTAAATTAAATAATCTAGTTTTTGTTGAATCAGCATTCAATTTCTTAATGGCCACTTAAATTAAATAATCCAGTTTTGTTGTGTTGGCTCAGCATTCAATTTCTTAAATGCCCACTTAAATTAAATTAAGTTTAAGTTAAGTGAATGAAATGTGATATAATTGTTAGTTTGTAAATATATAACCATTATTTTAGGTTCTAAATATAACAATTTCATTTCTAAACCTAACAATCAGTTTTGAGTTACAATTTTGGACATGCGACAAGTTACGCAAGACCAGTCCAACAGTCAGTTTTGATGTACAATTTTGGACACGGCAAGTTAGCCAAGTCCAGTCCAACAGCGCAGCGGGAGAGTAAGATTTGAGTGGAGTGGAGTAGAATGATGAAATGTCTATTATTTTCTAAATATATCAATTTCTGCGTTATTATAGACTTTTCTAGATAAATACCCATTTCTGCGTTGCTGAATTATATTATCAAATACTGCGATACAGTTTCTGCGACTGTGGTTCTGTTTGTATGTGGATTAGATTGAAGGGATTGAAGGCAAATTACATTTCTGCGACTGTACTGATTCTGTTTCTACGTGGATTCAAGGTTGGTTGTTTAAGCAATACCGTTTGTGGATTCAAGGTTGGTTGTTTCTGTGACTCTGATTCTGTTTGAATAATGTTTGTTGTTTCTGTGACTCTGATTCTGTTTCTACATGATTTGAATAACATTTGTTGTTTCTGTGACTCTGATTCTGTTTGAATAACGTTTGTTGTTTCTGTTTCTACATTTGAATAACCACTAATGCTGTTTGTTGTTTGTTGCAGGGCTGAAAATGGAGTCTGTGGAGAAATGGAGAAACTTTTTTAGACGTGCAGGGATTGACATTTTTACTTTGATTGAATATGCAATTCATATTGCAGCTGCCGATTACCCGAAAGAATTTGGCAGTAAGAGAGAGAGAATTGCAGAGACACTGTATGCTGCATGTAGGCCGCCGTGTACTTGTGACTGTGGTTGTCTAATTAAGCTGGCTGAACAACTCCATGATGATCAAATTATTGATGATGACGGTGTGGATGAGGTTATTGACCACCAGTATGGTAATAACAACGGCAGTGGCCATGAGAGTACAGATGGTAATAAAGTCCATAACAACGGCACATATGGTAATAATAGGACGTGTATAAGCAGTTACAGCTATGATGAGGTTGAGGTTGAAGCCCTCACAAAAGAAGAATTTCTTGAAGACGAATTAGAATCCCATGATGAGGTTGAGGACGTTGAAGCCCTCACCAAAGAAGAATTAATTGAAGACGAATTAGAATCCCAAGATAAGGCTGAGGTTGAAGCCCTCGCCAAAGAAATTGAAGACGAATTAGAATCCCATGAAGTTCTTGGCGAGGTATTCAGGATCAAAGACAAAATTCTTGAAAATCTTGGAGATGGAGATGAGGTAGTAATAAATTGTCATTAATCAAGTTATAGTTTTGCAAGCAATAGCAATAGGAATAGTTTTATTAACTCCCAGTTCTTGTAAGAGGTTTTTATGCACTCCCAGTTCTAAGTTTATTCTCCACCACATTTGCAAAGCTTTTAAATTATGATATTATTTTAGATCCTTTCTAGTTTTATTAATGGAATCACAACTTTAAATTTTGTGATAGTAGATTTTAACTGCCTCCTGAAAATTGCTGTATTCATTAATTCTCTCCATAATTTGTGTTGCAGTCCGTTGCTCAGCTATATGAGTGCTTGAGAACACTGGAATTGATGCAGATCACAGTGGAGATCCTAAAGGTATGCTCTAATTATTTTTAGTTGACGTTGTACTCATGGAAGAATTAAACGTAGTTCCCTCTATTATGTAAATTGGGTTTTGTGTTCAATAATAAATAATCAACGTCGTGTCGTGTTGTGCAATTCTATCCAGGACACTCAGATTGGGAGACTAGTTAATCGGTTGAGGAAACACAATTCAAAGGAAATCCAGTCAATGGCGAAGAGGCTTATCAGGTATTTTAACCAAAAACCTCCTCTACCTCTCTGGTGGTTCAATATTGGTGCATGGATAATATATCTAACGCTCAATTCCAACAATCCGTACTTATGACTTATTATTATACTCACAGCAACAACGTGTTTGTTATTAGTTGCGTTTATTTCACCTAATATACAGCGTTTATTTCAGCTAATACAAAGTCAGTGATATATATATATAGAGAGAGAGAGCGCGCGTTTATTTCAGCTAATACAAAGTGAAATACATATATATACACAGCATTTATTTCAGCGTGAAATTTATATAGAGCGTTTATTTTGACAGCTAACTTAGAGGCTTAAACGTGCTAACCCCTTCGGTATGGTGTACTCATGCAGTGGATGGAGAGACCTTGTAGATGAATGGGTCGAGACCAAAGTAAAAGTAATGTTGTTGTTGTAGCTGCAGCCCATGACCAAAGTAAAAGTAATCTGACAGGGGAGAGTCGTCCTCATGATGTTCAGGAAAAAACAAACAAAGAGACTAGGGGAAATGCTGATCAAATTCAAATTCAGACTTGCCAGGGCCATAAGATGAGCAGTAATATAATTCCCAGTTCTGGCCGCCTTGGGAGACCTCCAATAAGCTCTGAACAGAAGGTATCCTCACAATGTGCAACAGCACCCCGATTTCAACTCTTTTTCTCTCCAAAATGTAAGCAAAAATAGACTCTCATGTAAAGTTAAATATTCCACTATCCACACAACCTTGTTTGTTTTTTTCGGATCTATTTCTGATATTTGTTCTTTTGGATCCATTTGTTTTTAAACTTAAATTTTTGTATTTGTGCAGCAGAAATCAAAACCTCTCCATGATGCATCTCTTAAAGTGAAGCTTGAAGCAACCAAAAAAAGACTTCACGACCGATATCAACAAGAAGAAAATGGTTAGCATTCTTCTATTTCTATTTTTATTTTAAGATTTGTTAGTGAAATATTATTATTTTTGTTATCAAGTGGATATTGACTCATAAACTTGGTAGCTAATGTGGTGATGTTTTTGTTGCAGCCAAGAAGCAACGTAGAGTTCAACCAATTGCATTGCAAGACCTGCCTAAACAGGTCCCGAACCAGCAGAAAATGGTGATCATTTTTCTATTTTTATTTATTTATTTTATTATTATTATTATTAAATGGATATTGATTCATTATAAACTTGGTCAATATTTTTATTTTTTCAGCTAAGAAAAAACCATAAAATTTAAGAAGTTAAATTGCAAAACCTACCTCTACACAACTATTTCAGAACAACTTAGAGTTCAAGAAGTGAAATTGCAAATCCTACCTACACAAGCACCACTGAAATGCTTCAGAGTAAGCCATTGTCACAGCATCATCATGGGTGGATGCCATATTGTAACGTCAAGTAGTCAAAGGGCAGCAGCTTGTGTGTAAATTAAAGTGGCGATGATGAGAAAGTAACCGGCCTAATTTTCAATTTATGGTTTTTACTCTCATAAATTGAATTCTTACATTGGAAGAATAGATTAATTGGCCTGATTTTCAATTTATGGCTTTTATTTCAATAAATTGAACTCTCACAATGGAAGAATAGATTAATTGGCCTGATTTCTAATTTATAGCTTTTATTCCAATAAATTGAACTCTCACATAGGAAGAATAGATTAATTAGACTGATTTCCAATTTATGAATTTACTCCAATAAATTGAACTCTCACATTGGAATTCTATAAATATTCTATTTCTTTATGATATTTTTCCTATTTTTTAAATAATTATTAAATTTGGTAATATAAATTATCATATTTGTAATTCCAAATAATCAAAGGACAACCTCTTGTGTGTAAATTAGAGCTGTGACCACCAGAAAGTAAACAACTTGTGTGTTGGTATGATTTTCATTTTATGGTTTCTGCTCTATTAAATTGAACTCTAATATTGGAAGAAATATATATTTGTTAGAACTCAAACTCTGATATCTTTTTTAGATCCATTGTTGCTCTTTTTTGCACCATAAATTGAAAAAACATTTAAGTAAAACTTGGAGACCATATTTATATCCATTGTTTTAGTTGTGGACTTGGCTTTCTATTCATTTGGAATCAATCAATTTCACTTTCATGATTTACTTTAAAAGATGTCCGATTAAATTTTTTATTTATTCTGTTATCATAAAATTTAATAATTGTTTATGTTAATTGTGGAAAAATAAATAAATATATAAAAAAAATGGAATACTTTTAGATTCAAGTGCCAAGTATTAAATTTAACTAGTTTAATTCAATATTCTATATATTTATATATTTATGATTTCTTAGTTAAGTTTTTAATAATTATTTTGAAATTTGGTAATATAAATTGCTATATATTAATTGTGATATTTTTTAAAGGTTTATTTTTTATTTTTATTTTTATTTAATCTGTTATTATACATTTAAAATAAATGTTTATGTTAATTTTGAATTTTTTTTTATTAAATTTAATATTTGTAAATTCAAGTGCTAAGTAGTAAACTTAATTTTTAAGATAAGATTATATATATATATATATATATATATATATATATATATATATATATTAAATTTGCTAGTAGAAATTGTTATATTTGTGATACTTTGTATGGTTTTTTAGTGTCAAGGTTGCATAGATAGAATGCATTGTGTCATTGTTTGTGGTATAGTAATTTTTTCTCATCTCAATCTAGAATATTCTATAGACGTTAGATCCCTACCATCCACCTTATAAGTATTGATAATTAAATTAAAATTTTAGAAACTCTATTCCAAAATAAACACCCCTATCAACATAATTAAACACCCTATTAATGTAAATAAGAAACTCAAAATAGCCCCACAATCAATCTCAAAAAAAATAAGAGTAAACAATCCCAAATTATTTTGCATTATATAACATCAATACTTGCATAGAAAACACGTTCTTAATATAAAGAACAAAGTATGTTCAAGTCTCGCCTCTCTACATCACTATTGGACATATACAAACCATGTGTATTTTGGCCACATTAATATAACCCTTACTAAACACAAAATGAACGAACATAAGTGATATCAACTCAATTGAATAATTATAGGCTTGGACTAGTTTGAGTAGCTTGGTACCAAAATTATCATTTCATATACCCGAATTGGTGGTTCATAATAAAATTGGACCTTGATTTAGTTTGAAGGCTAATAAATCGATGAAGTATACCAAGTTTGAGTTGGATATAGTTGGGTTTACAAATTTTGATTTGTATTGGGTGTAATGTATGACATGAAAAACTAGATGTGGTTGTGTTTTTGGGTTTGAAATAATGTATTTGATCGTGATGACTTCTCCAAACATTGGATCTTTCCTCAATCCCTATTATTATCTTTCGTTTCATTATTATTATTATTCCTAATCCTATGTATGTTTGTCTTATCTGAGTTGTACTTTTGGTTGGGGTAACATTTATTTTATTACATACTGAAAAAAGGTATGACATTCAATGGTTCTCCTAAGTCAGCCAAATAATTATAGGCATTGTGACTATGGATTTGAAAACCAAAGCTTAATATACACTCATTTCATTTTTCCTTCCTCTCCATGGAAACCATAAATTCGACCAAACCATTTCAAAATACCCATGTAGTTTCTATGCACTAATCTCTACTAAGCAACAAACCTGGGATGTAGGAATATTAAAAACAAAAATATCAATAATTTTATGTACCTTAATGTGATTTGAACATCTTTAATTTATTTGATAACCTTAACATCAAATCTATCGAGATGAACAATCGAAGTTGTACTTTTTTTTGGAGTAAAATTTATTTTACCACATATTGAAAAGAGATTCACATTCATTGATTCTCTTTATTCAACCAAATTGTTATGGACATTTTGATTTTCAATTTCGAACATCTACAAAGGTTGGTTTTTAGACTTAAAATTATTACCAATCATAGCATCACACATAAATTTATTTTTTTCTTACAATTTGGTTTCACCATAGATAAGATTTGTTTTACCTTATATCCCACCATTTCCTTATGAGATACATTAGGGGATGACATGAAATGTTGTAGGATGACTTATTTTTTTAGAAAAATGTTGTCTTTTCAGATTCCTCAATCACATTATAATTCAAACCCATCAAAGGAATATTTGTTATTAGTGATTTATTGGGCGTGTGAAAAAAACCCAGTAGGACAAGATGTAGAAGGATTAGAGTTAACAAACCCCTTACTTCTCAAGTTGTAAGCCCTTTTGTATCACATGGGTGATATCCAACATTAATTCAACTATCTACTCTTTATCATCTCCTAGAGACATTGATATAGAATTTAAGGACGTGGTTTCTTCAATATCTTCTTCTTCTTATTCTTCATCCTCTTCATCTTCATCCTTATGAGTTGATACCTCAAACCATTTTTGTCGATACAAAAACTAACTTTTCCACCAATGCCATAGGATGAAACCATTTTAGAAATGTATTTTTAAAATGGTTATCTTAATAATAATTTCTATAATTTTCATTGGTTGCGTCCCCCAAATTCAAATTAATGTTAGTAGCTTCAGGTGGGTTTGAAAAAGTAATACCTTTTTTGTAACAAGGTTTGTAATTTCTTTGACTAGAGACACATAGTCCAAAGTTCTTTTTTTATATCCATAATTTCATTTGGATATTTTTTCCACTAAAGACACTCTCCATATTAGTTATATCTTTTTATTGAATCTCATTAGGGGTTCCCAGTGAAACTCATTATCAAATTTTACACATCTTTGGATTCTTTAGAAAATGTAGCCAATGTATTATTTCCATTTATAACGTGAAACTTCGAAATACATCCTTACAAAGCATTAGGAGGATATTCAAATATTAAAACTTAAGTTGGGATAAAAAAAATTTGAAAATTTATTTGTGACTGGGGTAAAATTCTAGTTATATGCCTTTACTCCAAGTGTTATCAATTTTTATTTTTCTAGTTCTTTTAAATTTTGAGTGGGAGTAGATTCATCACCAAATTTATCAATAAATGAGTTTTTGAAATCTCTCAAAATGTATAAGGAAATAATCCATAAATTGCATTTTTGGGTTCATCATTTAATATTGTAATAGGAAAATATGAATTTTTAATATGATCCGCTTCTAAGATTGACTTCTCTAGGTCAAATTTTCATAAGACATGTTCAAGGTGCTTTGGAAGATCATGGAGTTGACTTGCTTAGTTGAGAGCCTCTTGAAATCTACTAGTATGTAGTCACACTTGATTTTTATCCACTTGAATAGAAAGAAATTTGATCTATAAATTATCATGGATATTCAACTAGATAGCTTGTTACAACATGTCTAATGACATTATATTTAAAATTTTGAAATGTACAATTTATGAGGGTTTATTTCTATTTAGATTTTAGAATCTATAAATTAATATTTATTTCATATGCATGCAATCTATAATTATGTAGAAAATAGATAACATTGAAATAAAAACTCACAAACCACAATTAACACAAGATATGTACTAGGAAACCCTTTTGGGAGAAAACACAACTAGAAGGTGACATTATTATACTCTCTTTCTCTTAATATAAAATGGATGTAAGTGAAAATAAGTAAGACCTATGGTCTATGGGCTACTACAATGCACAGATACTCTCCATCTACTCTCTCCCTAACCCTTTTGGCTACTTTTCTCAGTTATGGAACAAAATGCACTCAAAAAGAACAAAACCCCTTTTCCACTGAGTGTCCTAGTTATAACACAACCCGATAGCCTACTAGTGGTTGGGTGTGATTCCTTAAACTCTTAGATAGAGTTAAAAAATTGACTCTTCTAGACTCTTATTCATTGTGATCATGTGGTTAGCTCATTTTCCATGAGTAATGGGGGAAAATGTGGCATCCTCTCAAATTATGGTGGTCAAAATAAATAAGTTAAGTTATGAGTGGCATAATGTTTGCATATGAAATCTGATTGAAGTTATTGTTGTGTTGCTGGAAAGGTATTTCTTTGTAGAATAGGAAAAATAGGTGTGATGATAAATGGGAAAGTTTTAACCCCAACAAATTACATTTAATTCCTCAAATTTCCACCCAAAAGGTTTTAAACCCAAATTTTCCAACCTTGGTCCCACTGTTAAAAATGGTCTTGTGATTTGATTCCTCCACTTTTAACATTCTAAAATAATCAAGATGGATGAAAAATAATATAATGAAATGTATATGGATAATTTTTTTTAATATCTTCATAACATTTTTAGAAAAATCAAAGTCAAATTATGGACTTTAAAATCAGCATATTAAGTAGTAGGAGATGGAGGGGATTATGAAATACCATTCAAGGGTTGATGAAATTCATTAACGGTGAGCTTAATTAGGTACTATATAGTTTCTTCATTAGTTCTAGTCTCAATATAAATGATAATTTTGGTAGTTTTATTCTATCAAGGTAATGAAGGAACAATGTGCAACTTCTTGATTTTGTTGGTGTATACTCTAGTAAGTTAATTTAATTCATTTAATTCTTGGTTGCCTAAAAAAACGTATAATGGTTTGGTTTCTAAAATATTATGATATTTTAGGTTAGCATATCTTCAAAAAAATTCTCAGGTTTAGAATAAATATCAAAAACCATTGTGTAAGAAATCATGATGTATATTATTATTATCAGCCATGCATTGAAATCCATCCTTATAGTGCCTAAACTATTGGTAGCATTGAATGACACTATACAAGCAAAAATTATTATCTCCAATGAAAGGTACCAATTAGGTTCCACACTATTTAGAATAGGGAATATATCTAGTTGATGGCTAACTAAGAAAATTATGATTTAAACATAGCAATATATAGCTTGCTACTTTCCACCTTTAATCAAAAAATACTTAAGAAAACAAAATTATTAATCTAAAAAATCAACTATGTTTCAAAAAAGCAGGGTAATGGTTAGTTTACTACAATCCCATGCTTAAGGCTTGTTAGACTCATATACCAATAGGTGTCATTTTTCATGATTGACTTGATGAACTATGCAATATGTTCAAACCTTTTTCTTGTTGCAAAGGTGTTCCATATTTTCAAAAAAATCAAAAAATCAAAAAATTTAAAAATTGTAAAGAGGGTATACCCTAAAAGAAAAATCAAAGGGTGAAAAAATAAAAATGGCCAAAAAAGTGAAAGAAAATGAACCCCAAACAAGAAAAGGCCAAGGAAATTGTGCAAGTCTAAATGCCACTGCTTATTGCTCTAATGTAATAAACAAATTGTGTGCAACTTGTATTTTATGCCACAATTCATGAATAGTCAAACTGTTTAAGCTTGGCTAGTTCATTTTTCAATTTCATGTTGTAGAATAGAGAATAAATATCTGGCCAAACAGTTTAATCTTGGCAGATAAGTAGATAGGTAGAGTTAATAAAATGAGCTCAACAGTTTAATCTGAGCCTTGGATGTAATAAGTGTAGACTTAGGTAGGCTTGCCATGTAAAAGAAAAATAAAAGTGTGATAAGGGTTTGCCAGTCTAAGTGCACCCTAATAAAGGAGAAAAAATGGTAGAGTAAAGTAGATAGGGTAGGTAGATGATGTTGCAAATTTTCATGTGATGAATGATGGTGTTAAAATGTGTTAAGAATTTACGTTCATCACAAGTGCAAAGGCAGAACACTACATTGGCAGAATTTCAAAGCAAAGCAAGGTCAAAATCATTAATTTCCCCTCTCATTTTCCCCAACGATTTTACTAATTTCCCTAAGCACTAAGGTATTTGAAGATTAAAGGGGCTCAAGGCATTTCCTTGACTTTTGGAGGGACCGGACCCTCGGCCCAATAATTGAAAAGACCTAAGTACTTGAAATCATCCATTATCACATTCATTCACTTCTCAAAAATCTTTTCCTAAGTAAAATCCCATTTTACATAGGAAAATCCTTCAATATTTCATAAAAAGCCCTCAAAATCACTTTTTATTCTAAGTTTAAGTGATGAAAGTATAATAAGGCTATTTACTTTTGAAACTTCACTTTCTTGGTTATATTTAAGTATTTTAAGTTTACATTTTTCCCTTGTCATATTAACTCTAATTTATATATTAAATCCTTATAGAAATGATCTTATCCTATTATATATAACTCCTTTTATCTAATATCCCAAAAACCCATGTATTATAATTTTTAGCCAAAAGTATTTAAGTCCCACTTATTCAAATAAAAAACCCACAATATACCCCCTTTTGGCTAAAATATAACTTTAAATATTATTTCCGCCCCTTATGGTAAATAAGTCGCGTTGATTTAATTATCATATAATAAAAATCATTTAAAAATATATTTATATGTGTTTAAAAGAAAAACAAACATTGCTCGACCATCCACTGTGAAAGGGATTAATTAATCCTTACGATTAATTAATAACCGACCCCAGCCAATCAAATCCCTCCCGATGAGTTTATTTAATTTTTAACTACGTTGGGCCCGCGCCATTAAAACTCCGCCATATCCCTGTCCCGTCAACTGTCTTATCGACCCGTCGAAGATCTACGGTCATTATCAATTTCGCTGGCCATCTGCGTACGAAAGATAATGCACGATGGATCGGCGGTATTCTAAATAGTGCTTGGCTACGTGTCAATCATTGTATCGCGTCACTGCCTCTCCACCCAAAACCGCCTTCCCTCATAAGCAGTGCGATGAAAACGGCTTACCACCTCCCCCCTGTGACTCATCCTCCGTACCTGCTGACGTCATCAATCAAAAGCCCGCCACCCTTTGACTTTGCAAATAAAATGAAACAACCTGTGTTTTTTTATTATATCGTGCACAGTGAACGACGAGACTCCCATGCAGTAAAACCCTTTGTAACCCAGATGTGCTACCTGAAGCCTCTGTTAACCAATTCGAGCATGGTTTACCTCCCAAAAATCCTTCTAGATTCACTCCACAGACCTCTCAAAATTAAATGAAACCTTTTCGACCTCCCCTACAAAAAAATGCTTTCTTAACAATTTGTTTTGTTTTACAGGTGATCAGAAGACCACATCCTTGGATAAACAGTCTTAATACTAGTCATAAGACTTGTTTACTCTAAGAGTGTTATCAAATCTATTCAAACAGAGATGGAAGATAAAACATACAGTTGAAAGACAAGAAAAGGAAACAGGATATTAAATAATTTATTGTTGAAATAGACAGTAAAAACCTAAACTACACATTGAAGGTAAAAGGACACAGTAAAGAAACAGTTAAAGAGTATCAGTGGTTAAAGTGTATCAGGTAAAAGTCAGAGTGAAAGTTAAAATGAAGTTACAGAGCAGTCAAAGGTAAAACAGTAAAAGTAATTACAGAGGCAGTAAAATGGTAAAAAGAGATGAAAATATTTTCACCAACATTGAATTTTATCTAAAGTGAAAGTAAAACAGTTAAAAGAACAAAAAAGTGAAAAGATGAAAAACACAACAAGAAGGAACATTTTTGCAGAAATTTCATGCTTTAGTCATTGTTTTGCAGAAACTATTGTGATCAATCCAAGATGAATTTTGCAAAACTGAAGGAGGTTTATGTTCTTAAGAGGACCATCTACAAAAACCTCTCTCACTTTTCTAACAGCTATTATGGTTTTGGAAATATTAAACAATGATGGAAAGCACTTTTTGCAGAAAATACCAGTTAAGTCATCATTTTGCAGAGAATATTGTGGTAAATAAAAAATACATCATACAAAAATGAAGGAGGTTTTTGTTCCTAAGAGACATATCTAAAAAAATCTATCTCACTTTTTGCACAGTGATTTCATAATGAGAGATATATGCACATCTTTACAAGCTATTTTTCAGACTCTGTAAAACTTTGTTTTACACATATTTGTGCAGAGCCTTTTGTGCATATCTGGAGAGGAATTTCGGGAAACGGAAAGAGGTTTATCTCACCAACATATTAATCTACAATAACATCTTTCACTTTTTACATATCTATTACGGATTGAGAAATAAAAAGGTCTCATTGGACCCCAAATTTGCAGAATTGTTGGAGCAGAATTGCACAAAGAAAGGAAGCAGTTAGTGACTTGGATGCCTCATCATCAACTAAGAGTTGGATAAAATTTGAATTATCCTCTTTGTCATCACCTATCCATACAAAATAGTTCCAAATAGATGAATTAGTTTGAGTGTCCTTTACTTAAGTTCTATTTATGTAAAATAGTTGGAGAGATTTGTGAACTAATCTTGATATTTTTTCAAGATATTTTAGTTTAGAATTTGTATAAATACTTCACTCTTGGAAGTATTGAGGGTGGATTCTTCTACTTTGCTGTAACATTGACTTTTGGAATAAAGTTCTTTTTGGAGAAATTTCTTTGTGTCTTGCTGGATGATGAATTGAAGCTCAAGACTTTTTGTAGGATTTATGTGTCAGACTATAGTTCAATAAGTCATTTCTATCCTATGTTTTAAGTTTTATATATGTTTACTATATCATTGTGTTTCATTTCTGAATAATTAACAAAAATGATTAAATTAGAAATTGCTTAAGTGTACTCTGATTTCAATTGTTATTACTCTAAATGTTTTCTTCTAAACCGGTTATAAACAATGAATTCTTAATTTCTCTTGTTTCTCTGGTTTAAGCATTTGATTACTTAGTAAAGAATTCTTAATTGCTCTTTATTGGTAATCACTCACTTTCCCTCGTTAAACATGTTGAAAGATTCCTAATTTCCTTTCATCCGTTTAAAAATCCATTCCATTCACTTTAGTTTCTAAAATTGTTCTTTGTTTTGGCTATCTTGCCTTGCAAAGCCATATTTTGTGTAAAAAATTAATCTAGTAAAGCCATCTTTTCGACTCCATAGCCCAATGGCCTGAAATAATCAATCTTGCCCTCAGTTGGAGGATTCCACCATTAAAATTAAAACAAAAATCTTGGACTTATAACTAGCCTAATATTTTCTAAGAACAAAGCTAAATTTTAAAGAGAGAGCCCCCTCTCGATACAGATTGGCTAGATTCTGTATCTGAAGGTTGGTTTGTGGTTACCTCGGATTTACTTTCCTTTTCCACAACTTCAAGGAAAATTTGAGTGATAACATAGTGGCGACCATACTGGAGACCTGAATCATTTTAATTTTTACTATTGTTTTCTTATAAGCTATAGATAGAGCCTGAAGATCAGCCAGGTAGCCTTTGAACTGCTTTTGATCTGCAATTGCATAGTAAATAAATGTTTCATTTTAATTGCTACTATTGTTTGCTTATAAGCTACAGACAGAGCCTGAAGATCAGCGAGGTAGCCTTTGAACTGCTTTTGCTCTGCAATTGCATAGTAAATAAATGCTGCTTCAGTCTATCTCTGGTCTAGCTTATAAACTGAACTTTGGTTTCAAACATTCAATCAGTTTCTCTAGTTCAATAAATCTTTAAGAAAATTTAAATCCAATATCTGAAACCTCTTAAAGAAATTATAGAAGTTGTTTTGAAAATTCATTAAAAAACAAAATAATCATAAAATACTCAAAGTTTGGTTTCTTGAAGAACTAACTTTTTCTTCAAAATTTTTTTACAGGTTTAGATCTGATCTATGATGGTGGACAGGGATCAGACACACAAAGGTTAAAATCATCCACCTGGCGACTCCAAATCAATTTCACAATCAAGACTCCACTGGAGGAATGAACCTCAAAGAAAAATATGGAAAGATCAGGCTTTCAACTTGGATCTTAATCCAAGACATTATGTTATTTCTCATTAAGAAATTTTTTCAATGTATATTGTATTTTATAGAAGATCTTAGATTAGTTTTTAGTTATTTTCCTTTGAAGATTGTAAGTAATAATTCTCCTAATCTCTTTGAGCGGCTTTCTTATGAATCTAATGATGATCATTTTCCAATTAAGAAGCCTCAAATAATCAAGACTGATCTTACAATCCCTGTACATATCCCTGTGCCATATAAAGTTCGAGATAGATATAAGCCCCTTATTTTACCTTCTATACTTCATGATTTTCCTAAAAATAACTACAAGTATCTTCCTAGATTTGATGGAGAGAATGGTAGCACTGCCCAAAAACATATTCAAGGTTTTGAGAATTATTTGGATTCATTTGAGATTGATGAAGATGATGTTAAAATCAGACTTTTTTCTCTTTCTTTGCAAAATAGAATAAAGAATTGGTTCAAAAATCTGCCTAATGCTAGCATCTCAAATTTCCAGCAGTTTATCAAAATTTTCCTTGATAGATGGATAATCAAAGTTAATCATTTTGTGATCATGGAAGAATATAATCAATTAAAAAGACATTCAAATGAAACAATACAACAATTTTCTGACAGATTTAATCAAGTTTATTATTCAATGCGAGAAAATATTAGACCTCCTTATGATTCAACTCTCTTGCATTATCCAAGTGCCTTTGATCCAGAAATAGAATTTCGATTAAGAGAAAGAGATCCAAAAACACTTGTACAGATGCAGAACATTGCAGTTGATGTGGAAGTTAATCTCCAAATCAAACAGGAAAAGTTGAAAGCAGAAGAAGAGGAAAAGAAAAACATTACAGAGGTAAAACTCAACCTTTTGGTAAGAAAACTAGATGAAAGAACACATGAGATCACTATGAAAGATGAATTTTTTATTCAAAATCACCATGAAGAAATAGAAGAGGTTGATAGCCATGAAAAAATTCCTGCTAATTCCAATTATCATAGATCAGAAAATGAATTTACAAATCAATATGAGGAAGAAGAATTTGTTGATCTAATGTGTATGTTTGATGACATTCCTTCTTTTGATGATTTGCCTAAATATGATCATTATGATGATAGTTATGTTCTCCAAACTCAAGCTAACTTTATAGAGCAATCAGAAGCTAGTTTGTGGGATGAAGAAACTCAGTTTCAGCAGATTGAAGACAGTGATCAGCCAGTACAGATCAACCATGAGAATGAGGAAGAAAGAGCAGAAAATGTGGAAATAAGTGAAGATTCTTTACCTCTTTGTTTTTCTTCATTTCAGTTCATTAGAGACAACTATCATGCCATCAATAATCAGCAATCTTTAGGAATTGTGATTGACAACAAAGAATATAAAGAAACTATTGATCAAGATTTTTCAGTTTCACAATTGCAGTTATCAGTTCCCATTGAAATAAATGATCAAATGACACAAGAAAGTTCCATACCATTATTTTTTGAATCATTTCAATGTTTAAAGGAAATGTGGTATAACATATTTAATGAAAAGGATGAGAAACTTGGTGAATTTTATGAAGTCTCATGGAAACCTATATGCTATAGGTTGCAGCAATTTTCCAAAGTTTTTCAGGATCCAATAGCAGATATGTTGAATATTGAAGGCATTCAAAGCATTCCTCTATTAACTAACTATGATTTTCAGAATCAAGATGATAAAGGATTCAACACTCAAACATTACAATCATTAGGAATATCATCACAAATCTTATCTGAAAGTTTACAGGGAGATAAAGATGAAAATAGCATTTCATATTCATGGTATGGAGGCCATCCAGAACAGATGTACAGTTGTTCAGATCAGTTAAACATCAATGTATATATTTTGGAAGATCCTTTTGTACAGTTTCTAGAGTCAACAAAGGAAATCAAGTGTTTCCTTATCCTCTCATTTGTTGACAAGTTTCTAATAGGTTGCAGAAGTACAATTTTGATAATCAACAAGAAAATGAAACAAAATCTATCAAAGTACATAATGCTTGAATGGTTGCATTGGCTATTTCATTTTACCTAACTAGCAGTTGAACAGTAGATTGAGTAGGTAGATGAGTGCTAATAAGCTCATAATTTTGAGCATTTTTTTTTAGTTTTCAATTTTCAGCTAGTTTTTCATTAAGTTGGTTTGAAAATTTTTGTGTGTTGTTTTAGTTTCAGATTAGATTTCAGTTTGCAGAAGACAGAAGACATTTACTGGTTCACCAAGGTCAATGGATGAGGACAACTGACCTGTTGTTCTTGACTTTTCACCAGGAAAAGCCATCCCCAAGTGGAGCCAGTGTTAGACTCCTATACCAATAGGTGTCATTTTTCATGATTGACTTGATGAAATATGCAATATGTTCAAACCTTTTCTTGTTGCAAAGGTGTTCCATATTTTCAAAAAAATCAAAAAATCAAAAAAATTAAAAAATGTAAAGAGGGTATACCCTAAAAGAAAAATCAAAGGGTAAAAAGAATAAAAATGGCCAAAAAGTAAAAGAAATGAACCCCATCAAAAAGAAAGGCCAAGGAAAGTGTGCAAGTCTAAATGCCACTACTTTTTACTCTGATGTAATAAAAAAATTGTGTGCAACTTGTATTTTATGCCACAATTCATGAATAGTCAAACTGTTTAAGCTTGGCTAGTTCATTTTTCAATTTCATGTTGTAGAATAGAGAATAAATATCTGGCCAAACAGTTTAATCTTGGCAGATAAGTAGGTAGGTAGAGTTAATAAAAGGAGCCCAACAGTTTAATTTGAGCCCTTGGATGTAATAAGTGTAGACTTAGGTAGGCTTGCCATGTAAAAGAAAAAGAAAAGTGTGATAAGGGTTTGCCAGTCTAAGTGCACCCTAATAAAGGAGAAAAAATGGTAGAGTAAAGTAGATAGGGTAGGTAGATGATGTTGCAAATTTTCATGTGATGAATGATAGTGTTAAAATGTGTTAAGAATTTACTTTCATCATAAGTGCAAAGGCAGATACTACATTGGAAAAAGTTCACAGCAAAGCAAAGTCAAGATTATTAACTTCCCCTTCATTTTTCCTAAAAAAATCACTAATTTCCCCTAAGTGCTAAGGTATTTTGAAGATTAAAGGGGCTCAAGGCATTTCCTTGAGTTTTGGAGGGACCGGACCCTCGGCCCAATAATTGAAAAAACCTAAGTACTTGAAATCATCCATTATCACATTCATTCACCTCTTAAAATCTTTTCCTAAGTAAAATCCCATTTTACTTAGGAAAATCCTTCAATATTTCATGAAAAGCCCTCAAAATCACTTTTTATTCTAAGTCTAAGTGATGAAAGTATAATAATGCCATTTACTTTTGAATCTTCACTTTCTTGGTTATATTTAAGTATTTTGAGTTTACATTGTCCCTTTGTCATATTAACTCTAATTTATATATTAAATCCCTATGAAAATCACCTTTTCCTATTATATATAAATCCTTTTATAGTAATATCCCCAAAACCCTTATATTATGACTTTTTAGCCAACAGTATTTAACTCCTATTTATTAAAATCAAAAACCCACAATATACCTCCTTTTGGCTAAAATATAACATTAATTCTATTCCTGCCCCCTATGGTAAGAAAATCACATTGATTTAATTATCATATAATAAAATATATGAAAAATGTTTAAACATATGTATATATGTTTAAAACAAAAAATAAACCCAAAGTTTAATTAAAACCAAACTTTGAAAATAATCCATCCCCGCGCATTTTTCATCTCCCACCATACAAAAGAGATTAATTAATCCTCACGATTAATTAATGAATTCAACCCGCCAATCAGATCCCGCCCGATGAGTTTATTTAACGAATAATTACATTGGGCCCCCGTCATTAAAACTCCACCATCTCCCTGTCCCGTTGACCGTCCGATCGCCCCGTCAAAGATCTACGACCCTCATCCATTTCGCTGGCCATCCGCGTACGAAAGATAACGCGCGATGGCCAAACGATTTTCAAACAGTGTCGTGCTACGTCTCAGTCGTTGTATTGCATCGCTACCCTTCCGCCTAAAACCACCTTCCCTCACAAGCAGTGCGATAGAAACCGCTTACCACCTTCCCCCCCATGACTCATCTGTCGTACATGCTGACGTCATTAATTAAAACCCACCACCCTTTGAATTTGTAAATAAAACGAAAAGAACTTGCATTTTTTTTATATCGTGCATAGTGAACGACCAGACTCCCATGCAGTAAAACCCTTTGTAACCCAGCTGCGCTACCTGAAGCCTCTGTTAACCAATTCGAGCATGGTTTACCTCCCAAAAATCATTCTAGATTCACTCCACAGACCTCTCAAAATCAAATGAAACCTTTTTGACCTCCCCTGCAAACCAATTCTTTCTTAACAATTTGTTTTGTTTTACAGGTGATCAGAAGACCACATCCTTGGATAAACAGTCTTAATACTAGTCATAAGACTTGTTTACTCCAAGAGTGTTATCAAATCTATTCAAACAGAGATGGAAGATAAAACATACAGTTGAAAGACAAGCAAAGGAAATAGGATATTAAACAATTTACTATTGAAACAGACAGTAAAAACCTAAACTACACATTGAAGGTAAAAGGACACAGTAAAGAACAATTAAAGAGTATCAGTGGTTAAAGTGTATCAGGTAAAAGTCAGAGTGAAAGTTAAAATGAAGTTACAGAGCAGTCAAAGGTAAAACAGTAAAAGTAATTACAGAGGCAGTAAAATGGTAAAAAGAGATGAAAATAATTTCACCAACATTGAAGTTTATCTAAAGTGAAAGTAAAACAGTTAAAAGAACAAAAAAGTGAAAAGATGAAAAACACAACAAGAAGGAACATTTTTGCAGAAATTTAATGTTTTAGTCATTGTTTTTCAGAAACTATTGTGATCAATCCAAGATGAATTTTTCAAAACGGAAGGAGGTTTATGTTCTTAAGAGGACCATCTACAAAAACCTCTCTCACTTTTCTAACAACTATTATGGTTTTGGAAATATTAAACAATGATGGAAAACACTTTTTGCAGAAAATACCAGTTAAGTCATCATTTTGCAGAGAATATTGTGGTAAATAAAAAATACATCATACAAAACTGAAGGATTTTTTTGTTCCTAAGAGACATATCTACAAAAACCTATCTCACTTTTTGCACAGTGATTTCATAATGAGAGATAAATGCACATATTTACAGGTTATTTTTCAGACTTTGTAAAACTCTGTTTTACACATATTTTTGCAGAGCCTTTTTTGCACATATGGAGAGGAATTTTGGGAAACTAAAAGACGTTTATCTCACCAACATATTAATCTACAATAACCTCTTTCACTTTTTACATATATATTACGGATTGAGAAATACAAAGGTCTCATTGGACCCCAAATTTGCAGAATTGTTGGAGCAGAATTGCACAAAGAAAGGAAGCAGTTAGTGACTTGGATGCCTCATCATCAACTAAGAGTTGGATCAAATTTGAATTCTCCTCTTTGTCATCACCTATCCATACAAAATAGTGCCAAATATATGCATTAGTTTGAGTGTCCTTTACTTAAGTTCTATTTATGTAAAATAGTTGGAGAGATTTGTGAACCAATTTTGATATTTTTTCAAGATATTTTAGTTTAGAATTTGTATAAATACTCCCTCAATTGGAGTATTGAGGGTGGATTCTTCTACTTTGCTGTAACATTGACTTTTGGAATAAAGTGCTTTTGGAGAAATTTCTTTGTGGCTTGTTGGATGATGAATTGAAGCTCAAGACTTTTTGCAGGATTCATGTGTCAGACTACAGTTCAATAAGTCATTTCTATCCTGTGTTTTAAGTGTTATATATGTTTACTATATCACTGTGTTTCATTTCTGAATAATTAACAAAAAAAGATTAAATCATAAATTGCTTAAGTGTACTCTGATTTCAATTGTTATTATTCTAAATGTTTTCTTCTAAACTGGTCATAAACAATGAATTCTTAATTGCTCTTGTTTCTCTGGTTTAAGCATTTGATTACTTAGTAAAGAATTCTTAATTGCTCTTTATTGGTAATCACTCACTTTCCCTCGTTTAAACATGTTGAAAGATTCTTAATTGCCTTTCATCCATTTAAAAAATCCATTCCATTCACTTTAATATCTAAAATTGTTCTTTGTTTTGGCTATCTTGCCCTGCAAAGCCATCTTTTGTGTAAAAAATTAATCCAGTAAAGCCATCTTTTCGACTCCATAGCCCAATGGCCTGAAATACTCAATCTTGCCCTCAGTTGGCAGATTCCACCATTCAAATTCAAACAACAAAGCTAAATTTTAAAGAGAGAGCCCTCTCTGGATACAGATTGGCTAGATTCTGTATCTGAAGGTTGGTTTGTGGTTACCTCGGATTTACTTTCCTTTTCCACAACTTCAAAGAAAGTCTGAGTGATAACAAGGCTATTGACAAGAAAATTGTGAGATGAAAAATAAACTAGTCAGTTATAAGTGAGAAAAGTTTGCACCTATAAAAGAAAATTTTTATAATATTCCAAAACTCACAAAAAAAAAAATTAGTTCCACAATAACACATTCAGAACTTAAGTATGTCTCCAAAAATATTGGCTCAAAATGGCTTATCATTCATTGATATTAAATAGAAAATTCTACAAGATGCATAGAATTCGACTCATTTTGATTTATAGAAAAATAAGAAAGTGATGAAACTTATGAGGTTAAGATACCTAGGTAAATAGTTGTTTCCCCTCCTGTCTTATTGGTTATATCTATCATTTACTATTATTTTCCTCTAAGATGATTCAATTTCCCTTGACTATCTTGACATCTTAATTAGTTGTTATCCTTCCCATTGGGTTAATTGAAATTTTCTATATAAGATGACATTTTGTTTCACTAGATAAAGTTTCTTCTTCTTTATCTCTCCATTTTCTCACAAAGTATATCCATGTCTAAAAATTTGAGAATATTGTCTCCCTATATATATATATATATATATATATATATATATATATATATATATATATAGTTGAAGATATACTTGGTTTAATGTGATGTTGTAGCATATCGTTTTCGCATATTTCTCTAATTTAGGGAGTATATTGTCAATTAATATAATTTTCTTGGTAGAGGCCTCAATGAATCTATGCGTAAATAAGTCAATAATATCAAGGAGAGCTCTTATACCTTTTTTTATGGGAAATATATATCTCCAACTATTTGGACATCGATGCTTCGGGAAAAAATATAGTCTAGTATCTAAAAGAATGGATGTCTAAATCCTCTATTAACTTTTTATGTTCTTCCATATAATAGGAGAGCTCTTGTCCTTATCAAAAGTCCATTTAAGAGTACCATGAGACCTATACTTGCATTATTTTAGGTCAAACTCCATTTCTTGCAAAGTATATGATGGAATAATGGAAATTTTAGGAGGAATTTCATCTAGTGTAACCTATTAATGTTTCCCCGTATTGAATTGTAGGTTAGTTTGTTGGTAATTTAGTTCCCATAATTAAACATATTTATTGACTTCTACTATATCCATCCCAAACATCTACAAATATGCGCTTTATTGTAAAATTCCCTCTACACAAAGTTAAGTTCATTTTACAGTTTCAATGCATCTGCAAATAATTGAAGAAAATAATAATTAGATTTATAATATTCCATTCATCTATATACTCGTGCATCTATTTATTTTTCTTTTCACTTTTCTTTCTCTTATGTGATTTCAACATCTTCCTCACTAACTAGAATTGCTTCCTTAGGATCTTCTAGTATGTTAATCACCTTAGATTGACCTACAACCAATATTTCTTGAGGTTCTAGCTTCCTTTTCTTGCATCTCTTGGAGGATATATAGAAATTCCTACAAAATATTCACAAAGATAAACAAACACTTAAGGGTAACTTTAAAAGCTAAATTTACTAAAACTAGTGAATTTCAATTAAACCATTTGAATTAGATAAGATTGAAGGTATTATAAAATATTTAGCCTAATATGAACTACGTGTTTCACTAACCATGATGAATTCTTTGGTATTTAATGTAGGATCCAAAAATAGGTTTGAACTTGGGTAGTGAGGCTTGCATGTAGTGTCATATTTCCCTAAATGTTGTAATTGAAATGATTAGAGTTCTAAGGATTTGAGATTTAGTAATGTTAGTAACCTATAAATTATAGGATCTCAAGGTGATCGTATACTTCACATTTCTTGCAAGTTTTCATTATTGAAAAGATTTTCAAAATTAAAATGATTTCAAATAAAAAAATATGAAAAGAAAGAAAAGAGGGTATAAAAAAAATAAAAGAGAAAAAGAGAAAGAGAAAATAAATAAAACCCCAAAAATTAAATAAAACTAAAAGTGCTACAAGTCCAAATGCCACTACTCATTAGATAAGTCTCTCTAGTCATACAGTTTAATCATGATTAGACAATTTTCAATTTCTGTTGATAGGTTAGAGAAAAATATTTTCCAAACTGTTTAATCTTGGCTTATCAGTAGAGAGGTAGAAAATGAAGTTGACTCAACCGTTTAAACTGAGTCAATGTCTGAAATAAGGATAGGTGTTAGGATAGAAATTCAAAAGAAAAATGATTTAAGGGTTAGCTAGTCCAAATGCACCCTGAAAAAGAAGAAAAAATGTTAGATGAGTAGCTTTGGGTAGGTAGATATGTGGAGGAGGAAAAATGGAAGGAATATATGAAATTTACTTTACAAAGCACAACATCAAAAATGTATTTTCCTATGCTACAAGAAGAAAATCAAAACGGAGAGTGTCACTCAACGGTTTGAAAAAGGAATCATATTCTAAATTTCTGGACTAATTTATGTTCAAAGTCATTTGGGCATATTTTATGTTTAAGGTTTATCTGAAGTCCCAAAGTATTAATATTCCCTTGGTTCTAACCTCCAAAATCTCACATTTTATTTTATCCTAAAGTTTATACTTCTCTCCAACACACATATTCCCGACCCCACCATCCCATCACCATGTCACATCCACGAAAAACCATCTCGCACCTTTCCCGAAATCCTCGTTCATCACTTCATATCTGACGCTCCTCAACCCTTTTCGGCCTCCCTTTTTCCACCGTCAACCAAACTGCCAAATCCATTTGACCATTACCAATGTTGTTGCACCACGTCCACCGTCATCTGTACACTCTGCCATATCATATCTCTCCCCTCCAGCAGCCCGTTGTGCCATAAATGGTCGGGTCGTTAACCAACGGGCCCACACCACCTCAACGGTTGATCGATCATCCTTTAAAACCCAAATTATCCACTAAAGTAGAGTTTACCTTGCTGATCCTGTTGAATTACTGCATTTGTTGGATGTGTATATATTTACATAGAAATCACAGATTAGCCACTGTTGCTGAAGGTTTATTGTTCATCAAAGGAGAAATTATTGGCGCTTTGTGAACCGGATTACAGTTCTCCTTTCGATTGTTCAATTCTGATCACAATCCCCTTCTATCATATCCATTCCTCAGTGTCGATCTATATCATTTCCCCTTCTCTGCTCCCTTTTTATCACATCCCATTATTCATTGTCGATTGAGAACTAACTTAGAGAAGAAAAAAAATTCCTCCAAAGTCAGACCAACAACCCTTCAACCCCATGGTCTACCCTCAGTTAGACTTAGATCACATACCCCTGCTAGACAGAGATTACAAGATCCACGAAAGAGAGTCTGACTTCAACTTGTTCGATGTCTATTGCTGGCTTGAGGAAAAATTCCTTCAAGAAGTAGATGATATAAGACTTTGGGAGACAAAATTTCATTATTTCATCTTTCCCAGAACTCATAGCTGCCCTAAGCTAATCAAAAAATGTCAATGATGTTATGAAATTAACCAAAGAGCCATAGTGAACCCTGCAGGATAAATACTATTTTCTGTCAATGCCCAATCCATTCAAGAAATGATGCAGGCACCCATTGTTGAGAATAACATTCCCTTTTCCTATGAAGCCTTGAGAGAATTATACCAGAAAATTGACTTTGCTAGTAGGGCCAAAACCTTTGAATTATTCTTGGCCACAGATGCCCTAATGCCTACCACAAATCGCCTATACCATTCATCCATCTTTCCTGATAGGACCAAACACATCCTCATTGTTTTATCTTAATTATTAGGGTATCACAATGATGAGTGGGTATATGAAGCCATGATTGGATTCTTGTCTATTCTTTCCTCAAATGTTCAGCCCAAAATTATGTTCAACTATGCACAGTTCCTTGCAGATGAAATTCATGAACAATTCTTGAAGTTTCAAACAGAAGAGGTTTTCAAATACACCTCTCTATTGGTGTACATGATGGTTTATTCCCAATCTAGCAGGTTTCAGTTTGAGATGATGAAGTTGAATGATCATTCTCAGCCCCAATTAGTGATTTTCTAGACTACTTTATTGATGAAGGAGTAGAAGAATTAATCCTACAAGAGCTTTGTAGACATTTTTATTCATCCAAATATCAATGAAATCAGCAGTACTACAGAGCAAAGGATTAGTGAGGAAATAAATAAGGTGATGAAGTTGAAAGAGTAGATTAGAAAAATAGATTGGTACCTCTACCAAAACTACACAAAGATAAGGGTTTATGGAAGTGAATTGGCCCCTTATAAACTGCCCAAGTATCTCTCTATGAGAATTTTTCACTTGAAAGTATCAAACAAATGATAAATGTAGATAAGATGCATTTTGTCTGTGCCAAGACGAAGTCAAAATTTAGGATCAAATCCCAAATTGGTCCATTTATTTGCAACAGCAGAGCAGCAAGGGATGAGTCAAATAAAATTTTAAAGGAGATGAAGTTCACACATAGTTTCACTTGGTCCTATGATCCAATTGGGATCATCTCCATGAAGAGGGTGGAGAACAAGTCCACACCCTAAATTCATACCCACAGATTGGAGATAGAAAAGTAAATGAACCAAGAATAATGGGTAGAAGACACACTCAAGGAGGAAGAAGAGTAGGTCATCTCTACTTTAGGAATTCAAACACCAACTCCACAAGAAAGGAAAATTGCAGGAGTTCAAGATGATAAAGGAAAGGAGCACGAAAAGGATATAGGAAGAAAAAGGACCAGGGAAGATCAAATAGACATGGATATTGATCCCTCCACTAAATAATTGAAAATGAATTACAGGAAGAGGGCCAGAATCCGCATGGAAATTGACCAGGGTAGTGATAAATATCAGCAGACAGTGATCACAATAAAATATTCACCAAGCTCATCTCCAATAGGTGGCCAAACAATTTTCTGAACATCCTTTGCCACTATGCCTTTCTAACAACAGAATGTTCAGACTCCAACATCTACATCCACTGAAGGGAAAAAGGAGGAAGATATCTATGACACCTTCAAGGAGATCAAAATAATAAATTAGGTTTTGAATACCAACACATACAATTAGTTTTGGAAACAAACAAGCAGCTCTGAGAGTAGAATTCTATCAGCATTTGACTCTAAGAAGGGAAGAATGAATATGGCATTTTTGGAAGCACAAATTCTTCAGCCCAAGGGTGCAACAAGCTACAAGAAGACCTCTTTTGAGTTTGACACAAAGAAAATTCATCCAATATACCAAATGGAGATGCACAAGCAGACAAGAAAAATGATCTCCTCAACACTAACTAGTACAACCTTGATTCTCACAAAACTACAAGTGACATTATCCAACACACAGTCACAGTTGAAGGTCGAAAATATCTCCTCCATGGCCAAAGACAGAAGGATTAAATCTCTGGAGGATTTAGTGATGCAACTAAGGTACAATCCATAAAACATAGTTGTGGCATAAACACTTGTGAGGAAAAAGAATGCACACATAGCTTCTTTTAGGAGGCAACTTAATATACTAGTGACAGAAGATCCTATGGCCAAGGAGATCGAAGAAACTAAAACACAGAAGGGAGAAATGTTGCAATTGATTGTTGAACAAAAAGAACAAATTAAGAAAATGGAGAGTGAGATGGCCAACACAGTAAGGCATCCTATTTCCATCCTCCATAAATATCATGCAATGTATGGGTAGAAATCAGCCCATACTCTCCCAAGAGTAACCAAAGAAACAAGGATTCTTGCTTCCATCTTACATCATCATGACACAAGTCATGGAGCAAAAACATACTAATGGACATCTGGAATGTCTCATCAGAAAAATACAAATAAGCTCCCTTCTGCCACATCATGTGAGAGTTATTCCATGTCCTAAACCCAAGTACATACATGAACATAAGATATATCCCAAACAAAAATACATGTAAATACATGAGACATATCCCAAGAAAAAGTAAATACATGGACATAAGATATATCATGAGATGTCCAAAATCTCTCATCAACAAATAGCGCAACCATACCGCCTGCTACTACATGTCATCAGTGATATACATGGCATGGATCCTAAAAATGTGAGATGTTGGGTTAAACACATACTCACCCAAAAGCAACCAACACAGACATGCTTCTTGTTGCCCAAAATCATAGATCTGCACGAAGGTAGGCAACCTCCTGCTCCTCATCCAGATCCATTCATCCCAATTTGGATGATGAATCATGCCAAGCTCAATCTTGGTATCCTCCCAAGGTAGAATACCAACATCCTCCATCTGAATAGCTTTTCACTCCATGAAATGTTGAAGTGCACCTCCCTTGAGGTCTCTCCATGAGATCTTCTCATCAATGGCCCATTGGACTAAAAACAAAAACTGATATTAGGCTAGATAACCAAATAGGAGGGTTTGATTTTGATTTTTAGAGGTTTTTGTTGGAAAAAGGGAAAAACAATTTTGGGCTTGGGGATGAGGCCAGTTTCTTGCAGAGTTCAAGTTGGGGCGAGGAAGGCAGCGGATTTGATGTCTTAGATCTAGTGAATGGATTGAAAAGACTGCTGAGGAGCTGGAGAGGGAAAGAGAGTGCAAGGATCCTCTTCAAACTGAATAAAAACATATAAAACTAAACAAAAGTCCAAGGCAGAGCACCAGCAAATCAATGAATTCTACCTCAATTACTCATTCGTTTAATTCAGAAGCATAGAGAAGGGAAATGGCATACATATAACATTAATGAAACTTACAATAACATGAGAAGAACATCATCAAAACTCAGAAGCCACAAGGATCCCAACAAGTGCTGCAAAACTCTGGTCTTTCCTTTGCCAAAAACTGAAAATGGATGTACAATGAGGTGCCAAACTTTTCCCAAGAGTCCAACCAGTCCAACCCTAAAAATGTCTCAGAAAATACAATATATAGACCATCCTAACCCCTTCCCATGCCTCTAGGGGTAGAGCTCATCCTTCTATGAGCTGTTTCAACCAATTCTAAACATGGAGCTGAAATCTAGGCAGCCAAACAACTTGCCTCTATATGCTAGGAGACTGATCCATTCACTCAATTTTCACTTTTTAGTGAATGAATCCTCTAGAACAAGTAAAAACATGCCAAATTTACGTCATAGCCACAAAATTACATCAAGATAGAACAAAAATTACATCCAAAAGTGAAACTAGTCAAACTGGCCGAATTTCTGAGCTGAAAAGTGAAAATTGGGCAAAATTCCTCTATGCGCCGTGCCCAAAAACTCAATGAGCCGCGCAAATTTGGACCTGTTTTTGGGGCACTTCCTGAAGTCCAAATTGAGCTCATGATAGCTTGTTGGAAAGCCTTGGATGTCTGCTATCCAAACCAAGTGGAATTTTTCAATTTGGATATCATTTTCCCCTCCAAAAAAGCAATCTCCCAAGATTGGTTCCTGCTGGTGCAGAAAGTGGAAAAAGGCCATTTTTGGAGTGTTTTTGGCCCTTTAGACAGCCCAAAATTTGATGAAATGCTTCGGCCATTCCTAAAAATACATAATATATCATGAAAAACCCAAAAATGCAAATTTTTCCTCCAGAAGATGTCCCAATCATAAGCGCGCGTCGGGTGGCGCAACGCATCGGGCAGAAAAACCTGTTTTGCAACCAAAATTTTCAAAATGACAAAATATTATCCAAATTTGCTGAAATTTTGAGTGAAGGTCTCTCATCATGTCTCAGGATCAGCCAAGGAATCTTCAGCCAAGATTCAGAGTGGATCCAGCCTCTTTCGACGTTTCAGTGCCTTTCTCAACCTTTCCTTCATGATCTTCATTTTTGCTCTGCAAACGTGTGTGCGGACCCAATAGTGATTATTCATGTGTTTGAGCATGTCTTTTTCCCTATTGACCTTTGCCAAGAGCTTCTCCAGATGAATTTTGACTCTCGTAAGGCAAGTCTCTTGCTCAAATGGTGTCATGTCACCTGGTCTCTTCCGGGCCAATTCCCGGTCTTCACGGATTTGCCACAACTCTATGAGTGTGTGCTGATCCTCCAGTTGTTTATTCCGTTGCTCCAAATAATGTATAACCCACTGAGATCTCTGCAACTTCACGGTCAAAGTGTCAATCTCAGCCTTTTGTTCCTGGATTATCTCTTTCAGCTTTGAGCTGGGAGAATTGGCATCAACGTCGATCAAAACAAAATCAGTATCTTGGCCTCCCGAGGGGCCCTCATCGTGCATAGGCCTCTTGCCTCTATCCTGAACCTGTACCTGTGCTAATGTCGAAGGCGAGACCCCTTCCACGCCATGTGGAGATAGTACTCGCGCTGCTGATGAAGATAACGAGACCCCTTCCACGCCTGGTGGAGATAGTACTTGTCGTGCTGCCGCAAATAAGGCTCTATGGCCTCTCTGATATGTCACACACACTGGAGCACTGATAGGCTCAGTCTCAGGAACCTCAAACTGATGTGAAGGCTCTGCCTCATCATGAACTACCTCGGGAGGCTGTGGCGCTGCAAAGAAATCATGGGAAATGAACTCATCCCACGCGATGCCCTATAATCCAAGCTGATGCACTACAATGATTTTGATGAGCACATAATGATAGATGTTGTTATGCTGCTACTCTGGAGTCTTCTTCTGCACGAGGGTAGTCATCCGCTCTATATTCCGACACATGAAGTATGGAATATTCATCAGTCGCACTCTCGTGAAATGCATCAAAAGTCTCATATGGTATGCATAAAGGCGTGAGAATCTACCCTCACAGCTGAAATATCGGATGATGAGTTTCATCAATGGTGCATAAGACTCCTGCAGAAATCGGAATGGAAATACCCTGCTCAACTGCCTCAAATATCCAGGTCTGATGTAAGGCTCATAATATGCTCTATCCAGCTGATGTCTCTTATTCCACTCCTCACCAATGTTCAGTATCCCAGTCGCCTCAGAAATAGTCTCTGGTGTCAAAGTGAAGTTCACTCCAGCAAGATTTACATGACCATTATGCAAATGTAGGACAAATAGACGAGCTAACTCATGATGATGCTGAGTTCGGGCAATCATGTCGCAATACTGGAAGCATGAATGACGCTAAAAACAATCCATTGCAAGCGGACAGGCCTGCAATTGGTTCAAAGAAGTGGGCTCCTCCCTGACATGCCTGCCACTTTTATGAGATCTCCTCGGCACATTAAGCTCGGTAGATGAATCACGGTCTTGCTCATATCCCTGCTCATATGGTGAATCTGTCTCTGACATGGTGCTAAAATGTGTTTGTAAACTGTATGCTTGGTTGGTTAGAAAATGAGCAATTAGTGTATTTGTTTCAATGCCAAATGTGTCACATATATAATAAGGTGCTATAGGAAATATCACAGTGGGAAAAGGACTGTCAAATGAGTTTTAAGTGTGAAGACAGCCACTGTTTGACTGTATGGGGATTAGGGATTTGGGAATTAGGAATATTTGCAAAGGATATGGGAGTGGGATGGTGATGGGACTTGTAGTTTTTAGGGACAGGTATAAATTCAATGACAAGACACCCTTAAGCTAGGTGAATTCAAGGATATTGAAACAGTCCTTGAATCTTTGGTAATCAAGATTTTATCAATGTTATGAAGTGGTGGCAAGCAATAGGGTTTGGGGGATTCAATGACATGGGAATAAAAGAGAATAAGGAACATGGGACAGCAGGAAATAGGAGTATGGTAGATATAATAGTATGAAAGTGATAACAGTGACAAAAATGATAACCATAACAAGAGCACAAATGTCAATGGAATGAAAGTTTAAACACCGAAGTTTCAAGTTTTAACCACCTCTTTTCAAACCCTTGGGAGCGTATTGCAATATGGGTATAGGGTTAAGTCTTTCACCATTAAACACTTGAATTCCTTCTCTTCAATACGCAGCAAACACACCATAAAATCAATGAACCAGCTTTGACAAACTTACTTGGAGAAAATCGCACTGGAACAAATCGAATTTTTGTGGAGCGGATATGAATTTCGGCCTTAGGGCTCCATGCGTTGCGCGCAGACCCAATGCGCCGCGGCCTTTGGGTGCACCGAGCCCTTAGAAAAATACACGGTGAATAACTCCTCAACGTGCCGCATCGCACCTATGTGCCACGCCTCTGCCCAATGCGTCGCGCGCAAATTAACACACACAATCAGCCTCTCTCAAACACAGTTTTGCTCTTACACTTTCAAAACACGATTTCTCCCTTGGATTTTCTGAATGACACTTGTTGCAAAGGAGTAAATAGCTTTGAGAAATATCTCATATAGACATGGTTTTGATTTTTTCTTCTCCAAAACCCATTTTGTAATGTTTTTTTTACCTTTGGCACTTTTTCATTTAATACAACTTTTGTTTTCTTGTTTCCTCATGACTTTCTAAGCTTTGAATGATGAAATTGGTTGATATTTTGCAGGGATGTTGGCGTAGAAACTTGGCAAAGGAAGACCAAAGTCTGCAAGTGGAGAACTTCGTGGTGGAAAGATACATATTATTGAAAAAACAAATTTGACAATTTCTTATTCAAAACAGAGTTTTGAACAAGAAATGTCCTCAAACATTTTTGATAATAAAAATTTTAAACTGAGAACTTATTGGAAACCTCCTCATGGCCTGGGGGCATTGTTTGACATTAATAAATACCAAACCCTAGACTTAGAAACTAAAATGACTCTTTTTGACCAAAATAACATCTATGACTGCAAATGACTTGAAATGAACTTTGATGATTTTGGCGAAATTTTGACCAACCCAGCAGGTACAAAATTGAGGGAAACAGGAAAACCAAACCCTTCCGTCAGTCAATGGCATGCCCCTAATGGAATGCATATGAATGAGCGGAATGAGACACCTAAACAATGAAATGCAATAAGAGAAATGATCTCTGACGGAGGGCTGTAAAGACCAACTCTAACACATACAATGCTCTAGAAAGAGAAAAGAATGTTACTTTTGGAAATGATACTCCTGCTGTCATTAAGGGAAAAGGTTATGTTTTTCTAAAGGAAAAGGTGAAAGCTTACAATGTTATGTATGTGGATGGATTAAAGCATAACCTGTTAAGTGTAAGTCAAATGTGTGATCAAGGAATTGAAGTTGTCTTTAGCTCAAAAGAATATGTGGTACATGATCTTGATACAGGAAAAACAATTATAGAAGGAAATAGAACACCAAGAAATTTGTATGTATTCAAAAGCTGTAAAGAACAATGTTTCTTGTGTAAATCTTCAGAAAATTGGTTATGGCATAGAATATTGGCCCATTTGAGCTTATGTCAAATCAACAAATCTAGCATACTCAAAGTTGTTCGTGATCTTTCCAATATTAATCTCCCTAAGAGTACCATATGAAAATCTTTCCAATTCGGTAAGCAAACCATAGTGCAATTTAATGCTAAAGAAGGATCAGCAAGTAAGCCTCTTGAACTCATTCATACCGATTTATGTGGACCTATGAGAAAAAGGTCACCTCGTGGAGAACAATACTATATTATGTTTATTGATGATTTCTTTAGAATGTGTTGGATTGGGTTGCTAAAACACAAAGATGAAGCATTCGAAAAATTTCAGATCTTCAAAGCACTGGTTGAAAATGAATTAGATCTAAAAATCAAGTGTCTTAGATTTGATCTAGGAGGTGAATATATATCAGATGAATTCTTTTATTTTTGTGAACAACATGGCATAAAAAGATAGTTTTCTCTAGCTGGTACCCCACAACAAAATGGCGTAGCAGAAAAAATTAATAGAACAGTTCAATAGATGGCTCGGGCTATGCTTGATGATTCAGGAACACCTGACACATTTTGGGGAGAAGCAGCACATACTGCGGTAAATATTCTTAACAAAGCACATGTTCGTGTAAACAGTGATAAAACTCCATATGAGCTCTGGTATGGTAATCTTCCCACTGTAAAGCATTTTAAAGTTTTTGGAAGCGAATGTTTTATCAAGAACAATGATGAAAAATTTGGCAATTTTGAAAAGGAATATTTCTTGGTTACTCTTCTAGAAGTAAAGCATATAAATGCTACAATAAAATACTTTGAAAGATTTTTGAATGCATTGACGTTGTAATTGATGAATCTCTCTCAGCTCCAAAAGGGGAAATACAAACAACAAATGAAGATGATGATGATGTATATCTTCCTGCATCTAATAGAGATAATATAGAAGGTGAATCGAATGAAGCAGTAGAAGAAGATATATCTAAAAAGGCTCCATCCAGGTATGTTCAAAATAATCATCCAGAATCTCAAATTTTGGGAGAAAAGGGATCAGGTGTCCAAACAAGAAGAACTCTTGTAGGGTCTACTAGCTATCTAGAATTTTTATCCACCATTGAACCACAGAATGTCAATCAAGCTAGCAAAGATGAATGTTGGATTCAAGCCATGAATGAAGAACTTGATCAAATTGAAAAGAATCATACTTGGGAACTAGTTCCAAGACCTCATGATAAAAATGTTATTAGAACAAAATGGATATTCAAAAACAAGTTAAATGAAAATGGAGATGTTATTAGAAACAAGGCTAGACTTGTTTGTAAAGGGTATGCTCAACAAGAAGGTATAGAATTTGAAGAAACATTTTCTCCTGTAGCTAGACTTGAAGCCATCAGAATGTTTCTTGCTTTTTCAAGCTTTCAACAAATCAAAGTTTATCAAATGGATGTTAAATCTTCTTTCCTCAATGGTGATCTAGAAGAAGAAGTTTATATAGAACAACCAGAAGGATTCATTTTGGGAAATGATGAAAAACTTGTTTGTAGACTTAAAAAGGCTCTATATGGTCTCAAACAAGCTCCAAGGGCATGGTACTATCGTCTTGACAAATCTCTTCACCAACAAGGATTTTCAAAAGGGTCTGCTGAAAGCAACTTATACACAAAAACTGAAAATGACAAACTATTGATTGTGGTTGTATATGTTGATGATATCATTTTTGGAAGTAATGAAGAGTCTATGAGTCAGAAATTTGCTTCTGTTATGCAGCAAGAATTTGAAATGTCTTTACTTGGGGAACTAACATTCTTTCTTGGCTTACAAGTGCAACAAGCAACATATGGCATATTCTTATCACAAGAAAAATATCTTAAGCAAATTCTAAAGAAGTATGGGATGAAAGATTGCAAACCTATAAGTACACGATTGATAACCGGGTGTAACCTCAGTTCTCATGATGATTCTTCCACGGTGAATCAACCAGAATACAGATCCATGATTAGAAGTCCACTTTATCTCACTGGGACAAGACCATACATTATGCATGTAGTTGGGATTGTTGAACGATTCCAAGCTAATCCAAAAGAGTCTCACCTTCAGGATGTTAAAAGAATATTCAAATATATACAAGGAACTCAAGACTTTGGACTATGGTATCCAAAGAATGTTGATCTCACTCTTCATGCTTACATAGATGCAGATTGGGCTGGAAATTTTGATAATCGGAAGAGCACTAGTGGTGGTGCATTCTATATGGGGCCTTGATTAGTATCTTGGTTCAACAAGAAGAAAATCTCTATTTCCTTATCTACAACAGAAGCGGAATATGTGGCTGCCGCATCATGTTGCACACAACTTCTTTGGATGATGCAGACTTTACAAGACATTCAAATAAAATTTTCACCTCCCATATCCATTATGTGTGATAATACAAGTGCCATTAGTATCTCAAATAAACCTTTGAATTATTCTTGGCCATAGATGCCCCAATGCCTACCACAAATCCCCTATACCATTCATCCATCTTTCCTGATAGGAACAAACCCATCATCATTGTTTTATCTTAATGATTAGGGTATCACAATGATGAGTGGGTATATGAAGCCATGATTGGATTCTTGTCTATTATTTCCTCAAATGTTCAGCCCAAAATTATGTTCAACTATGCACAGTTCCTTGCAGATGAAATTCATGAACAATTCCTGAAGTTTCAAACAGAAGAGGTTTTCAAATACACCTCTCTGTTGGTGTACATGATGGTTTATTCCCAATCTAGCAGGTTTCAGTTTGAGATGATGAAGTTGAATGATCATTCTCAGCCCCAATTAGTGATTTTCTAGACTACTCTATTGATGAAGGAGTAGAAGAATTAATCCTACAAGAGCTTTGTAGACATTTTTATTCATCCAACAATCAATGCACTCAGCAGTACCACAGAGCAAAGGATTAGTGAGGAAATAAAGAAGGTGATGAAGTTGAAAGAGTAGATTAGAAAAACAGATTGGTACCTCTACCAAAACTACACAGAGTTAAGGGTTTATGGAAGTGAATTGGCCCCCTATAAACTGCCCAAGTATCTCTCTATGAGAATTTTTCACTTGAATATATCAAACTAATGATAAATGTAGATGAGATGCATTTTTTCTGTGCCAAGACGAAGTCAAAATTTAGGATCAAATCCCAAATTGGTCCATTTATTTGCAACAACAGAGCAGCAAGGGATGAGTCAAATAAAATGTTAAAGGAGATGAATTTCACACATAGTTTCACTTAGTCCTATGATCCAATTGGGATCATCTCCATGAAGAGGGTGGAGAACAAGTCCACACCCTACATTCATATCCACAGATTGGAGATAGAAAAGTACATGAACCAATAATAATGGGTAGCATACACACTCCAGGAAGTAGAAGATTAGGTCATCTCTACTTTAGGAATTCAAACACCAACTCCACAAGAAAGGAAAGCTGTAGGAGTTGAAGATGACAAAGGAAAGGAGCCCAAAAAAAAGATAAGAAGCAAGAGGACCAGGGAGGATCAAACCGACATGGATATTGATCCCTCCACTAAAGAATTTAAAATGAAGTACAAGAAGAGTGCCATAATCTGCATGGGCATTGACCAGGGCAGTGAGAAGGATCAACATATAGTTATCACAATTAGAGATTCCCCAAGCTCATATCCAGTAGGTGGCTAAACAATTTTCTCAACATCCTCTGCCACTGTGCCTTTTGAACAACAGAATCTACAAAATCCAACATCTACATCCACTGCAAGGAAAAAGGAGGAATATATCTATGATACATTCAAAGAAATCAAAAGAAGGAATGAGGTTCTTAAGACCAACACATATAATCAGTTTTGGAAACAAACAAGCAACTCCGAGAGTAGAATTACTCAAAGATTTGACTCTAAGAAGGGAAGAATGAATATGGCATTTTTGAAGCACAATTTTTCCTGTACCTCAAGGGTGCAACAAACTATAAGAAGACCTCGAGTTTGACACAAAGAACATTCATTCAATAGACCAAATGGAGATGCACAAGCAGGCAGGAGAAAGGATCTCCTCCACACTAACTAGTACAACCATGAGTCTCTCAAAACTGCAAGTGACATTATCCAACACATAGTCACAGTTGAAGGTGGAAAATATCTCCTCCATGGCCAAAGACTCAAGGATTAAATCTTTGGAGGATTTAGTGATGCAACTCAGGTACAATCCATCAAACATAGCAGTGACAAAAACACTCGTGAGGAAGAATAATGCAGACATATCTACTTTGAGGAGGCAAATTAAGATGCCAGTGACATAAGACCCTATGGCCAAGGAGATAGAAGTAATTGAAACACAGAAGGCAGAAATGTTGCAATTGATTGTCGAACAAACAGAACAAATTAATAAAATGGAGAGTGAGATGGCCAACACTGTAGTGCATCCTGTTTCCATCCTCCATCAATGTCATGCAATTTATGGGAAGAAATCAGCCCATACTCTCCCAAAAGTAACCAAAACAAAAAGGGTTCTTGCTGTCACCTTACATCATCATGATGCAAGTCATGGAGCAACAACATACTAATGGACATGTGGAATGTCTCATCAAAACAATACAAATAAGGTCCCTTATGCCACATCATGTGATATTTATTCCATGTCCCAAACCCAAGTACATACATGAACATAAGATATATCCCAAAAATAAATACATGTAAAGACATGAGACATATCCCAAACAAGAGAAAATACATGGACATAAGATATATCATGAGATGTCCAAACTCTCTCATCAACAACTAATGCAGCCATGCCTCCTGTTGTTACATGTCATCAATGATATACATGGCATGGATCCTGCAAATGTGAGTTGTTGGGTAAAACACATACTCACCCAAAAGAAACCAGCACAAACATGCTTTTTGTTGCCCAAAATCATAGATCTGCACGAAGGTAGGCAACCTCCTGCTCCTCATCCAGATCCATTCATCCCAATGTGGATGATGAATCATGCCAAGCTCAATCTTGGTATCCTCCCAAGGTAGAATACCAACATCCTCCATCTGAATAGCTTTTCACTCCATGAAATGTTGAAGTGCACCTCCCTTGAGGTCTCTCCATGAGATCTTCTCATCAATGGCCCATTGGAACCCATAAGGCTCCATGCATGTTGTAGGTAGAGATTCCTCTTTGAGCTGTGATGATCGCATCAAGAAAAACTCATATTGACAATGGAAATTAGTCTTCCTCACAATATGTATAGCATCTATCATATGTCCCTCCAGTTCTTCATGAGTGAAGCCACCTTCAAAATGCTCCAATGATCTGAATGGAAATATTTGTAACGCTATGCAAAGTATCCAAACTAATATAATTAAGTCTGCAAAGTGTTCTCCATGAATTGTAGGTTAAACAAAGTAGTTTCGATTATGTATTTGAGTTTTCAGTGTGAGTATTAGTTAAGTAATTTGAATGTTTAACATAGTACAGCAAAAATACACAGCAAGTAAAATTCACCAGCACAATACACAACAAATTGTTGAGGCAGTTCACCCCTCCTGGGCTACATTTTTTGGTCCAAGGCTCCCCAATGGCGTGTCCTTTCTCTATTAATTTTTTCAAAATGGTTGTACAAGTAAAAATATGCCTCAATAGGCAAAAACAACTGTAAATTTAGCTTCAAAATATAGAAAAAAGCTATAGATGGCTTTTCATTTACATTAAACAGGTAAAGATAGCCCAATACATTGCCTTCTCCATAATGGCCCTAATGGCTCCTTCATCTTCTTCGAAGAAAAATCTATTGTATATCACCTCTGTTAAACCTGAAACCTATTCCAAACTACTCAGAATGCTCCAAAAACCCAAAATTGACTATTTTTGCACCTTGTTTTGTCGAAAAATGAAGAAGTTATGGCAAAAACAAATGTTTTCCCAGTGTCCCCCAAAATCCTCCTCCAAAACTGGAGGAACTCCAGTTAGGGTTGAAAAAAATGGTGGTCCACCTGGAATGGTGGAACCGCGCTCCAAATTAGGTGGTAGCAATAAATGTTGTGGTTAGACATTGGCATGTTCACATGCGAGAAAGCCGCTAACTGTCAACTACTAGGTGGATAAGCTTAAATTCGTGCCCTTGGTCACTGCATAAGAGTCATATGGTGTCGGGGCTAGCTCTGAGGGCTAGCCCCTTAACAACTTCTGCTAGTTAAAAAATTTTATGCTACAGTTCAGAGGTTATGGTCACGTGACGACGGGGCTAGCCCTGAGGGGCTAGCCCCCCAACCTTTTCTTTGCAAACCAATGAGTTGACTATTCATTTAATAGTTGCACGACTCGTTCAATAGAACGCCACAGACGGGCGTGTCGGGTCCCTCTGCCCGAGTTGTCGGGTCGGAGGTTCATACCCCATGAACCAAAAAAAAAATTCACATGAATTTTCAACCTACGGCCTGGGGCCACGTGGCAGCCTCTAGGTAGGCCATGTGGCACCTTCTAATAGGCCCTCAAAACATTAAAAAAAATTATCTTGCCTCATATTTTTTTATAAAAATTGGCATAGTCAACTTAAGTCAAAAAGTCCTGTTTTGGAGTTCACTAGATGATTTCAAACCTCAGTAACTTTCGCATACGACCTCGGTTTTAAGAATCTTTCACGACGCCAAAATCACAATGATGAGGCCTTTCCGATCATTTATATTGCAACCATGTCTGAGCACTTTCATTTTTGAGAAAATTTCATAACTTGGACGTGATCTCCTGATCACACCTCCCCATTGGGAAGCTTTTGGACCCCAAAAGCCTTCAATTACCTGTTCAAAAGATGTGGGTACAGACCCCTTACCTTTTCCACCTCCATCCATTTTTCCTTACTCGGTTTGCTGCCTTTAAGGCCAATCTGAAGATAATCAACACTTCCCCTCTTAGAACTGCATGTCCTCCTATCAAGGATAGTATCCTCTTTAAGCTTGTCCAAATATTCTGGCGAGAAATATTCTATTGATGGTAGCTGAATGTCATTCCCTTGATCATAAATCAAAGGAGACTCATACAAATGTAAATTTTCCACATTCAAAACGAAACACATTTGCATATATGAAGGCAAATCTAGTTGAAAAGCATTATTTCTAGCTTGTTTAATAATCTTGGATGGACCATAACGAAGAGGCTTCAACTTTTTACCTTCTCCTTGCATTCTTTCTTCACTAATATGCAGCCATACGTCATCTCCTTCTTGAAACTTATGATCAACTCTGTGTTTGTCATGCCTCTCCTTGTACTTTCCTTGACTATTTTCAAGCTGTTCTTGAACTTGCTGATGTATGAGCTGAATTATTTCAATGAACATGCGAGCTTTGTCAATGTCACTATGCCCATCAATGGAAACATCCTTCTCAAGAATGAAATATAAAGGTGACTTAGGCAAATACCCAAAACAAGCTTCAAAAGGTGAAGTATTTGTAGAAGAGTGCTTGGCTCGGTTGTAAGCATGCTGAATGTAATGAAAATTCTTATCCCAAAGCTTGGGATGTTTGCTGCAATAACCTCTCAAAAGATGTACAATGGTTTTGTTCACTACCTCTGTTTGGCCATCTGTTTGCGGATGAAAAGCAGTATTCTTTTTCAACTTAGTGTCCATCATCTTCCATAAATTGGACCAAATATTCCCAACAAATCTGGAATCCCTATCACTAACAATAGAAGTAGGCAAGTCGTAATGAACCCAAACATGTTGAAAATATAAATCAACAATTTGTTCAGCAGTTATATATTTCTTACATGGCATAAGAATACACATCTTTCTGAATCTATCAACTACAACATAAAGATAATCATGTTTCTTTCTAGACAATGGTATTCCTCCAACAAAATCCATAGGAACACTTTCCCATGGTCTAGAGGGTACCGGTAATGGCGTATATAAACCAAGCTTCCTATTGCTAGGCTTGCTTGTAGCACATAATGAACAACCACTAATGAAACGTGAAACATTATCTACCATGCGAGGCCAATAACAATACCTCTGTAAATGTGCCACTGTTTTTCTTATCCTGAAATGTCCAGCAATAAGAGAAGAATGAGCTTCTCTCATGACACTTAGTCTCTCTCCCTGTGGTATGCATAACTTGCTGATACGAAACAACAAATTATTATGCAAGTGATAATCATTCTCTTCAAGTTGATTCCCTTCGCTCAAATTAGCATACACATCCTTAAAATCAACATCTAACGCATACTGTTCTATGTAACTCTCATGTACAATAGAATCATTCTTAGGTAAAGTAGTGGCACTAATAATAGGCCTTGAAATCATATCAGCAAATTTATTGAAAATACCTTTCTTGTACCTTATTACCAAGTGAAATTTTTGTAGGAAACCTATCCATCTCAAATTCCGCGACTGCTGCAATTTACTTTGCAACTACAAGTACTCTCAAGGCTGATGGTCAGTATGAACAACTGCCTCTTTGCCCATCGAATAGTGTTTCCAATTTTAGACGCTTTGTACCAACGCATAAAACTCTTTATCATATGTAGGATAATTCACAACAGCATCATTAAATGTCTCAGAATGAAATGTGATAGGCTTACCATGCTGTAAGAGAATTACACCCATGGTGTAATCACTAGCATCGGTCTGAATCTCGAATGGTTGTCTCAAGTCCGGTAATGCAAGGAATGGAGCTGAACTTATATTCTATTTAAAATATTTGAAATAATTTTTTTGCTTGCCTCCCCATTGGAAATCATGCTTCACACCTGTAACTACATGCATAGGAGCTGCTATGGCAGAGAAGTTAGAAATAAACTTCCTCCAATACTGAGCTGCACCCAAAAAAATTCTTACCTATGTAATGGATTTGGGAGTAGACCAATTCACAATGGATTCTACTTTAGAAGGATCAATTCTCAAAGAACCTCCTCCTACTATGTGTCCCAAATAAACCAAAGAAGCCTTTCCAAATTCACACTTTGACATTTTAAGAAACAACTGCTTTTTCTTCAAAATATCAAGTACTTTCTTAACATGCATGACATGCTCTTCTCTAGTCTTGCTGAAAATTAAGATGTCATCTAAGTATTCAATAATGAAATCATCAAGAAAAGGACATAATACATCATCCATAACTCGCATGAAAGTTGCAGGTGCATTACATAAACCAAAAGGCATAACAAGCCACTCAAAAAGTCCATGTTTGGTTTTGAATGCAATCTTCCAAATGTCATTTTCTGCAATTCTAACTTGATGATAACCACTACGTAAGTCTAACTTAGTGAAAAATTTAGCATCTTTCAGCTGATCTAACAAATCATCTATCCTTGGGAGTGGGTAACGATTCTTTACTGTTATTTTGTTCAATGCCTTGAAGTCCACACACATACGCCAAGTTCCATCTTTCTTTGGAATCAACACTATCGGTGACCCACATGGCGAAGTGCTTGGTCTTATGAAACCGTTGTCCAACAAGTCTTTAATTTTCCTCTTTATTTCAGCATTCTCCATGATAGAGATGTGGTACATGCCTATGCTAGGAAGACGACAATCTTGTTGCAACTGTATTTCATGTGAATCTCCCTTTTACGAGGCAAACCTGTTGGCTCCTGAAACATCTCATGATGTGTATCAACTACATCATATAAATATGATTTTAACTTGGGATCACAATTTTCAAATGACTCATAATTCACATCAACCTTAGGCTTAACCATAAGAAGTACAAAACTCTTACTAGAATTCACTAGCGTTTTTACCTGTCCATCATTTACCATCGCTATATTTGTCTTTTTGCGATGTGATATGACAATAAAATCCTTGTCATATTTTAATAGATGATACTTGTTCTCATGGTGATGGAAGATCGCTTTCTTGTCATTTAAGTAAGGACTTCCCAAAACAATTCCTGATATATCAAGCAGAACTACATCAAGTTCAACTGTGTCAATGAAATGTGCAGTAATTGCAAAGCGTAATATGCACTTCTTTGAAACCTGTAAGTTTTCATCCTTGCAAATCCAACGAAGTGGATATGGCTTTGGATGTGGAATGGTCTCAAGTTTTATTTGTTTGACTAAGTCTTTTGAGATAAGATTCACTTGTGACCCACTGTCAAACAATGTGTCAATTTTTGTATGTTTTGAGATTACCCTCACATGGAACAATTCAATTCTTTCTTCCTCATTTGGAGCTTGTACATGACAGTTTGAAGCACTAGTACTTGGTTTAGTTTCAGTTTCTTTTCCTTTCTTATTCTTCAAACCCATGGCTGTAATTTTAGTTTCGTCACTTGAATCATCACCTAAGTCTTTTTGTGTAGTTGTAGTAGCTGCAATTTTCTTCTTCTCTTTGTTTTTATTAAAATGAGTTATTTTTTCAGGATGAAGTTTCCAACAATTTTTCTCTTCATGGACTTCTCTTGAACAATGTTTACATATCACTTTCTCACCCTATTTTTTGACAGATGCATTCTTTTTGCCTTTTCCTTTTGAGGTTTTATCTTTTCTTTTCCCCTTAAAAGGCTTGTTTCTACCCTCATCAAAAGTATGTTTCCCTCTAGCCTCTAAATGTGTGGCTTGGACACAAACCTCATCTAGACTAGTATGATTGAACATAAGGATAGTATGTCTAAGGTGGTTGTGAAAGCCACCTATATATTTCTGCAAAGTGTCTTGAATTTGTAAGTATACCCCTAATAAGAGTGCTCTTCTCCTAAACTCTTGGGTGTAGTCTTGTACATTTTGTCCCTTAAGTTGTCTAAAATTTTGCCAATTCATGATAGCCTTTTGTAAATGAGCTAATGGATAAATTTTTTTCTTAATTGCAGTAATAAAATCAGACCATGATAAAGTGATCTTACCATGTTTTCTAATCTCCTCCTTGGTTTTGGCTTCCCACCAAACCAATGCTGCACCATCCATTCTCAAAGAGGCTAACTGAATCTTGGTGTCGTCATCATGAAGGTTCTGTATCCTCAAGTAAACTTCCAACTGTCTTATCCAATTGTCAATTTTTTCTGCTTGACTTCACCATTAAACATAGGCAACTCAAACTTAACATCAAGCTTTAAAAATGAACTTTTACCAGTGTTCTTGGACTTGTGAGACTGATTCACTGAAGTTGAGGATGACGATGTACAGGAAGAGGATGAAGATGGGGATGGTGGATCACCATTTCCTCCATGTCCTTTCTTTGAATTGTCTTCACTTTTCTTTCCTCCTGAAGATCCCTCTCCTTCCTTGTGAAGTTTAGACCCTTCTCCTACAAGCCTTTCATTCCTTTCTTGGTAGAGTATCCTCACCATCTCAGTCATGTCTAGGAATGCCTTTCTGAACACCCGTTCTTCTTCTTTGGGATCAATTTCTTCAGGAACTTCTCCTTCTCTTGAAGACATGCTTTATGGCTTCTTCTACTTCTCTTGGAGGTGAAATCGAAGGTGGAGATAATGTCATTATGGCCCTCCTTGGTTGAGGATTACTTTGAGTTCTAACCAATTGTCCTTCTCCTCTCTTGAGCTTAAGCCTAGTAAGCATCAAAACCTTGCAAATAGTCAAATATATCTTTGCACAAGAAAAAATGCAGAGTAAAACTCTGGCTCTGATACCAACTTGATCAGAATGGAAATATTTGTAACGCTATGCAAAGTATCTAAACTAATATAATTAACTGTGCAAAGTGTTCTCCATGAATTGCAAAGTGTTCTCCATGAATTGCAGGTAAAACAAAGTAGTTTTGGTTATGTATTTGAGTTTTCAGTGTGAGGATTAGTCAAGCAATTTTACTATTTAACATAGTATAGTAGAAATACACAGCAATTAAAATTCACCAGCACAATACACAGTTGTTGGCAATATGTTTCTTGTACTTGATAAAAACTCTCTGGAAAAGGACAAAGAAAATATCTGTATGAAGAATCTCAGCAGTCTCTCAGAGGTTTTGTGCAGTAGATTGGTTAGTTTTAATATGTCACAATGCATACGCGGGTTTGTAAAGGCCAAGTTGGGTATGCACGTGGAGAAGTACGTCCCAAGTCGCGTAAGCCTGTTTCTGCTCAAAAATTATAATAACACGGGGCTTTACCATGGTATTAGCCCACAGTATTGAGCATTGTATTATCTATTTGATTCCGTCTAGGATTACCATTAGCAGTTGAATGGTTTTCACTCATGGTATTGGTAAAAGCTAAATCTATATAAGGAGAAGAAGATCACAGTGCAAAGTGTGCATGAGTAAGGTTTGTTAATGAATAAATTTCTCTAAGGAATATCTGCATGGATGAAATCTATTTTTAATTGATCGAACTGAATCTATGATGCACCCATGGATATAATTATGGTTAAATATCTCTAGATCTGAAGATGACGAAGCTCTAGTATGATATACTGAAGAAATGATGAAGAACTGGCGCAAGTCTGCTGAAGAAAATGAAGAAATCTGGGTAAGTTTTATAGATTTGGTATGTTCTGCAAAATTTAATTTTATAGATCTATACACTAGTTGATCTCAGTAAAAGCGCGTATATACTTGGGTTCGCTTCATGAACAACACATATGGTAGTTACGGTTTTCTGAAGCTTATTGCAGATGTTACTACTGTGATTCCTGCTTTTTGTCTGATGTCTTTCAATGAAGTCTTCTTGAAGTTCTAGGTTGTTTGAATACTGAGTATGCTACTAAGGTGATCATGAAAAAATCTAATCAATGATTGAGAAAACATGATTAAGGTTGTCTGACTGTCTAAAGGTTCTGTACTGCAAAGAAAATGTATGACTGGGAGCCTCAAATCTGAATCTGAGTCTGATCACATTCTGAAGGATAGTATACACAGAATTATACGCGAGTTGGTATAAAGAAAAGTGCGTATACATGCAACTTTAACAAAGTGAAGTAGCGTATTCATTCAAGGTTATGAAAACGGTATGCACTGAGGCATACACAGGTTGGTGTACAGGAAAGTGTGTATGTACGTGGCTTCAGTGAAGCAAAGTAGCGCATGCTATTTGAATTAATAACTATTCAGGGTTGAGTTTATATCTGCATATCTATTCTAAAGTCTGGGTTATTTCTAAAGTTCTGGTTACATTGTTTCCACTATTCTAATTGAAGTATTGGGCAAAGTTTATAAAGGGTTGTGTTGATGTTGTTTGATCCAGTATGAAAATTGATGAAACATGGTCTGCAGTGGGTCTGAGGGTTGAAGCCTTCAGTATGGAAGTAGAAGCTTCCTGCTAGTAGAAGCTGGTGTTATGTTCAGGGGGTTGAAGCTCCCTTCCAGGAGTGGCTAGTAAACGAGAAGAAAGGCGGTTGGAGCTCCCTTACAGTAGCAGCTGGAAAACGAGTGAAGGTTGCAACATTCTGTAGGTAAAAGCCTACGTACTGATATGAGTCTACATCAGTACAATGTTGTAAACAATTTTCCATATAATAAATATTGAAGACTGAGACTGCAGCAGTGGTGGTTTTCTCCCGAATTGGGTTTCCACCTTAAATATTGGTGTTCATGTGTGTTCCACTTGTGTGATGTTTTATATTGCTGTTACTGCACATATTTTACTAATTATCTAGCCTAATGCATAACTGGTAAAGAATGTTTCTCAGAAATTTTCTAAACTAGAAATTTATATCAGTATATGCTAGTTTCTTTCAGCATATCCGCGTGTATATGTGTGTTCGGTTCATAAAAGCCATGTATGGAATTCTGCAAAAGAGAAAGTTAAATTTATAGATATGAGCTCCAAATACTGATTCACCCCCCCTCTTAGTATTTTTCCAAACAATTGGTATCAAAGCGGGTCCTTCTGAAGAAGCTTAGCCACTAGAAGGAAGATCAGCCAAGATGAGCAATCAAGATGGGACAGCATCTATCAGGCCTCCACTCTTCAATAGAAACAATTTAATATTATGGAAAACACAGAAAATATTCTATTTTCAATCTCTTGGAGAAGATGTATGGGCTATTGTTGAAGGAGGTTATCAATATCCAGCCTCAGTTCCAACATATGCAACGACAAGAAAGAACTATGAAACAAATGCAAAGGCGGTCAATGCACTATTGGGGAGTCTGAATGAATCAGAATTTGTCAAGGTCATGTAGTTGAATACAGCAAAGGAAATATGGGCAAAATCATTCTAAGCTATGAAGGTGATACAAAGGTAAAAAGTGCTAAACTCCAAAATCTCAGAATTCAATATGAAAATATAAGGATGCATAATGAGGAGAGCATTGCCAGTTTCTTTTTACGTCTAGATGATATTGTAAATCGTATCAGAAATTTGGGTGAAACCATAACTGACACTACTCTAGTTGAAAAAGTTTTAAAATCTCTAACTTCAAAATTTGAGTCAAAAGTGTCTGCTATTGAAGAGAATCAAGATCTTCAAAATATTACTATTGTTCAACTTCATGGCATTCTAACTGCATGTGAAATGAGAAAAGGAGGATCATCTGAAGTCAAAGAAGTCGTCTTTAGAGCTTCTACAAAAGGAAAAGAAGTACAAGAAACAAAAGGATCAGGGTATGTTTCAGAAGAAGATGAGGTAAATTTTGTAAAGAAGCTCCAGCTTGGCACTGGAAGGTTCAGAGGTAAGCTTCCTTTCAAATTTTTTGCTTGCGGAAGATTTGGTCATTATGCTGCTAAGTGTCCTCATAAAGAAAAACATGAAAAAGGAAAGGAAGTAGCAAGAAGAAATAAGAATCGGTTTAGCACTAGAAAATTTTATTATTTTCATGAAGATAGTGATGGGTTATCAGACAGTGAGGAAGAATCTGATCAAGATCTTAGACTTCTCATGGCATTTTAAAAAGAGTCTAGGGAAGAAAAGGATACATTTATGGATGCTCTAGAAGACAATGATTTTCCTGAAGAAATCAATCAGCTCAAAATATGTTTGGAAGAAAACAAAATATCCATAGAAACTCTAAAAAATCAGCTTGAATAAAAGGAGAAACACAATGAGAAATTAGAATGTGAAATAGTAAGTCTAAGAAAAGAAATTGAGAAAGTAAAGACTCTGAATCTTAGATTTGCTAAAGGATTTGAAACCTTAGATGAAATTATCAAGGTACAATGTTCTCCTCTTATAAAGACAGGTCTTGGATACGATGGAGAATATTCTCATTCTTCAGCACCAAATTATCTAAAAGAAGTTATAGCCAGCCTACAACATTCTGCCACTCAGGAAGGAAACAAAGAAACTTTACAGGTAAAGCATGACCACCTAAATACAAAGAACACTAACAGGAATAGCTTTTAGAGAAATACCAACCAACAGGTAAACACAAATAGAAGGTTCCATGATTGTAGAAATTTCTTCTTTAATGGACAATGTTTCTCATGTCATAATTTTGGTCATAAAGCTGTGCAATGTGTTGCATACAAAACCACCATGACTAGAGAAGCAAGAAAGAAAAGAATTGATACTAGAATAAAGAAGAATACATATAACAATGTTTCTCCTCTTCAAAATGAAATTGAATGTTCTTATTGCAATAACTTTGGTCATGAAGAATCTGAATGCAGGAGAAAACTTCAACCAAAAGAGCATATACCTTCAACTTCCAAAGTATGGAGAAAGAATGAAATACAGGTTGAGAACTGTGGCATAGATTTATTTTCAAAGGAGAAGAAAATCAATGGTACATTGATAGTGGATGCTCAAAATAGATGACAGGTGACAGAAATAAACTTCTTGCATACAATGCTCTAGAAAGAGAAAAGAATGTTACTTTTGGAAATGATACTCATGCTGTCATTAAGGGAAAAGGTTCTGTTTTTCTAAAGGAAAAGGTGAAAGCTAACAATGTTATGTATGTGGATGGATTAAAGCATAACCTATTAAGTGTAAGGAAAATGTGTGATCAAGGAATTGAAGTTGTCTTTAGCTCAAAAGAATGTGTGGTACATGATCTTGATACAGGAAAAACAATTATAAAAGGAAATAGAACACCAAGAAATTTGTATGTATTCAAAAGTTGTAAAGAGAAATGTTGCTTGGGTAAATCTTCAGAAAATTGGTTATGGCATAGAATATTGGCTCATTTGCGCTTCTCTCAAATCAACAAATCTAGCAGAATCAAATTTGTTCGTGATCTTCCCAATATTAATCTGCCTGAGAGTACCATATGCAAATCTTGCCAATTCGGTAAGCAAACCAGAGTGCAATTTAATGCTAAAGAAGAATCAGCAAGTAAGCCTCTTGAACTCATTCATACTGGTTTATGTGGACCTATGAGAAAAAGGTCACCCCGTGGAGAACAATACTATATTATGTTTATTGATGATTTCTGTAGAATATGTTGGATTGGGTTGCTAAAACACAAAGATGAAGCATTCGAAAAATTTCAGATCTTCAAAGCACTGGTTGAAAATGAATTAGATCTAAAAATCAAGTGTCTTAGATTTGATCCCGGAGGTGAATATATATCAGATGAATTCTTTGATTTTTGTGAACAACATGGCATAAAAAGATAGTTTTCTCTAGCTGATACCCCACAAAAAAATGGCGTAGCAGAAAGAATGAATAGAACAGTTCAACAGATGGCTCGGGCTATGCTTGATGATTCAGGAACACCTGACACATTTTGGGGAGAAGCAACACATACTACAGTAAATATTCTTAACAAAGCACATGTTCGTGTAAACAGTGATAAAACTCCATATGAGCTCCGGTATGGTAATCTTCCCACTGTAAAGAATTTTAAATTTTTTGGAAGCAAATGTTTTATCAAGAACAATGATGAAAAATTTGGCAAGTTTGAACCTAGAGAAGATGAAGGAATATTTCTTGGTTAATCTTCTAGAAGTAAAGCATATAAATGCTACAATAAAAGACTTTGAAATATTGTTGAATGCATTGACGTTGTAATTGGTGAATCTCTCTCAGCTCCAAAAGGGGAAATACAAACAACAAATGAAGATGATGATGATGTATATCTTCCTGCATCTAATAGAGATAATATAGAAGGTGAACCGAATGAAGCAGTAGAAGAAGATCTATCTAAAAAGGCTCCATCCAGGTATGTTCAAAAGAATATTCCAGAATCTCAAATTTTGGGAGAAAAAGGATCAGGTGTCCAAACAAGAAGAACTCTTGTAGGGTCTACTAGCTATCTAGCATTTTTATCCACCATTGAACCACAGAATGTCAATCAAGCTAGCAAATATGAATGTTGGATTCAAGCCATGAATGAAGAACTTGATCAAATTGAAAAGAATCATACTTGGGAACTAGTTCCAAGACCTCATGACAAAAATGTTATTGGAACAAAATGGATATTCAAAAACAAGTTAAATGAAAATGGAGATGTTATTAGAAACAAGGCTAGACTTGTTTGTAAAGGATATGCTCAACAAGAAGGTATAGACTTTGAAGAAACATTTTCAGAATGTTTCTTGCTTTTTCAAGCTTTCAACAAATCAAAGTTTATCAAATTGATGTTAAATCTTCTTTCCTCAATGGTGATCTAGAGGAAGAAGTTTACATAGAACAACCAGAAGGATTAATTTTTGGCAATGATGAAAAACTTGTTTGTAAACTTAAAAAGGCTTTATATGGTCTCAAACAAGCTCCAAGGGCATGGTATTATCATCTTGACAAATATCTTCATCAACAAATATTTTCAAAGGGATTTGCTGATAGCAACTTATACACAAAAAATGAAAATGATAAACTATTGATTGTGCTTGTATATGTTGATGACATCATTTTTGGAAGTAATGAAGAGCCCATGAGTCGGAAATTTGCTTCTGTTATGCACCAAGAATTTGAAATGTCTTTACTTGGGGAACTAACATTCTTTCTTAGCTTACAAGTGCAACAAGCAACAGATGGCATATTCTTATCACAAGAAAAATATCTTAAGCAAATTCTGAAGAAGTATGGGATGGGAGATTGCAAATATGTAAGTACACCAATGATAATTGGGTGTAACCTCAGTTCTCATGATGATTCTTCCATGGTGAATCAACCAGAATACAGATCCATGATTGGAATTCTACTTTATCTCACCGAGACAAGACCAGACAGTATGCATGCAGTTGGTATTGTTGGACGATTCCAAGCTAATCCAAAACAGTCTCACCTTCAGGCTATAAAAAGAATATTCAAATATATACAAGGAACTTAAGAATTTGTACTATGGTATCCAAATAATGCTTATCTCACTCTTCATGCTTACACATATGCATATTGGGCAAGCAATGTTGATGATCGAAAGAGCACTAGTGGTGGTGCATTCTATATGGGGCCCTGGTCAGTATCTTGGTGCAGCAAGAACCAAAGCTCTATTGCATTATCTACAACAGAAGCAGAATATGTGGCTACCACATCATGTTGCGCACAAATTATTTGGATAATGCAGAATTTACAAGACATTCAAATCAAATGTTCACCTCCCATATCCATTATGTGTGATAATACAAGTTCCATCAGTATCTCAAAGAATCCTGTTATGCATTCCAAGACCAAGCACATTCCTATCAAGTATCACTTCGTATGTGAACAAGTTCTTGAACAAAAGGTGAAATTGGAGTATGTTCCCTCCAAAGAACAAGTTGTTGATATATTTACTAAACCTCTTCCTAGGGAAGCATTCCAATATCTCAAAAAAAAATGGGAGTTGTCTCTGCGGCTCAGAAGATTAGATCTGCTTAAATTTAGAATATTAAATTGGATGTGCAAATTTCATAAAGGAAAGTCGCGTATGTATGCGAGTTTATATAAATAAAACCGCGTATGGGTTTTTGATGGCACAATTTTTTGGGTCAACATTTTCAGAAAATTTGCGGTGTTGTTGGGTATCTATGGTGATGTTCCAGTTCTCACATTTCTGTTTCATTCTCTAATATTTATTGATGAAGATGCGTTGATGATTTTCTATTGAAAGTGTTCAGGGTGCACAAGCTAAGGGGGAGCACTTATCCTGTGGGAAACGATGCATTACTGGCATTCTAAGTGTTTGCTGTGGTCTGATCTCATGATTGAGATTCATTGGTCTTGTTTATAAAAATTCATTTGATGAAAAGGTCATGTTGAGATCTATGATGTAAATTTTTATATTCAGTCATGTAAGGACTTGTTCCAATTTGTAAACCCACTTGGTTGGGTAGTTGAGTCAAATTTGTACACTCACTTGGTTGGGTAGTTGAGTCAAATATGTAAATCCACTTAGTTGGATTTTTGATGCAAGTATGAGTAATTAGTGATAGGAAAGGTCATAGTCGGTTGAAAATTGATGTACTTCATTAAAAAATATGTCTGAATATTCAAGCATGAACTCAGGGGGAGCATGGTAATTTCTGTACAAAGGATGTTGATCTACCCTTTTCCCTTTATGTCAAAGGGGGAGAATTCTGAGGATGGTTGAATACAGATGCCTAATGTTTTAATGATTATGGTTGCCATCAATTCAAAAGGGGGAGATTGTTGGCAATATGTTTTCTGTGTTCTATAATATTAATTTGATTGTCCTTGATGGAAACTCTCTGGCAAAGGATGAAGAAACTATCTGTATGAAGAATCTCAACAGTCTCTCAGAATTTTTGTGCAGCAAATTGGTTATTTTTAACATGTCACAATGTATACGTGGGTTTGTAAAGGCCAAGTCACGTATGCACGCAGAGAAGTACGTCCCAAGTCGTGTATGCATGTTTTTGCTCCAAAATTATAATGCCAGGGGGCTTTACCATGGTATTAGCCCACAGTATTGAGCATTGTATTATCTATTTGCTTCCGTCCAGGATTACCATCAACAGTTAGTGGTTTTGACTCATGGTATTGGTAAAATCTAAATCTATATAAGGAGAAGAAGATCATAGTGCAAAGTGTACATGAGTAAGGGTTGTTAATGAATAAATTTCTCTAAGGAATATCTGCATGGATGAACTCTGTTTTTAATTGGTAGATCTGAATCTATGATGCACCCATGGATATAATGATGGTTCAAGATCTCTAGATCTAAAGATGATGAAGCTCTAGCATGATCTACTGAAGAACTGGCGAAGGTCTGCTAAAGAAAATGAAGAAATCTGGGTAAGTTTTATAGATCTGGTCTGTTCTACAAAATTTACCTTTACAGATCTATACGCTAGTTGGTCTCAGTAAAAGCACGTATATACGCAGTTTCGCTTCATGAAAAGCACGTATGGAAGTTAGGGTTTTTTGAAGCTTATTGCAGATGTTACTATTGTGATTCCTGCTTTTTGTCTACTGTCTGTCAATGAAAACTTCTTGAAGTTATGGGTTGTTTGAATACCGAGTATGCTACTAAGTTGATCATGAACAAATCTAATCAATGATTGAGAAAACATGATTAAGGTTGACCGACTGTCTAAAGGTTTTTCACTACTGAGAAAATGTCTGACTGAAAGCCTCAGATCTAAATCTGAGTCTGATCACATTCTGAAGGATAGTATACACAGAAGTATATCTGGGATGGTATAAAGAAAAGCGCGTATACATGCAGCTTTAACAAAGCGAAGTAGCATATGCATTCCAGGTTATGAAAACAGCGGGCACTGAGGCATACACAGGTTGGTGTGCAGGAAAGCACGCATGTACATGGCTTCAGTGAATCAAAATAGCGTATGCTATTTGAATTAATGACTATTCAGGGTTGAGTTTGTATCTGCATATCTATTCTGAAGTCTGGGTTATTTCTGAAGTTCTGGTTACAGTGTTTTCATTGTTCTAATTGAAGTATTGGGCAAAGTTTATGATTGTTGATAAAGGGTTGTGTTGATGCTATTTGATCCAGTATGAAAATTGATGAAATGTGGTCTGCAGTGGGTATGAGGGTTGAAGCCTTAAGTATGGAAGTAGAAGCTTCTTTCCGGTAGAAGCTAGTGTTATGTTCAGGGGGTTGAAGCTCCCTTCTAGGAGTGGCCGGTAAACGAGAAGAAAGGGGGTTGGAGCTCCCTTCCAGTAGCAGCTGGTAAACAAGTGAAGGTTGCAGCCTTCTGCAGGTAGAAGCCTGCGTACTGATATGAGTCTGCATCAGTATAATTTTGTAAACAGTTTTCCATATAATAAATATCGAATACAGAGACGACAACAGCGGTGGTTTTCTCCCGAAATGGGTTTCCACCTTAAATATTGGTGTTCATGTGTGTTCCACTTGTGTGATTTTTTATTCTATTGTTACTGCACATATTTACTGATTATCTAACCTGATGCATAACTGGTAAATATAATTTAAAGACTGTTTCTGAGAAGTTTTCTAAACTAGAAATTTATATCAGTATACAGTAGTTTCTTTCAGCATATCCGCATGTATATGCGGGTTCAGTTCATAAACGCCGCATATGGAATTCTGCAAAAGAAAAAGGTAAATTTATAGATATGAGCTCCAAATACTGATTCACCCCCCCTCTCAGTATTTTTCCCAACAACAGCAAATTGTTGAGGTAGTTCACCCCTCCTGGGCTACATCTGCCGGTCCAAGGGTCCCTAATGGCATGTCCTTGCTCTATTAATTTTTTCAAAATGGTTGTATAGGTAAAAATATGCCTCAATAGGCAAAACCAATTGTAAATTTAGCTTCAGAAGATAGAAAATAGCTAGAAATGGCTTTTGATTTACACTAAACATGTAAATATAGCCCAATACACTGCCTTCTCCATGATGGACTTGATGGATCCTTCATCTTCCTCAAAGAAAAATATACTGTATATCACCTTTGTTCGACCTGAAACCTGTTCCAAACTGCTCATAATGCTCAAGAAACAAAAAATTGACTATTTTTTCACCTTGTTTGGTCGAAAACTGAAGAAGTTATGGCAAAAACAAATTTTTGCCCAATGTCCCCCAAAATCCTCCTCCAAAACTGGAGGAACTCCAGTTAGGGTCGACAAAAATGGCAGTCCACCTGCAATGGCGGAACCACGCTCCAAATTAGAAGGTAGCAATAAATGTTGTAGTTAGTTGTTGGCGCGTTCACATGCTAGAAAGCCGCTAATTGTCAACTGTTGGGCGGATAAGATTAAATACACGCCCTTGGTCACTGCATAAGGGTCATATGGTGTTAGGGCTAGCTCTGAGGGCTAGCTCCTTAAATTTTCCGTCGATTCAAAATTCTTAAGCCACGGTTCCTCAGTGCCAGTCACGTGACGACGGGGTTGTTCCTGAGGGGCTAGCCCCCCAACCTTTTCTCTACCACCAACGACGAGCCGACTCTTCATTCACAACTAGACGACTCATTCCAAGAACGCCACAGATGGGTCAGTCGGGTCCCTCTGCCCGAGTTGTCGGGTCGGGGGTTCAAACCCCATGAACCCAAAAAAATTGCACATGACTTTTCAACCTACGGCCTGGGGCCATGTGGCAGCCTCCGGGAAGGCCACGTGGCACCCTCTGATAGGCCCTCAAAACATTAAAAAAATTAACTTTCCTCATATGTTTTTTTATAAAAGTTGGCATAGTTAACTTAAGTCAAAAAGTCGTGTTTTTGAATTCACTAGACGATTTCAAACCTCAGTAAATTTTGCATACGACCTCAGTTTTAAGAACCGTTCATGGTGCCAGAATTGAAATGACAAGGCCTTTCTGATCATTTAGATTGCAACCATTTCTGAGAACTTTCATTTTTGAGAAAATTTCATAACTTGGACATGATCCCCTGATCATCCAATAATAATGGGGCCCTCTTCTCATCACTGCTGCTAGGTGAAAATGTTGTAGATCTGCATGGGGATACATGTGATGTCTCATGGCCACATACAATGCTAAACTCATAATCTAGCATTGAACTGAATAGGACTGTGCTCCTGCCATCTTCTGTAACTCCACACTTCAATGCAAAGTGTTGGGAGTAGCTTAACCATGAAAAAATAGGATAGCAATACATCTTCTGCTTGAAAAAATCAAGGGTCCTCTATGCAGTGATAATTTGTTGCTCCAAAATAGTAAAATCACCCCTAGATATGGGCTTATTGTACTCTCTCTCTCTCTCTCTCTCTCTCTCTCTCTCTCTCTCTCTCTCTCTCTCTCTCTCTTTTCTTGGTCAAGGAATGAATGGATTGGGAGCCTTGATTCTATGAATCAAATTTATTTAGTTTCTTGTTGAATTAGTAAACTCATCCCTAGATATGGGATTATTGTATACTTTCAACCGATATTTTTTTACTAAGAGTGGAACATGTTCTTCATTATAGTCCTAATCCTAACTCAATCATTTTCATAGCACTTTTGAATCACATGAGGCCCCAACCATATGGTCATAGGATTACCCTTAAAATATTAAAACTTGGAGTCACACAAGAGGGCTCAATCACCCTCTTGCAAGGTTCTAAATTTTATGTGATTTTCAAGCCATACTTTGCTTTGCGGTTGGATTAATTTTATGTGTAATAAGGTTTGCAGTTTTATATAATGGATTCAATTTCTACAATATTTCATTATGTGCTTCAGTTAGATTAATATCAGTTTTGTATGCCATCCTCAAGGTGTTATATTCAAATTTAAATGACAACAATTCCTACTTACCATAGACTAGCTCATAAGGGGTAAATATAGTAGTGGTCTTATAGGTGGTGTTGTAGGCCTAGGTGGCCTCGACAATTCTCTTTGTGAAATCGTTTTTGCTACTGCTAATTACCTTGGTCAAAGTTACTTTTAATTCGTTGTTGGTAACCTCTACTTATCCATTTTCTTGAGTGTGATATGGAGTATCCATATGGTGTTTGATGTGGTGTTTCTTCATTATTCCCTTGATCAAATTGGAGGTGAAATGGGAGCCTTGGTCTATCACCAATTCCCTTGGAAACTCAAACTTGTTGTGTTAGAAATTAATTAACATAGCAATGAAACACATAATGTATTGCAAAATCACAAATACAAAAATTCATAAATCAATAGAGACACAAATATTGGTGATTCACCCAATTTGGGCTATGTCCTTGGAGAAACAACTAGTCCTTTTATATTATCAAACAAAATGAACAGATACAACCTACAACAAATATGTTGTAATTTCCTCTTTTCCCTCACATGGTATCCTTTTTTTTATTGCACAGAATAATAATACATAGGCACAATACAATTCCATCATATAATAAAGGGTTGCCTTCTACGAGAAAAAAACCCTAAATTAACATAACTTATACTGTCATATTTTTCACCTAATGAATGGCCCAAATTGACTACAAAATTACAATATTTTACAAGGAAATTTTTATCAAAATTTTACTTCGAGGGGGCGTTGCCCCCTGACTGCAAAGGGTGTTTCAACCCCATTAGGAAATGGGGCACAGTGTGGTTAAAACATGACCTTTGAATCAAGAATATAATTGGATCCACTCCCAATAATATCGCATTTGGAGAATAATTATAATAAATCCACCAATGGTTCACTTTTTGGAAAATGCTCGTACTTGACCTTGGTTATTTCTCATATTCATCATCATTCTTGAACACCAATTTAAACTGAGCATAGGATCAATTTATCCTTGGTTACAACCTTTGTCAACATGTTTGTAGGATTCTAGCTAGTCTGCATATTTTCTAGCTTCAATTGTCCATTATCCAAAACTAATTGTATGATGTCATACTTGAGTTGTATATGCTTAGTATTAGAATGAAAGGTTGAATTATTTGCAATATGAATGGCACTTTAACAGTCATTATATAACTTGCTAGCATCCTGCTTCTTGCCCAATTCATCCATAAACCAATGTAACCAAATCATTTCTTTGTTGGCTTTTGTAGAAACAACATAATCCTCCTTTTTTTATGAAAGTACAAAAAAAATTTGCAACTTAGAAATCAAACTTAATGTGTTCCACCTACAGTAAAAACACACCCTATGGTGCTTCTCCTATTATCTCAATCACCTTCCATATATGAATCGACATATCCTTGTAGAGGACCATTTGAACCTCAAAAACATTATTTATGATTGATGCCTATTAAATACCTGAGAATCCACTTCATAATCATCTAATGATATTTACCTAGATTTTTCATATACCTCTCAAAAATCCCGCTACATGTGCAATATCAAGCCGTGTGTACACCATTGCATATATTAAGCTTCCAATTGTTGATGACTATGGAACTCGATACATATAACTTATCTCTTCTTGAGTCTTGGGACACATCTCCTTAATTACTTTGAAATGGCTAGCCAGAGGTGTAATAATTGGTTTTTCATTCTGCATATTAAATATTTCCAACACCTTTTGTATGTACTCACTTTGAGATAATGTTAATTTATGATTCTTCCTGTCTCTAGTTATTCTCATACCAAGGATTTGCTTTGCAACACCCAAGTCCTTCATTGCAAATGAATCAACCAATTTTATTTTAAGCACATTTAGTTCTTGTATGTTAGATCCTGCAACAAGCATATCATTTACATAAAATAATAATATAATATAGTTGCCATAATTTTTTTTTAAGATAAACACAGTGGTCAGAGTGACATGTAGTATAACCCTGTTCATACATAAACCTGTCAAATTTTAGATACCACTTCCTTGGATCTTATTTTAAGCCATATAAGCTCTTCTTCAACCTGCATACTAATTTCTCCTCCCCTTTGGCCTCATACCCTTGTGGCTACTTCATATAAATAGCTTCCTCCAAATCCCCATGGAGAAAGCATATCTTTACATATAATTGTTCAAGATGGAAATCATTAGTTGCCACTAAACTTAAAAATGTTATGATTGAAGTCATTTTAACAAAATGAGAAAATATTTCATCAAAGTCTCTACCTTTCTTTTGTGAAAACCCGTTCACCACAAGTATAACCTTATACCTTTTTTTTCTCCATATTTTTTTCCTCCATATTCTTCCTTTAAGATAAGATAATATTTTAATTTTTTTTAATAATTATTAAATTTTATAGTATAAATTGTTATATTTGTGATATTTTTTAGGGTTTTTTAGTCTCAAGGTTGCATAGATAGAATGCATTTTGTCATTGTTTGTGATATAGTAATTTTTTCCATCTAAATCTTTGATATCTCATTGCTACTAAGAATATTCTAGAATATTCTATAGACTTTAAATCCCTACCATCCACCTTATAAGTATTGATAATTAAATTGAAGTTTTAGAAACTCTATTCCAAAATAAACACCCCTATCAACATAATTAAACACCCTATTAATGTAAATAAGAAACTCGAAATAGCCCCACAATCAATCTCAAAAAAATAAGAGAGTAAACAATCCCAAATAATTTTTCATTATATAACATCAATAGTTGCATAGAAAACGTGTTCCTAATATAAAGACCAAGGTATGTTCAAATATTTCCTCTATACATCAATGGTGGACATATATAAACCATGTGCAAGGCATATGTATTTGGGCCACATTAATATAATCTTTACTAAACAAGAAATGAAGGAACATAAGTGATATCAACTCAATTGAATAAGTATGGGCTTGGACTAGTTTGTGTAGCTTGGTACCAAAATTCTCATTTCATATACCCAAATTGGTGGTTCATAATAAAATTTGACCTTGATTTAGTTTGAAGGCTAATAACTCGATGAAGTATACCAAGTTTGAGTTGGAGATAGTTGGGTTTACAAATGTTGATTTGTATTGGGTGTAATGTATGACATGCAAAACTAGATGTGGTTGTGTTTTGGAGTTTGAAATAATGTATTTGATCGTGATGAATTCTCCAAACCTAGGATCTTTCCTCAATCCCTATTATTAGCTTTCATTTGATTATTATTGTTATTCCTAATCCTATGTCTGTTTGTCTGATCTGAGTTGTACTTTTGGTTGGGGTAACATTTATTTTATTACATACCGAAAAAAGGTATGACATTCAATGGTTCAATGGTTCTCCTAAGTCATCCAAATAATTATAGGCATTGTGACTATGGATTTGAAAACCAAAGCTTAATATACACGCATTTCATTTTTCCTTCCTCCTCATGGAAACCATAAATTCGACCAAACCATTTCAAATATCTGTGTATTTTCAATGCACTAATATCTACTAAGCAACAAACCTAAGATGTAGGAATATTAACAACAATATCAATCATTTTATGTACCTTAATGTGATTTGAACATCTTTAATTTATTTGATAACCTTAACATCAAACCTATCGAGATGAATAATCCAAGTTGTACTTTTTGGTTGGAGTAACATTTATTTTACCACATATTGAAAAGGGATTCACATTCATTGATTCTCTTTATTCAACCAAATTGTTATGGAATTTTTTATTATGTTTTTCAAACATCTACAAAGGTTGGTTTTGAGACTTAAAATTATTACCAATCATAGCATCACACACAAATTTATATTTTTCTTACAATTTGGTTTCATCATAGGTAAGTTTTGTTTTACCTTATATCTCACCATTTCCTTATGAGATACATTAGGGGATGACATGAAATGTTATAGGATGAGTTATTTTTTTAGAATAATGTTGTAGATTTCAAAAGGAGAAATACTTGATATTGTCTTTTCGGATTCCTCAATCACATTATAATTCAAACACATCAAAGGAATATTTGTTGTTAGTGAGTTATTGGGTGTGTGAAAAAAACCCAATAGGATGAGATGTAGAAGGATTAGAGTTAACAAACCCCTTACTTCTCAAGTTGTAAGCCCTTTTCTATCAAATGGGTGATATCCTACATTACTTCTAATATCTACTCTTTATCATCTCCTAGAGACATTGATATGGAATTTAAGGACGTGGTTTCTTCTATAGCCTCTTCTTCTTATTCTTCATCCTTACGAGTTGATACATCAACCCATTTTTGTCGATACAAAAACTAAATTTTCCACCAATGCCATAGGATGCAACCATTTTATAAATGTATTTTCAAAATGGTTATCATAAAAATAATTGTAATAATTTTCATTGGTTGCATCCCCCAAATTCAAATTAAATTTTGTAGCTTCAGGTGGCTTTGAAAAAGTAATGCCTTTTTTGTAACAAGGTTTGTAATTTCTTTGACTAGAGACAATAGTCCAATGTTATTTTTTTATATCCACAATTTCATTTGGCAATTTTTTCACTAGACATAGGAAACTATCCATGTTCATTAGATCTTTGTATTGAATATCATTAGGGGTTATTTTGGATTGAATAAATAGTTTCTTAGGAGAAAACTTAACCTATTCATTTCCTAGGTTCCAAGTGAAACTCACCATAAAATTTTACACATCTTTGGATTCTTTAGAAAATGTAGCTAATGTATTCTTTCCATTTATAACTTCAAACTTGGAAATATGTCCTTACAAAGAATTAGAAGAATATTAAAATATTAATACTCAAGTTGGGATAAAAATTTTTGAGAATTTATTTGTGATTGGGGTAAAATGCTAGTTATGTGCCTTTACTCCTAGCGTTATCCATTTTTATTTTTCTATTTCTTTTAAAATTTGAGTGGGAGTAGATTCATCACCAAATTTACCAATAAATTATTTTTTGAAATCACTCCAAATGTATAAGTAAAAAATCCATAAATTACATTTTTGGGTTCATAATTTAATATTGCAATAGCCAAATATAAATTTTTAATATGACCCTCTTGTAAGCTTGACTTCTCTAGGTCAAATTTTGAGAAGACATGTTCAAGGTGATTTGGAATATCATGGATAGGACTTGATAAGTTGCGAGCCTCTTGAACTCTACTAGTAAGTAGTCACACTTGATTTTTATCCACTTGAATAGCAAGAAATTTGATCTATAAATTACCATGGATATTCAACTAGATAGTTTGTTACAACATGTCTAATGAAATTATAATTAAAATTTTTAAATATACAATTTATGAGGGTTTATTTCTCTTTATATTTTAGAATCTATAAATTAATATTTATTGCATATGCATGCAAATTATAATTATGTAGAAAATAGATAACATTGAAATAAAAACTCACAAACCACAATTAACACAAGATATGTACTAGGAAACCCTTTTGGGAGAAAACACAACTGGAAGGTGAGGTTGTTGTACTCTCTTTCTCTTAATAGGAAATGGATGTAAGTACAAAGAAGCAAGAACTATGGTCTATGGGCTACTACAATGCACAAATACTTTCCATCTTCTCTCTCACTATCCCTTTTGGCTACTTTTCTCATTTATGGAACAAAATTCACTTGAAAAAGAATGGAACCTCTTTTCCACTAAGTGTCCTAGTTATAACACAACTCGGTAGCCTACTAGTGGTTGGGTAACTATGGTCTATGGGCTACTACAATGCAAAAATATTGTCCATCTACTCTCTCCCTATCCCTTTTGGCTACTTTTCTCATTTATGGAACAAAATTCACTTGAAAAAGAATGGAACCTCTTTTCCACTAGGTGTCCTAGTTATAACACAACTCGGTAGCCTACTAGTGGTTGGGTTTGATTCCTTCAACTCTTAGTTAGAGTTACAACATTTAATCTTGTAGAGTCCTATTCATTGTGATCATGTGGTTAGCTCATTTTCCATGAGTAATGGGGGAAGACGTGACATCCTGTAAAATTATGGTGGTTAAAATAAATAGGTTAAGTTATTTTTACACAGTAATTTTTTGCCCTGCTCACTTCCCATCCACAATCCTAAAATTCCATGTGGTGAATCCTATGCAATATGTACACTTTGGAAAAATACATCAAAATATCCTTTGAAGACTAAAATAAATTTTCCTTGAAGAATTTTTGAAGAAGCTTAGCTCAAACCCTAAATTTATGGGTCAACACTCTTAGCCAATTGTTTTCCTGTGATAATGGTAGGTTGCATGCTCTGGACTAGCATTGTCAATGCTCTTCTGATTGGAAAAACCTTGTTCAACCCTTTCTAGCAGTATTTCCTCAAATGGAGAAGAAGCTTCGAGCACTAGATGCTTCCAAAACGACAAGCTGGATATTTTTCGGTGGAGATATGGTCGAGCTCTCTCATTTGGATCCCTTGATCTTATCAATAGGGGATTTTCCCTTGAGAAGTCAGATTTCCTCCTTATTTTATGGGCTCCTAACTCCCTCTCCCTTCCTATAAATTGAATCCCATCCCTCCACTACTGGTTGGTCATTTTTGGGTTGGTCTGATCATTTATCCTTTGCATCCCCATGTTGTGTTAATGCATAAATTTCTATTCGGGAGAAGTATCGCTTGAATAGCCTCGGTTTGGACTCAGACTACACCAAAGGGAGGCCTCCAACATCAAGGCCATGGTTGTAAGCTTTCTCTTTTATATTTTCAATAATACATATGGTGTTTAGATTTATATATTTGTTTGGATATCCATAAAAATAGCATAATTATCCTTGATATATTAGGTAGTTGATGTTCAATGTATGTTTTGTATTGGATCATGTTTGGTATTATATCTTGACCTCTGGTAGGTATTCGAACGCCACGAGTAGTGAGGAGCGAGCCTGAAGGATTGTGGATTAAGGTCTTCATCAACGGGTTGAGCATAGCATAAGGAATATGTAGGCCCTTTCCCTTTACTCATCCTGATTTGAATATTAACTAAGAATTTTTCCATTAGATAGTATCATATGTTGCTAGACCCACTCTAGGGCTAGAGAGATCACCTTTGTCTTTGAGAGGGAATTTCATTCACAACAGTTATGAGTTCCATATTGTTAACCTTAAATAGACTTTATTACAATACCATGGGCCAATACATAAATTATATCACATGCGTGGAGAAATCATAACTCATTTCATATGACATTTTTTCATATGGTCTTTTTTATAAATTAGCTAATTTAGTTAAAACGAAAAAAAATTGAGATAAATCTCAATCTTTGATATGTGACTACTACTAAGAATATTATATAGAGGTTAAATCCCTACCATCCACCCACCTTATAAGTATTGATACTTATATTAAAATTTTAGAAACTATATTCGAAAATAAACATGCCTATCAACATAATTAAACACCCTATTAATGTAAATAAAAAAATCAAAATAGCCCCACAATCAATCTAAAAAAAATGAGATTAAATAATACCAAATTATTTTTCATTATATAACATCAATAGTTGGATTTAGAACATGTTCTTAATATAAAGAACAATGCATGTTCAAATATTTCCACTATAGAGCAATGATAGACATATATAAACCATGTGCAAGGCGACTGTATTTAGGCCACATTAATGTAATCTTTGCCAAATACAAATTTAAGGAACATAAGTGATATCAAATATGGGACTGGACTAGTGTTAGTAGTTTGGTACCAAAATTATCATTTCATACAATAGAATTAGTGATTCATTGTAAAATTGGTCCTTGATCTAGTTTGAATACCAATTCAATATTTTCCACGATGAACACTCCATAAAGTATACCAAGTTTGATTTCTAGATATTTGCGTTTATAAATTTTGATTTTCATTGGGTGTAATGCATGACATTCAAAACTATATGTGGTAGTGTTTTTAGTTTTAAGAATGTCTTTCATGATGATGACTTATTTGAACTTGGGATCTATCCTCAATCCCTATTATTGATTTTCCCTTCATTATCACTAATATTCCTAATCCTATGCCCATTTCTCTTATCAATATTGCTTATCTTGTCATTTCATTATCCAAGATAACCCTTAATACCCTCTTCATCCTCATTGGCAATAATTTCATCATGAGGTTCAACTGAAATAAGAGTACTCTTTAACCTTCGAAAAGTGTTCACCATTTGTCCATGGAGTCCACTTTTTTCCCCATGAAATCTTTGTCATATTCTACAAAATCCTTTGATCAATTAATAAACTCAAAATAATTAATTAATAGCATTAATTATTAAATTCTCCCATGGCTATGAGTGGATGGAGCCTTATTTCATGATCAAGTATAGTTTCCTAAACCACTAATTTTATTTTCTATTCTTTCTTTTCTTTTATCAAAACCTTAAATATATTAAAAACCCAAATTTATTGTACCTTGAATCTTAATCACTATTTATTGTTATCAAAATCTACACACTCTACCTCGCAATAGGCCATAATATTTGGTGACTTTAACAACAATAATGTAAAATATCTAATATGCCTTTGGATTTAAGGCTAATGAAATTTGAACATTATCAATTTCTATGGTTAATTTTATATTACAACTCTCAAGATAAATAATCTAAGTTGTACTTTTGGTTAGGGTAACATCTATTTAACTACATAACAAAAAAGGCATGACATATAATGATGCTCTTAACTCAACCAAACAATTATATACAATGTGAATATGCATTTGAAAAGCCAATAGAAAATTTGGGTTTTAAGACTTTGAATGAATTTCGATTAAAGCATCACCCAACAAATTTGTGTTGTATCCTAAAATTTGGTTGTACCATATGTAAGGGTTCCTTTATCTCGTAGTTCACCATCATCTATTGAGATACATCAAGGGATGCCATGAAATGTTGTAATATGAGTAATCATTGTAGAGGAATATTGTGGATGTTAAAAATTAAAATATTTGGTTTATTTTTTTTTCTTTAATATATTCAATACAATTTTAATTCATATCCATCAAAGTTATATTTGATGTTACTACTTTCTTGGTCATGGAACTATAAATTTCTTGGTATTAAGAGTAGGATAATATGTAGAAGAATTAGAGTTGACAAACCCTTCAATTTTCAAGTTGTAGTCCTTTTATCATTTGGATAGCCAATATCTCTTCTACTATTTGATCTTCATCTTCCTTTATATCCAATGATATGGCATTTAAGAACATAGTTTCTCCTATAGTCTATTTTTATTCTTCTTTAAATTCTTTGTCGTTAGCATAATATCCATTCTTCTATTTTCTTTTAATCATATTATATTTGCAGTGATATGGGATTTAAGAACACTTCTCTAGTATCTTCTTCTTATTCTTTAACCTCTTTGTTTTTAATGCCACGAATTAATATCTCAACTTATTGTTGTGGATCCAAAAAATTATTTGCACCAATGTCATAGAGTTAAACCATTATGGACATGTCTTAGAAGCATTAATGTAGTGGTTATTGTAGTAATTGTCCATAGACACATCCTCGAAATTCAAGTTATCTTTGAAGAATTAAGCGACTTTTTTTAAATATGGTTTGTAACTTATTTGGATATAGATATTTTTTACAAAGGTCATTTTTAGATCCAAAATTTCATTTACTATTTCTTTAACATTATGTAGGACACTATTCATTTCTATGGTGTTTTTATCTTACACCTCATTATTTTTTAGGTGATGTTTGGGTAGAAAAAAGAGTTTCCTGAGAGAAACTTTGGCCTATTCATTTTGAAAGTTCCCTACCAAACTCATCACCCATTTTCTACATTTTTGGACACTTAAAAATTCTTTACTAATGTATTCTCTGCATCTCTTCAACAAACATGGCAATAGAAGCTTACATTGTGTTAGTATACTATTCAACCATTACTTTGTCAACTCGGTTCTTGAGTATTTATTTAAGATAGTGGTGAAAAAAAAAGTGATTAAAGTACTTTGATTTTGCTTTTGTATCCATTTTAATTGATATTAATTATTTTAAAAGTATAGCTAGAATAGATTCTTTACCAAATCTATCAATAAATACTTTTTGAAATCATTTAATCTATAATAGATGCCACTGGAAAATAAAAATTTTGTGTGGAAGATTTATGTTTAAATGTAAAAGGAAACAATATACAAAATACATCTTCATATTTCAAATTTAACAATCTAATAACCAAATGGAAGTTTTTTATATCATTCTTTATTGAGCCCAACTTATCTTGGTCAAATTTTGGAGAGGATATATTTAGGGTGCTTTGGAGGATCACCGAGCTAATCTGTCAAGCTACGAGTATATTAAACTCTTCAAGAAAGAATTCATCATTGATTTATAGACATTTTTTTATCAAGTAATTGTTGAATAATTTCACAAGATTTTCTAGTAAAATAAACTTCAAAGTCCACACTCAAGGGTAGAAGAATGAGTAAATGAAGCAATATGAGATGATGAGATAACATTCAATGTTTGGGGAATTTCATCTAGTGTGAAATAAATTAGGTCCATAATAGTCACTGTATAAGTCTAAGTTGTATTTTTGACAGTTGTCTTCCATATAAGTAATGAATGAGTAGCACACATGGCATATAATAAAAAATGATAGGGAGCTCTATTAAAATGGTTTTTTGTGACAATATTACTAATTCGAAACTCTATGAGAAAAAAACCCAACCATGCTAAGGGTTGGTGTGGCTTAGACTAGATGTAATCCTTGGGTGATTTTGATGGCTTAAATGCTCCTAGGCCGCAACTACTCAAGCCACAGGTTAGGTTTTCCAATCATATCAAGATCATATTACCTAACAAAAGAGAAAAGGAAAAGTAATGAAGGAGTAATGCACACATTATTGATTTCCTTGGAATATGACTAGGTAAGTTGATCCAGACTTATGGAGGAACACAATAAAATACAGAAATACACATAAATGCATAGATGCAGCAGAAATAAAACTTCATTTCATTAATATCAAATAACTGAAATATGCTTACAGATAAAATGGAAATAAACTAGCTAGGGCGCTGGTAGCTTATCTCTGAGAAGAGATCTAGTGGCTAAAAGCCTCTGAAATTTTTTATAATGAGGCTCAGGGGATTTTTTATTATTGAACAACATACAAAAACCCTAAACAACCAAAACCCTAACCCTAGGAGATGAAATGAAAGAGTTTGTGGGCCACGTTACGGTTAGTTGGGTAGCCAACTTCCCGGGGTCGTAACTGGTTCATATTATCTCTATTTGGCGCGTACGATATATCATCAGAAAGATATATCCTATGGCTATGGGCATGCTACAGACCTCAAAAATCACCTTTTAGGGGGTCAAAATAGCTCCGGAAGTTTAGGACCCGAAAAACTGCAAAAAATAGTAAATGCTGCTATAAAAAGGAAACTGATGAAACTGACTAGAGGTCTAGGTGGAATAGGTGGTTGGCCACCAATATCCACCTAATAATTCCTCTCCCCTTAGGAATAAATGGTTCTGATTGCATGTATAGCCTCCATGAGGTGAGTAAATTTCTCTTGAACCTAGTCCTTGGTGAACCACTTGCCCTGGTGAAGGATTTGGCCTGCTTTGACAACTTGATATAGCTGGATCCTCTACTGGCAGGTGTTATTAATCTATATGTCCATGATCTGATCATTAGTGGCATGTTCCATGCAGTTTGGGTTTAACTCTATTGGTGTGAGTTGTTCTGCCATGTCAGATGTGTCCAATAGAGGTGGAAAGTAGGGCCAAAGGCAGTCCACATTGAACACTAGGTGCAGACCAAGGAATGGTGGAATACCAAGCTCGAAGGAATTTTTCCCTATAGCCTTGGTGACGGTGTATGGCCCATAGCAGAGTAGAAGAAGCTTGCAGTGAGGTCCAACGAGGCGTTCCTTCTACAAATGTAGCCACACTTTGTCTCCCACTTGGAAGTTGTGTGGCACCCGATGTTGATCTTGTCACTACTTGTACTTAGCATTGGATTTTTCCAATATTTCATGAACCTATTGGAAGTGGTGTTAAATGCGCTCAATGAATTTGTTCGCCTTGTCCTCTTCAGACTATACATGAGCTGAATCAGCTTGAGTAGCCGCAAATGGGATGGCTACGTCAGTGGGACATAGTGGTTGGAATCCCAAGCCCGCCTAAAAGGGACTGTTTCATGTTGAGATGTGGAGAGCCTAGTTATAGTTGTGATGTACATAGGGGAGGCTCTCATCCAATGTGTGTGGATTCTTTTAGATTTACATGCACAAAATGTGTATGATCATCCTGTTGACGACCTTTGTTTGTAGGCTCAAGTTTCTTCTTGCTATCCTTGGAGACATGAGAATACACAGTAGCTCCAAAAATATTGAAATGAGATACATATAGCTTCCTCCCAGAGAAATCCTCTTCGAGTGTGATCATGCCAAGTATTCTATGAGGGCTCTTATTATGAAAATAAATTATGGTGTTGCATGCTTTTTCCCATAGATGTAATGGTAGCCCCTAATCATGCAACATGGCTCTTGTTAATCCCACTATGTTTTTGTTCTTCCTTTCAGCCACCCTATTTTGCTGTGAGTTATGAGGTGTTATCAGTTCTATTATAATACCCTCTTTGGAATAAAATTCCTTGCAGGTACTGGAAACATATTATCCTCCATTATAACTTCTTGGGGCTTTCAATTTTTGACCAGTCTCCTTTTCAACCAATGCTTTGAATTCAAAATTTTTTGAGAAAACTTCATCCTTCTTCCACATGAAGAAGATCCAACATTTTCTAGAAAATTCATAAACAAATATCACATCAAAAATGTGTTTTTTTTTAGAGGCTGTATAAAATGGTCCACATATATCAGAGTGGACTCGCTCCAAGATTTCTCAAGATTTGCAACCTCGTCTCTGGAAGGTGGATTCTATATATTTCACTAGTGTGCATCCCTTATAGACATCATGTTGGTCAAGAGTACATTTCTAGAGACCAGTGGTATTATGTTGCATGGATTTTAAGGCCCCATGGTGTAAGTGTCCCATACGCCTATGTCGGAGTTCTCCAATATCTCTACTTTGAACTTATCCTACCTTTCTACTCTGTGTACCGCAAGATTCCACCTCAAGTTTTTAGATATTATTCAGTCAAATTCCAATCTATTTCACTTGCTCAATAGCTACATGCCTCAAAAATTCTTTCCCCTTACTAGAAACAACATCATAGGCATGATCCTCCAATGCAACCACAAATATCAAGTTCTTATTCAGGTTAGGTACATACATGACATATTTAATATGAATATGGGATCGTGATTCCCTCTTAAAGGTTACGGTACCAATTCCTTTGGAATTGTACCATCCATCATCCCCAAGTTCTATGTGCATCTGGAGATCCTTATCCTCTAGGCCACTAAATAATTATTTGCATCCTTTCATATGGAATGAGTCACTTAAATATAGATACCACACATTCCCAATTACAGTGTTTTCGATGCATGCAATGAGAGTGAATTCTAATTCGAAAAAGACTTCAGGACGGATATCAACAAGAAGAAAATGGTTAGAATTCTTCTATTTTTATTTTAGGATTTGTTCGTGTGTGAAATATTATTATTATTAGATTGTGTAGTGGATATTGACTCATAAACTTGGTAGCTAATGTATTGATTTTTTTGTTGCAGAAAAGAAGCAACACATAGTTCAAGTAATTCAATTGTAAGACCTGCCTAAAGGGGCCCTGAACAAACAAAAAATGGTTAAAATTCTTCTATTTTTGTTTTAATATTTGTTTGTGCAGTATTATTAGTGGATATTGAATCATAAACTTAGTAACTATTGTAGTGGTGTTTTTTTTTGCAGTCAAGTCTAAGCAGCGTAGATTTCAAGAAGTAAAATTGCAAGACCTACCTACACAGGAATTTAAATATAGGTCATTGTCACAAAATCATCATTAGTAGGTCGGTGTCACACCATGATCATGGGTGGATGAATACGCACATATGGTGAAACCATATTGTAATGTCAAGTAGTCAAGGGAAATGACTTGTATGTAAATTAGAGATCTTTTTTTTCCAATGAAAAAAACACTACTCTTTTCCATTAATAAAAAAAAGAATAGTACATCTACAATTTTTACAATCATTCAAACATTCTTGTTCTTTGCATTTTAATTTTTCCCTGTTTCTCTATCTCTGTTATGACTTTAATATTTTATGTTAATCATAATTCTCGATCATGAATATTACAAAACGTTTTCTTCAAAATATTATATAATAGTTCGAAAAGTTACTCTCGGTCTTCAATCAAGTTCTTTTCTTCCTACTATGAGATGTTGATGCTACCTGCATTTATCAGTCTTCCTCGTGCAAATTCATCGAAAAAAAACTTACCTGGATTCATATTGATCCCTCTCTTAGATAAAAAGTACGCCATCTATTTTTTTTCTCGATAAGCATGATGAAATTTTATGCTCTGAAAATTTCTAACCAACACCCTTATCCTCCTCATCCAATGGATGAGAATCAGTGGATAGAAGTTGGTATGGAGTTTGACCCAGCCTATGATACCTTTTGCATCTCCATATACCCACAATTTGTTGATTCTAAACCACTTTTCTGCTATAAGTAATCCCCATAGAGCTACTATCTCTGCCTTGTTCTTCGATCCCATTCCTACATCCCACCAAAAGTGGAAATATCTACCGACTTATAAAACAATGAAAACCCCACAACCACATTTTTTGTTTTTAGATTCTCCATCAAAGAAGACGATTGGAAATGATTTATCCACTTCTATATATTTGCCTACCCAGTGTTTGTAGAATTTTCTGACAGATCTCATATCATTAAAAAAAGATATTTCCTTATTAATGTTACATCTGACCTATACCAATTTTTGGTAAAATATAAGGGCATTTCTACATTTCCAGATAATCCACATGATCTAATATAGAAGATTCATGTACCTTATATTGTTTCAGTACCAAGTCCTTGTACAATATATGAGATTAATTTGATTCCCCACCAAATTAAGCTAATCCCTTACATCCCTCTAACACCTATCTCACATATCCACAGGAAAGTAGAAGGTGGTCTGGATTTTCCGATCCCTTCAAACAAATCACACAGGTTCCGAGACCCACAAATCCATGTTTTTTAAATTATTCCATTTTAAGATTTTTTCATTGACAGCCAGCCAACAGAAGATCCTAATATTATATGGAATATTTCCTTTCCAAATATTTTGTGCCCACCTGTGATACTAAAATTTCTTCTTTGTTCTAGGCAATGTCACATAAATTTCCTTGACATACGACCTACCCTTCTTAAGTGTACCACCCTATACTATGATGCACTTGATTCAACCAAATTGTTATGGACATTGTGATTATGAATTTCGAACATCTACAAAGGTTGGTTTTGAGACTTAAAATTATTTCCAATCATAGCATCACACATAAATTTATATTTTTCTTAGAATTTGGTTTCACGATAGATGAGCTTTGTTTTACCTTATATCTCACCATTTCCTTATGAGATACATTATGGGATGACATGAAATGTTGCAGGATGAGTTCTTCGAAGAATGTTGTAGATTTCAAAAGGAGAGATACTTTATTTTATCTTTTCGGATTCCTCAATCACATTATAATTCAAACCCATCAACGAAATATTTGTTATTAGTGATTTACTGGGAGTGTGAAAAAATCCCAGTAGGATGAGATGTAGAATTATTAGAGTTAACAAACCCCTTACTTATCAAGTTGTAAGCCCTTTTGTATCACATGGGTGATATCCTACATTAATTCTACTATCTATTATTATCATCTCCTATAGACATTGATATTGAATTTAAGGACATTGTTTCTTCTATAGCCTCTTCTTCTTATTCTTAATCCTCTTCATCTTCATCCTTATGAGTTGATACCTCAACCCATTTTTTTCGATACAAAAACTAAATTTTCCACCAATTCTATAGGATGCAACCATTTTAGAAATTTATTTTAAAAAATGGTTAATATCATAATAATAATTTCAATAATTTTCATTGGTTGTGACCCAAAAATTAAAATTAAAGTTGGTAGCTTCAGGTGGGTTTGAAAAAGTAATGCCTTTTTTGTAACAAGGTTTGTAATTTATTTGACTGGAGACACATAGTCCAAAGTTATTTTTTTATATCCACAATTTCATTTGGATATTTTTTCACTAGACATAGTGTTATAGGTCAATTTGGGCATCATTCCCAATGACCTAGTCAAACTCGACATCATCCACATGATCAATGAAATAGGGTCTATCATCCCCTATCATTTCAGTTGCTGCATGCTCTAAGAGAAGAAGAAACCATTAATGACTTCTATTGCAAGGTTTACAAGGTTTGAAGTATATGTTATATCACTTATGAACTCACCGACACTTCCTTTCAAGTGATTTCTTACGTTGCATATGCGGTTACCTCCATTCAAGGGTGTTTTGCAAAGCACTTCCCCACATTCAAGAGTGTGTCGGTGAAATGGGAGCGAAATTCTCATTGTTCCGGAATCTCCACATGGCCAGTTCCTTCTGGAAGAGTCAATATGTGTCAAACTTTGAATTCAAGTGTCCATCTAACACCACTGATCTTCAGAAAATGTCTTGCATATTATTAGAAATTCACTGATTGAGAAACTACCTTCAGTTGCCTATAAATTGAGCAGAGATCCTAGTGCTAGGGAAGGAAGAAATTTGGTAAACAAGTGTTGTTGGATTCTCAATTGAGAGAGTGATAGGAGTTATATTCTGTTGGTGAGATGTTGATTGTGATGATACTAAGATGATGTTGGAGCTGGTGACATCAAATCGATCATTGGTTGTAACCTCTCCCTTCTACTCATTAATAAAGATTGTTGTTCATTTTACCATATATGTATTTGTTTATGTTTCTACTTTTCATATGATGGATTCTTAATTGATATATATGTTTCATGTTCAATATATTTAACTGATTAAGATAAATAGGAATCTTTATATTGCAATCTCTTTGTTATTTAGTGTTCATACTTGCAGGAAATAGTCTGGCGATCTAAGTTGGATTTTAAGCTACAACAAGAGCGACATAAGAAGAATAGGAAGCACTTGTATCACAAGTAAGTTCCTCTATCTTTTTGTGTGTCTATTTACTCTTAGAGAGAGTGTTTACAAAGTCTTTGATCTAATTTTCTAAATGCATAGCACCACATTTAGGGAATGTGTTTTATCTGTAATTCATAATTTCGCATAACAAATTGGTGACTCCACTGGGGAGTTTCCTTATAATTCCTGGTGTTTTTTCCTCTGCTTATCCACCCAGTAGCATCTACTGTAAATTATTAGACTTTTGAATCAAATAATTGCATTAGAAGTGTGTACTATAGCTTGAATTTCGAATCTTTGCTGTGCCCAACACATTGTTGGTCAAGACAGGGTGCTCTACATAACACTACCTCCCACTCAGGGGTGCTTTGCAACACACTGTCTCCCTTTAGGGACTGCGTTTCCCCCTTAGCCAACCAAATTCCCTTTGAATTTTTTATTGCCACCATACTTAGCCTTTTTTTTGCTGTATTTTGAATGGTATGATATCTCATAGAGACCAGTGAATTTCCCTGATTCTTCCTCCTTTTAAAAGTAAGTTTGTTCAATGTCTCTTTAAGTATTTTTCTTTATCATTGACAAATCAAATTCAAATTATTTTATTTCTGCATTAGATCCATTTTTTTTCGTAAAGGAAATTGTCATTAAGTTATTCGTTTCCTATAGGGAAAATTGTAGTTCCATTCTTCATTTTTCCTAAAAGAGAAATTGTTGTTAAATTCATCGTTTCTCAAAGAAGAAAGCTTTTGTTTTTTTTTATTTGATGCATATAGTTTCCTTTTTGCATTCACATTAAGGGGACTAAAAAGAAAAACATGCATTTTCATATAGTGAATTGTGTGTTTTGCATAGGAACAAGTTAGGAAAGATGCATATTATTTTGTGCTCTTCTTTGTTTGATCTTAAAACTAATTTCTCTTTCCCCTTTGTAGCTAGGATTTTCATTGAAGAAGCTAAAATTTAAAAGTTTTCATATCATTTTAGTTTTCATTTTAGGAATTTCCATCACATCATCGCGGTGAACCCTGAAATGAAAATTGATAAACAAGATCAACTTAAAATTTACATCAATTTACCTAAAAGATCATTGGAACCATAACGATAACATTTAGAAGGTCTAGGCTAGAGACGTGTTCCGACGTTGTAAAACATAGCAATTGTGGTTTAATTGTCTGCAATACATTCCGAGTGTGATACCTTACTCTACGTACATTATTATATCGTAGCTTTTCCATGTACCTTTGGGTATATCGGGCGGTGTTATAGTATGAGAAGTATAAAGGAGTGCTCTCATTGTGCGGTTTCGCATTAGACAACTCTAAGATGGACATGGGCCTCCACATACCTTCGGGTATATTTGGGAGGACAAATTTAGGTTGCTATCCATACATAGTAAACCGAGTCAGCCACCTTGTAAATTGTGATACACCGAACATAGCATTCAGGGAGATTTTCTGCCCGTACTTCTTGGTTCGCCAGGAGGTATTCTGCAGTTCACAATTTCTTGGTAAACCTTTTTCCTAACATTACCCTTTTATTTTGTTTTTTTTTTTGGTCATAAAATAAATCAGTCATCATTGAAGTATAAAATTCCCTTTCCTCATCGTTCGCGTATATTTGCATTGAAACCACCTTTACCACCAGAAGTCACTTTTGGTCTATGAAGGTGACATCACTCTACTGAAACAGGTACCATCATTACCTATGGTGAAGCATCATATTCACATATACCAGAGTCGGAAAAAGTTGTTTCTACAAATCCTGGTTCATCTACTGTTGTCGAGACAGAGTCCTCATAGCTACCCATGGTCACGATCCATCCAATCAATGAGACCATACGTCCCAAACCCGACATTTTTCAACTGGAAGTTGATCCAGATCCTATCTCTTTTTTGCCAGAACATCTGCATCCTGAATTCGAACGACTAGAAGTTGTTCCTGTATCGGTCGCCCCACAATCAATTGTAGCCATTGAGTCTCCCATATCGCACATTCAACCTCCTAGAATATACTTTGGGTCTGACGGTGAAATCCTTCCACCTGGTTTAATTTCGATTGGAGAAATACCACAAGATGAAACACCTTTAACTCCAACTCATTTTTGGGTGGAGCTTTACCTATACGAGTATTTTCCTTAATCACCTGCCTCTTGTTTTGTTGATCCTCTCTCTATTAAAGTTCCCATCGATCTAATAGGGTATACATTTGGTCAAGTAACCATGCCTGAACCAACATCTTTGACTGGACCATCTGTTCCAATTGCGAAAACACCTGCTCTCGCTACCCCATCGATGTTCACAACTTCACCAGATTCATATTTACATGGTGGCCCTATGGTCCCATCTGGTTATAAATATTTATCTAGAATTTTTTCTAGTGCATATTCAAATACATGGAATTTACCAATGTCATTGTTTTTTATTCTAACTGGTAAACCTGTAGTGAGTACTGAATGGCTTGATCCTTTATATCCATCATCAAGGAAATATCAAGCTATTACATCTGGGTATATTCCATCCACTACAATCTCAACTGGACTCCCTGCATTTGGAGAACAATATTTTCCATATTATTATACTCCTCATGCTGGGGGGCAACCTATGGTATACCACTTTGACAGTACTAGGTTGCTATTTGGTCATCCTAATGTTGAAATGAATGTTTTTAAATGGTAACCCACTCTTCCTATCCAACTACAAATGGTTATACATTTGTATCAACTGGTTCAACCCGTCGCACCCACATCAACTCCACTTGTTAATACATCTTTACCCCTGTTACAAACTCAAACTATTGTACCTCAAACATCTCATGTAGGTCCTTCAACTCAATACTATCAAGTATTAGTCCCTTAAACTCCAACGCTTTCGGCTGGTTTACCATATTATGGGATGTCGCAGCCACAACCAAGTTATACCACTCCTCAACTGAATCCAACTTATCCTAATTTGGGTTATAACATTGGTGGATAGACCCCTTGGTAGCCATAGGCACAAATGTCACAACCTTTATTTCAACAAGTATCGGACCCAAGTTTTGGTCAACAAAATCCTCAAGCTTTTTCTTATCAAAACAACCCCTATCTGGGTTACCAACAACAGATTCCTTAAGTTGGTGCTCAAAGGCTTGTTGCCCAAGAAATTCCATCATGCTGTAATGTTCCCAATTTTAGCCTCAAACTAAAATGGAACATTATAGTTGCACATTTTATTTTTATTTAATAAAATGGGGAAGGAGACACCTCAGCCCCTTTTATATGAAGAAATAACACTCCTAATGTGAAAGGGAGGTGAATAAAGAAGTTGAAATAAACACCAAGGGTGTGAATGGAACCCAGCTCACTTGATTAGTCACCTTTGACTAAAGTCAACAGCGCTACCCAAGGAGGAAGAGGCTTCCTAGAGAAGCTACGCAGTTTTGGAGGGAAGACACTCATGTGAGGGTGGAAACCCTAATTGGTGGGACCTTGGTGGAGAAAAGTTCCTTTTGTTTATAAGGAGGATATGGCAGCCCATTTGGATACATGTTATGGTTTAGAGTTTCAGACTTGGGTCTGCAATCTTGCATCCCCGAGCTGTTTAGTAGGGCGATGGTGCCCTCGGGCACTAGGGTGTTCCCTTTCGGGAATCCCTACCTCTTCCTCAAGGAAGGATGAGGATTGAGCTACATTTCCTCAATATAGCATTGGCCATAGCTACATTCATCTTCTACAGTGTTATTTCTGCAGCAGAGAGGACGTTGTGTTGTTGGGTGTTGCAAGAGAGGAACTCATGGAGTCTCTCTTGTCTTGTTTTCTTCAGTGGAGGAGTGGTCCACTCATTGGAGGAGCTTCAAGGAGGATTCTTGGGCTTGATTTCATATCAGTGGCATGAGGCCACACTTCCATCATCTCCCACTGTGTATTCCATGGAGGAAACTGCGTTATTTTGGAGGAGGCAGTGAGAGAAGGGTTTCTGGAGCTTCAAAGGAGTTGCTTTTGAGACAAAGGGATCAACCCTTTGTATTGGAGGCATTATCAGAGGAGGGAAATCAGATTTTAGATCAGCCACAGCCTCATTATTTCTTTGGTTCAGTTTTAGTGACAACTTTGTTGTCACATTTTTGTATTCCCCATCATTTCTAGCAATCTTCATAGATTGGCTAGAAATCTAGTATTTGAGCCCATTTCTTTGTGATTGGGCTATTTCTTGTATTCCTTCAGCCATATATGTATTTTATTCATGTTTAGAAGCTTATACCTTCATATACACTGTGCAGTCACTGCCCTCTGGCATTTTGTGGAGTTGCAACAACTCTTGTATTTCATTGTTCATGCATTGGAGGTTGGTTCTTAAGGCTTGAGTGGCTTGTCCCTCAAATATTTATTGTATTAATTTGATGATATATTATAATGTCATGATGGATGTATCATTTCCCTCTTATGATGTATTCAGAGTTTCAGAGTTCATGTTTATGTTCTTATGTTGCTGTAAGCTCTCTCATTGAGCCTTGTTTTAGAGACCTAGATTGGGGAGATCTGAATAACCCATCTAGTGTTATTTCTTTGAGCTCATATTCTTAATAGGAGTTGTATTAGAATTTTTCTAGGGCATACCAATGGTGTTTTGTCTTATTTATGCAGCAGCTTCCTTATACAACATCCTCAAGGACCCTGTAGCAGAAATTCCCGAAGTGGAAATATTGCATATCCATAGACAGGGTCTGTGAAGGGCCAGCTAGCTTCTGGATCTCACACTTCCTTGAGAAGGTGACATATCTGGTAAATTCCCAAATATTCAATCTCTAGAATGGACTTGTGGTCTTTCTATAGAAGGAATTCTGGAATATCTTAAGATATTCCCATTGGAGCAGCAAGTTCCAGATTTGGAATATTACAGTGGTATCAGAGCATGATCTTGGCTCAACCTGTGCCCAATATATATTTCCATCAGCAAGAGGAGCTTCTCACCAAGGAGAGGATATTTATAGAGGAAACAAGGGAAAAGGAATGAAGGAAGAGGAGGTTTCCCTTCTTCTTTTCCAGACCAATGAGGAGATCATTGAAAAATCTGATGAAAGGGAAAATTTGGAGAAATTTTCTGAAAGGGTTTGTGAATGATCAAGCCCTAGCTATTTTCATGAAGGGTGTGAGCATTTAGCCACACATGCAAATCTACAGCGCAATACATTACCCATAGCTACTACAAGAAGGATGGATGGAAAGAGTTGAGGCCTTTGGAGGAGCAGCACTGCAACTGAAAGGTATGATTCATGATGATTGATTTCAGAGTTCTATTTCATGTTCTCATGAAAATGAGAGATAATATGTTGCAGTCAAAAAGAGTTTTTCAAAGGGAATTTATGAAAACCAATGTGAAACATGATGTGACAAAACTTCAAACACTTTGCATGCATGGAAGGGAACCATGAAACAAAGATCATTCCATCTTTCTAGAGGGGGAGAAATCAGGAGAATGACTTGCTAGAGGCAAGACCCCCATTGTATGAAGGGCACTCTTCCATTTGTGAGGGTGTGGAGATATTTCTCTCTAAGGAAGGCCAAGGCCTCTCATTGAAGAGGAGACACACTCACATGTTGGTAGAGAGGAGGTGCATAGAAGAACCTACAACGTTGAACCATTGAAAGAAGAAGAAGAAGAGCAGAAGGATCAGCATGAAGGGATGATGGAAATTCACCCTTATCTATTTCAGAGGTTCTCTTCACATAGGAGAGGGACTGCACTGCGTAGTAGAGAGAGAGGAACCTTTCATTCCTCTCATATATTCAGTCCACTTCCTATCTTGATGTCTCACTTTTGGAGGCTTTCCACTTGGGAGGCCACATGATCTAGAGATGATGAGAGGCATCATGCTATTTAGTTCACCATTCATTGGATTCCGGAGGGGTGGAGACACTAGAGGAGTCCATTACAGCGCAAATATTTTGGGAATAACCACAAGGAAGAGGGATACACTCTCTCATTCTCAGTACCACCCATTCTCATCGGCTTAACTACGCAGATTGAGTTGCTGTATGGATGGAGGATAGCATCTTCATGATGCCAGGTGACTGCTCCACAGATTTGATGAGAGGGAGGATACTTCCTTTGAGGAAGGACTCTTTCATGCATTGGAGTAGATGGAGGCCACTCATGTTTACATTGCCTAGGATCGAAAGATTCTTTGGAGGTGATAGTCTCTCAAGGGAGGCTTATTTTCAGAGGTCATCATTTCTTTTTTAGCATGATTAGCTGCATGATGGCATGATAGAAACTTGGAGGATGAATTTGGCATGAGGGGATGTTAAGGTAGCAAGAAGCAGCATGATGAAGCACCATATTGCAGAACACCTGCGTTGTCTATGTAGAGGATTGATCCAGGATGGAGGGCTCAACTTGGGTTGAGTATTCCCCAGGATCTTGGTGCATGCATGATTCTTGGATGGCCTTGATGGAGATGGCAGATACTTAGTAGATGATATGATCATCTATCATCATGGCAGACTCTTCTTGGCTAGAGTTTCTAGTCTCAAGGAGAAATTATTTGCATGCAGCATATGAGGACTTCCTAGCTATGCATTTGGATGCATACTTTGCTTTGCTAGAGGAGTTCACTTGGGAGGGCATTCAGTATGATCTACATCATCATATGGATATATTCATAGCTCGGTTGTTTTTGGAGAGGTTGGAAAAACCATTCCCTTACTCATTGGAGGAGAGGGAGAGCATTCAGTTGAGCCATTTTAGCTCAAGAGCTCTAGTGCATGATGGAGGAGGTATAATCTCATATTTTGTATTGTAATTATTTTCATTGATTGAGGAGCATGATGTATCAAGGAGGCTTGTTCCTTCTTGCATTTTTCATGAGGATGTACTTATAGCTACTTGTAGCCTTGATGGTTGTGGGGGTAGCCACATGCTTCTTGGTGTGCACGATTGGCACCAAATTGATATTTCATGTTTCATCTTATGAGGAGTTGTTGTGGCAGAAAACAAGTGGCTAGTTCAGCACTTGTTATTTGTGATTTTGAGGTAGGCCAAGGAGGCACTGCACAGGTTCCATGAGTGGAACTATGAACCACTCTTCGGTTGTCATTTGACAACTTGCTTCTATTGTATATTGCACCTTGAATTTCTGATGTTTGTACACTCATGAGGAGAATTATTTGGAGAGTATTGTATGTACAACCCATTGGGAGCATGATTCTCCCCATTGTATATGTTTTATCTTGCAGGAGATACCATGGTCAAACCATGATTGCTACACTACTACTTGTTTCTTCTTGTGGGTGGAACCACTTGGAGAATTTGAGGAGGAATTTCATGGCTGGATTCTTTGATGGGGTAGCTTGGGCCATTCTTGGAGGCCATAATTTTCTAGCCCAAAGAAAAAGGCAGCCCCATATGTGTAGCAAGTGGAGAGAGGGCCATCATGAGAAGCACAAGCACAACTCTCCATTCAGCCCCAACACATTGCAGAAACTAGGGGTTGAGATTTGGATGATTGCATCGATGAGAGGATCATCATTGGGAGACAAATTTTCCCATGCATATCATTACTCCTACCTTAAGGAGGCCACATTCCGGTAAGAAGGATTCCACTACACCTTCTATCTTTCCATGAGGAGCATCATTTCCAGTTGCATACTTGGGAGAGAGCATTGGAGGACGGATTTGTTGCATCATGTTTGAGCAGTGGTGGGACCATTGATGAGGAGGCCACAAGAGAAGAAGGGGGAGAAAATTTTGTTCTCTCTATGCAGTTTCTTGAGGGCAAGAAACATGTGGGAGGGGAGGACTGTAATGTTCCCAATTTTAGGCTCAAGCTAAAATGGAACATTATAGTTGCACATTTTATTTTTATTTAATAAAATGAGGAAGGAGACACCTTAGCCCCTTTTAGATGAAGAAATAACACTCCTAATCTGAAAGGGAGGTGAATAAAGCAGCTAAAATAAACACCAAGGGTGTGAATGGAACCCAGCTCACTTGATTAGTCACCTTTGACTAAAGTCAACAGTGCTGCCCAAGGAGGAAAAGACTTCCTAGAGAAGCTACACAGTTTTGGAGGGAAGACACTCATGTGAGGGTGGAAACCCTAATTGGTGGGACCTTGGTGGAGAAGAGTTCCTTTTGTTTATAAGGAGGAGATGGTAGCCCATTTGGATACATGTTATGGTTTATAGTTTTAGACTTGGGTCTACAAGCTTGCATCCCCGGGCTGTTTAGCAGGGTGATGGTGCCCTCGGGCACTAGGGTGTTCCCAGTCGGGAATCCCTACCTCTTCCTCAAGGAAGAATGAGGATTGAGCTACACTTCCTCAATCCGGCATTGGCCACAGCTACATTCATCTTCTACAGCGTTATTTCTGCAGCAGAGAGGACGTTGTGTTGCTAGGTGCAGCAAGAGAGGAACTCATGGAGTCTCTCTTGTCTTGTTTTCTTCAGTGGAAAAGTGGTCCACTCATTGGAGGAGCTGCAAGGAGGATTCTCGGGCTTGATTTAAGATTAGTGGCATGAAGCCATGCTTCCATCATCTCCCACTGCGCATTCCATGGAGGAAACTGCGTTATTTTGAAGGAGGCAGTGAAAGAAGGGTTTCTGGAGCTTCAGAGGAGTTGCTTTTGAGACAAAGGGATCAGCCCTTTGTATTGGAGGAATTATCAGAGGAGGGCAATCAGATTTCAGATCAGGCACAACCTCATTCTTGTTTTGGTTCAGTTTCAGTGACAACTTTTTTATCACATTTTTGTATTCTCCGGCATTTCTAGCAATCTTCATAGACTGGCTAGAAATCTAGTATTTCAGCCCATTTCTTTGTTATTGGGCTATTTATTGTATTCCTTCAGCCATATATGTATTTTATTCATGTTAAGAAGATTATACCTTCATATACACTGTGTAGTCACTTCCCTCTGGCATTTTGTGGAGTTGCAGCAACTCTTGTATTTCATTGTTCATGCATTGGAGGTTGGTTCTTAAGGCTTGAGTGGCTTGTCCCTCAACTATTTCTTGTATTCATTTGCTGATATATCATAATGTCATGATGGTTGTAGCATTTACCTCTTATGATGTATTCAAAGTTGCAGAGTTCATTTTTATGTTCTTATGTTGTTGTAAGCTCTCTCATTGAGCCTTGTTTTAGAGACCTAGATTGGGGAGATCTGAATAACCCATCTAGTGTTATTTATTTGAGCTCATATTCTACATAGGAGTTGTATTAGAATTTTTCTAGGGCATACCAATGGTTTTTTGTCTTATTTATGCAGCATCTTCCTTATACAGCGTCCTCAAGGTCCCTGTAGCAAAAATTCCCGAAGTGGAAATATTGCATATCCATAGACAAAGTCTGTGAAGGGCCAGCTGGCTTATGGATCTCACACTTCCTTGAGAAGGTGACATATCTAGTAAATTCCCAAACAATCAATCTCTGGAATGGACTTGTGGTCTTTCTATAGAATGAATTTTGGAATATCTTAAGATATTCCCGATGGAGCAGCAAGTTCCAGATTTGGAATATTACACATAGCCTAGCTATGCTCTACTTTACATCAATCAACAGTTTCCCTTTGTTGCAAATTTAGAGTTACAAGATTTAAACCGACTCACCAATGATCCAATCAACTATGCTCTTTGGTGGCCGGTGATACCTCATAAATTACCCTCCGATATTCCTAAGTTCAATGGAAACCCTAAGGAAGACCCGTTGACTTATGGTATGACTTATCATTTGTGGTGTTCATATAACTCCCTAAATGATGACTCGTTTTGAAAACGTCTTTTCCAGCGTACGCTCACTGGTTCGGCCACAAAATGGTACATTGAGTTACCTAGAGCTTCTTTCGATAATTTCTTGCCCTAGCTACTGTGCTTTTTACCCACTTCCAATTACCCATACGATATGAAACTCGAACAAAAATCTTGACTAATTTTAAATAGACTAATGGTACTCACATTTTTTATCATATTCATGAGTGGCATCGTCGTCGTAGAATGGTTAAGACATTTGTTCCTGATAAGCTCCTTGCTGAGTAGTTCATTAAGTCCTTGTTACTATAAATGAGGATGTGGCAAAGGGTGGCATCGTCACTGAAGAGCAGGTCATTGCTAGTGCCCAATATTTAGACTTGATTTATACACAGTTTGGCATGCTCTATGAGAAAATTTCCAATTCACCGCGATCTAATTTTATTGTTCCTCCTCCATCAAAGGACTCTCATGCTAGAGACGGTATGATCGGTACTACAAGCACACATCACACTACTGCATCTGATCTTGTGCCTTCTTCTGAAATACATGTCATGTCATTTGAAGAGGGAAAAGGCGACAAGTAACCCGGAAGCAAGAAAAAATGGAAATCAAAGAAAAAGAAAACTTTTACCCCGCAGGAAAGATCATCTGATCAATCGTCTGGAAATAGGAAACGTCGTTACCCTTGCATAATCTGTAATAAGGAACATTTTTTTTTGGATTATCTTCACTGCGCTAAAGTCTAAAAAATGGTTAATACCTCACATGTGTCAGTTGTGTTGACAGATTCATTTCCGAACCCAGACACAAATTTGGTTGCTACGAATCCAGCTTCTAGTTCACAAGCGCTTATGTTGTCTGTCACAAATCCATCAACCAATGTTTTGGTGTCAACGCATAGTAAATATTACGGTATTCAGGTGAATGATCAACCTACTACCTTGACCATGAATTTTTCCACGGAATCAATATCGCCACATGTTATTCCTGAATTGACAATCAAGCCACCCAAGGGAGTCGTTCAGAAATCGAAATTTAATCCTCAAGCCAGAGCTGCTCAAAAATTATAATATAGTTGAAGATTTGGCTCAATCCCCTTCAGCTATGTCAGTGCTTGAGGTGCTACAAAATCATCCCTCCTAGAAACAGGCTTTGTTGTCGGTAATTGGTGGAATTGATCTGACTAGTTCTAATCTCATAGTCTTTAATCATACGGACAAATACTAGCATAATTGGCATTCTCCATCCAAGTAAATGTTCTCAATCACCTTTTTCATCATACTATTATTGATGAGGGATGATCTATGTGCATTATGCCTCTAAACTGTTGGAAGTCACTTGGCTCATCATGCCTATCTCAATCACCAATGACGTTGAAAGATTTTGAGGGACGTACATATAAGCCTTGCGGTATTATTAATAACCTGCATGTTGAACTAGGGGGCAAAAAAATTGAATGTTGAAGTTGAGGTTGTTGACAGACCCCTTGACTACAATATTTTACTCGAAAGGCCATGGGTATATGCTATGACTGTGATCGTTTCTACATATTTTAGAATGATCGCCTTTCCACATAAAGGTGTTATCATAGTCAACAATAAGTTATCCTTCTTTGCATCCAGTTCCTAGGTAACTGGAAGTGTTTTGTTATTTCATGCACCTCAACTCGCACTTCAAAACATTGGTGTAGGGCTCTTAAATGATTCCACTCTCATGGGAACCTTTGCATCACTACTGCATGCGACGTCGGTAGAAATTGCAAGCATAGAGACTTGTTACATGATCTCTTCCACTCCATCTGGCTTATGGAAGAGTACAAGTGATTCTGAAATTGTTACATTGGATGAGTTTCTGCCACCCATCCCCATTGAGCTAGCATAGAAATCAATCTATCTGGTTTGGGCGGCGAATCCGAAATCATCGTCGTCGGTCATTTGGGTTGATCGTTCATTATATTTTGGTACTCCATCTAATCCTTTTTCCTCAACTTTATTGACATATGAGAATATTTTGGAAACCATGATGTCGGAAGGAGAACCATGGGAATATTATCATCATCGTTTCCATATTCCTGATTATGAATAAAATAATCTTAGTGAACTATATCACCCATCGATCAAAAATTTCTTTTCAAATTCTTTTCCTATCAATGCAATCGATTCCGAGCGAAATTTGTCAAATTTTTAAGAAACCATTTCTATCAATATTTCAACCAAACCCGGTGTTGTAGAAAACATTCATGTTGGTGTGTCTTGTTCTCCATCAAAACTCAAAGCATATCGCTCTCTCCTTTGTGAATTCCTTGATGTGTTTTCTTGGACTTACAACGAAATTCCATGCATAGATATGAGTATCCTTGAACACACTATTAATATGTACCCTAATGTCAAGTCGGTACATCAACGCCTTCGTCCTTCTCATCCAAAGAAGGTCATTGCCATTAAAGCATAAGTTGAATTTTTTTTTCGTGATGGTTTCATTTACCCTGTTCTGCTAACTGAGTGGGTTTCCAACATCATTCCTGTTATGAAAAAACAAGGAACCATCAGAGTGTTCATCGATTATCAGAATGTCAATATTGCTTTTCCAAAATATAACTATCCTACTCCCTTTATCGACCAGATTATTTACAATTGTGTTGGATGTGAAATATTTTTGTTCATGGATGGATTTTACGGCTACAATCAAATCAATATCTGCCTAGACGACCAATATAAGACAACATTCATCTGTCCCTTGGGCACATTCGCTTATAGGAAACTCCTATTTGGTTTAAATAATGCTGGGGAAACTTTTCAAAGAGCGATGGATTATGCTTTCAATGACATCAAGCACATTGTTCAACCCTATCTAGATGATTTATCCGTGCATTCACGAAATCAGACTGATCATCTGATGCATTTGAGAGCTATATTTTTATGCTGATGACACTAAAAAATACGCCTCAATTCACATAAATGTGTGTTTTGTGTTGGTTCTAGTCATTTTCTAGGATTCACCGTCTCAAAAGAATGAATTTGAATAGACCCATTGAAGGTCTGGCCATTCTTGATTTGCCTGCACCATCAAATTTTCTTTAGTTACAAAAAATTCATGGAAAGGCTAAATTCCTAAGGAGGTTCATACCCAACTACGCTGAAGTGGCTAAAGGATTTACTCGGCTCTTCAAAAATGGGATTCCCTTCCATTGGGACCAAGCTGTGCAATCTTCTTTTGATGTTGTCAAGGATACACTTGTCTAGGTGTCATTAATGCATCCCCTCAATTATCAGAGTGATTATTTCTTATATATCATCGTGACTGATATGACCATAGCTATGGTATTGGTCCAAGTATAAAATGGGTTAGAACATCTGATCTATTATTTGAGTCGTAATCTCAATGATATAGAAGTGAAGTATTCGTATGTAGAAAAGCTTGCCTTGGAAATTGTTCGAGATGTCCAAATATTTCGCCATTATATCCTATTCCGGAAGACCATTGTCATTTCGGATTGCAACCCCATGAATTATATCTTATCATGCCATTTTCTAGGGGGGAACTATTCAAAATGGATTGTCATTTTGCAGGAATTTGATTTGGAATTCATCAAATCCAAGTCAAAGAAGTGTTTAGTTTTGGCTGAGCTTCTCTGTGACCTTCCCTCTAATAGTACTGCTACCACATCAGAACCATATATTCTTGACGAGTATTTGTTTCTTATCAGATCATCTAATATTTGGTATGGGGATTTTATCATTTATCTCCAGACCCAGACTTTTCGTCCCATTAGGGGAATTTTGAGGTCTAAAATGGGCCTCCTAAGGAAAATGTACAATCAAAATTCATTTTATTAGAACCAATCACATTTTAGGGGATGACATCATCCCTAATGGTTGAGATGGCATTGCTTGAGTTAAAGGTACTTACTTGTCACATTCTCAATGGTGGATAAAAACTCATAGTTAACCATAGTAGTGCTCTAAGTATTTTAAAATTCAAAGTAAAGTACTCATAATAAATGTTATTTCACACTTTTTGAATAAAATAATACTATTGTCATTTCATATTTCTTGAAAGAAACAATGCATATCCCTATACATTTATTATATTATATTATATTTATATAGTATATTAATTAAATGTTATTATATGATTTAAATAATATAAATTTCAATTAATATAATATAATTAAACATTTATAAATTTATATTTATATTTTATTTTAAGTTATTTAAATACAAAGGACAAATGCCTTAGTTGTTCAATGATAATGACTTTTTCTTGAAAAGCTCATTCTTTTTTTATAGTCACATCAATACAATTTTTTTATTAATTTTATTTTCGTACAACTTTTGAATTTAATTTAACTACGGTTACATGGATTGTGGTGCAAAAAGTGAATTGAAAATTCATAAATATTATTTTATTGATTTAGCTATTATTTTATTATTTCTTTAGGAGGCCCATTTTAGACCTCAAAATTCCCCTAATGAAGCCAAAGTTTATTTGATCATCGTCAATACACTTTATTGTCGTGGTGTCGATAAAATTTTAAGAAGGTGCCTCAATCATGAGGACGCCGAAAAGGTTTTAAATGATTGTCATGCTGAGGCTTGTGGTGGACACTTGTCTAGATACGATACCACGCAGAAGATAGTCTATGTCAGTTACTTTTGGCCTACAATATTTGTGACTGCATCCTCGCGGTCAAAATTTATCATGCATTCCAAATATTTTATCGTAAAATCCTCAAAATGCCAACGCCAATGCATCCTATTGTCTCTGTGGGACCATTTTTAAAATGGGGCATTGACTTCATGACCTGTAACCCTCGTTCGTTCGGGGGGCATGGTTATATTATTGTCACAGTAGACTACTTTACCAAGTGGGCCAAAGCGATGCCTACATTCAACAACACAGGACAAACAGTTGCATTGTTTTTCTTTAATCATTTCATTGCACAGTCTGGGGTCCCACATGCTATATTCATAGATCATGATAAGCATTTTCACAATCACATGATGACTGAATTGACGGACAAGTTAGGACTATCACATGATAGTTCTACTCCTTATTATCCACAATCAAATGGGCAAGTTGGGCTATTAACAAGATTCTTAAATGAATGCTTCAAAAAATGATAGGAGTTCATAAACGAAACTGAAATTTGATCATGTACTCGGCCTTGTGGGCATAACAAACCTCGGTGAGAAACGCAACCGGATTTACCCCCTTTTAATTGGTGTATGGTTTGGAATCTATCTTGCCAATCCAATGTGAAATACTAACGTTAAAACTCGCAATCAACTTATTACCTGACACCTCAGATGAAGAATCACGTCTTTTTAACCTCATCCATCTTGGTGAAATGCATCATGAAGCCCAATTGGCCAACAAAGTGCATAAGGTACGTATAAAGGCGCAATACAACAAGCATGTCCAGGCTCGCATTTTCTTAGAGGGTGACTTGGTCCTTCTTTATGATCAGGAATTTGATGTAATAGGTACAGGGAAATTTGAGCCATTATGTCAAAAACGTTCTTGCTAAGGGTGCCTACGAGTTGGTAGATTACGATGGAATTCCGTTGGCACAACCCCGAAATGGGTTGTATCTGAAACGTTACTATGCTTAATCATGAGCATTCTAATTTTTTGTATTATATTGTATATATATGCTATTGATTTGCATTCACTATCTTAGTTTTTTTTTTAGAGTTTTTTTGTCGATAGTAATCCACTTTACATTTCAACACAGATGTTTGAATCTTTGGAAACATTTGTTGGGTAAGTTGATGGAGCTAGTCGTAGTATGCAGAATATATCCTCTCCGACATGGGCCATTTTCGCTCTGAACGGTGAGTTAGTGAGTTTTGAAGGGATTTTTATCGATAGATCGACAAAAAATATCGTTAAGTATAGCATGTTGATCGAACTTCTCTCTGATGCCATTTCATTTGGTATTAACCGCATCATCATAAGGTTAGACTCACAACTTGTGGTATTACAACTTACTAGTGTTTATACTATTAGAAATCCAAAACTGCATCGTATGTTCCTAAGAGTTTGAATTTTGGAAAGACACTTTGATTTTATTCAATATCAACATGTTTCCATAAACTTGAACACATTGACTGATTCTTTAGAGAATTATGTTATAAACAAAAATTTGCAACACATGTAAAGATACATTCACATAATTGAATAGGATTGTGCAATAAAAATAGGAAGACACTGAAATCAAATAGATAGATAGTTATAGGTTTTTACAAAATTTTGTGCCCAAGACACATTGATCATATGACCTCAAAATGTATGCAACATGTCAAAAGTAAACTAGTGATGCTCATGGTAACATGCTATCGATCTAGCTATCATACGCAGTAACCGCATCCGGCAGTTAGGAACGCCAATAGTGTGGTGCTGCAGTCCCATGGGTAACTCTTCGATCCGTAAATCCAGAATCCCGAAGTTCAACCTCTCTATTTGTTGCCAAAGCTTAGCAAGAGTCTCAACCATGTCTAAATCCTAAAGGACTGCTCTCCCGACAGTCCTCTTCGCTGGCTCATCACTCCATGCTCTGGTTCCTCCACTGGTTGAACTCGATCCACATATGCATTACATTAAAAATTTAGTTTAGTCTTAGGAAAAAATCAAAATATAAAAACATGTATAAAACTTAGAAAAATAAAAAACATGGTCAAAACATTCTTACTAATTTCACCCCACTGAGTGCCTTCTGGTAAAGCTAAGTCTGGATATCCTCGGAAATCAAGGCCTGCATATGCATACTCATCGATGGCGATAATATTTCACCTGAACTAGGTGAAGAATGTAGTCAAGAACATGATGGATGATTGGCCTGCATGTCTAGCCATCAATTCTACCCATCTTTGCATCCTTGGATCTATAGGGTTAGATACACATAGTGTCACATGTTGAGGCTGCATCAGTGGAATCCGCTCTAAGGAAAAATATATGAGGATCAAACCCTAATTAAAGTTTTTCTTCCTTCCTCTCTTTGCCTTGCTTAGTTTTTCTTTCATTTGAGAGAGTACAACTTTAGCCCAGGTTAAAACTGTCGGTTCCATGTACTCTAGCGCATACTGCATATAAGATCTATTCACTATATGTAGTGTAACGGTACCAACAACTTGAGATTTAAAATATTATCACTCAATTATAATAATTTTGTTAGTTTTTTCTTGCTAACGGAGTATGAATAGGAGGATTGAAGACGAGATGGAGGGCAGCAGCATGAGGGTGTACAGATCAAGGGAGTAGGCATGGACAGCGACGACTTCTCAAGACTGTGGCTTCATCTCCGATGCGGGGTTGGATGAAGACAACGGAGATGGGTTCGGGAGCCATCTCCAGATTTTTTGGTTCCTCAGCAGAGTACAAGATTGGTGATATTGGGATTTGTCTCTCGATAGCTAGAGCAGGGCATGGAGTGGAGGACCCCATCGGTTTGGGGCGACTACAGAGTTTAGTGTGTTGGGTAAGAAAGCGATGGATTGATGCGGTGGTTTGGTGGTGGAAGCCCTTGTCAAAAAATCCAAAACTATCGAGGTCCCTCAGAGAAGATCATTATCCAAGGAAAATGTGAGAAGGAACGAAGACCTTTACAAGAAAACCGGGCTAACCCTATTCCCAAAACTTGTAATTTTCAACTTTTTCTTTGATTGTGGTTATTATAGTCAGATGCAAGAGGTTTGGAACCCTCAGAACTCTACACAGGTAGAAAAGGGGTTTCAGACTCATAAATACCTTATGAGGCACAGATTGAGGGGGGCATGTAGGGATGAACCTACTAAAGCACCTCCCCTATTTGAAGATCTTGTGCCCATGGGATTTCTCCCAAAGATGTTATGTATCCGTGAAGGGGGCAACCCTATTTTTTAGCCTCCTTTATGTGAGGAATCAAAGGATTCTGGACCCTATGATCATGAGGAAAGAGAGGCCTGCTCCAAGTGGCTTAGTACAAAAAAACCCTTTTTTAGAGGTAGGAGGCAAGGAAAATAATGCAGTGATTAGTTTCCAGATTTTTATGAAAACCCTAGACGACAAATCCAAAATTTTCTGGGTAAAGGCTTTGGATGAGGTTATAGATCTGAAGAAGAAGATGAACACTACTACAAGTATTCCAGCTACAAGACAAAGACTGATCTTTTCCAGGAAATCACTGCAGGAAGGGAATCTATTAAAAGACTATCAGATCCAAAGGAATTCCTCCATAGTTTTGAATTTAAGACTTAAAGGAGGAGATGCAGGAGGAAGTACCTCAACGAGACCTACACAGAACAAAATTCCTGGACAGATGACAGGTGCCAATACTTTTAAAATAGGAACCCCAAACAAACCATCATACATAAATATTTTACAAGGGAAGAACAAAGAAGCAACACTAACAGAACAGACTGAAAACTCTCCCAAACCTTACATAATGGAATAGTTGAACTATGTTCCAGAACTGAACATTAAGACACCTGAGATCAATGAATATCGATCTACTTTCGAAATGCAGGAAATAATATGCAGATTTAACAGCAACTGGCCAAAACCAATGGAGTTGTTCCATTGGATTTTTACCTACTAGACCATGGACTGTGATATACACCTCTGTTCCAAAGGATACTTTATTGTCAATTTCCACTCTTAGGAAGCCCGAGATATCATTCTCAGGGCAGGACCATGGTTCTAAGGGTCTACAAAACTCTTCATCACTACTTGGTTCCTCGATTTTAATGCAAACAAGATGGATATTACTCGGATGCCGGTATGGGTTAGGCTGTATAACCTCCCGCTCCATTTCTGGAATGAAGGATTATTAGAGGGCATTGGAAACAACCTTGGGAGATATATCAAAATAGACATCCAAAGATTGGAGGAGAGAATATTCACTTACGCACGAATCTGTGTGGAAGTGCACCTCAGTAGCGATTTCCGAAAAGAATTTACTTGATCCACAACCAGAAAAAATGGCTGCAACATCTGGACTATGAAAATATAGTTTTTAGATGTAGGATATGCAGGAAAACTAGGCACCTACAAAACACATTCCTGGATGCTAAACCAGGAACTAGAAAGAAGAATAAAATAGGGAAAACATCCAAGGGATGGAAATTCCCTTCAGGAGGACTAGAGCAAGAGTCCGAAAGCGAAGGGGAAATTCCAACCCAAAACGAGAGAAAACAATGAGCAGAAGATGAAGGGACACAAGAACAAGAGTTACAAGAACCAATGGAGACTAACTCGACCCGTCATATGGTTGATCTGTTAATGGATCCAACATTGCATCAAGCACACTCAGACGTAAGTTTGGGTGCAAAAAAGTGAGCACATGTGTCCGAAAGTTCAGACTTCGATAGAGAAGCCATAGTAGGGAACAATGAGCTGGCCTTGGTTCCCTCCTCCCTACATTCAGGGAATTGGAAGATTGTTCAAAGGAGAAAAGGCAAGCATGAAAAGCCCAGCCAAGATGGAAATTTGTAAATTTCTTGGTAGGCTCACTACATAGTGTACATGAGTACATGGTCCCTGTGGGCATCTCGAATGCTTAATTGCATGTACTAAGTGTAACTCTCATTAATTTATTAATATAAAGTTGCTAATTTTTTCCCAGGAAAAAATACAGTACCAGCAAGCTTTGCAATCATGAATAAGATGGTTCTCAATTGCATCACGAACGTCACAGATGTTTATTTTCCCATCCTTGATAGGCTCTGCCCCTGGGTATCAATACTGCAAAATATAGTCTCTCATCGTCTCTCCTCCGAGAGCACACCCTGAGAGAGAAATGGGTAACCCTCTCCTCAACAAGCTTGCCAGAAAATATATGTCCTCCATTGTAATAGGAACCACTTTGTTCCTCAATTGTCGGATCCCATGCACGAACAAGGAACTCCAAAATTTCCATTTGTTGCCTCATACCTAATAAGCAGAAGTACTTTAATAACCCACAATATCGTAGGGCTCTTAAAATACCCAGATCATTAAAGGAAATCACGTTTTTTTCTTCATGTTCTCTTTCTCTCGAAGTAATCGTCATTCTAGTCCATTGAATCCTTGAAACATAACCATAAGACTCATTAAACTCCTTTTCATGCAAAAAATTAGGCAAAATTTGGGTACAATGCAAGAATAAAAAATGTGAATTGTGCCCAACGCAGTATTGGTCAATAGACAATGTGTTGCATATGCACTTAAGCTTCATTTTGAGTGCATTCCAACGCATCTTTCGATGCCCAAGGGTGTGTTTCCCTCTTTATAAAAATAATTTACCCTAAGGGGCTAAAATCCCTAAAAAATTACAATGAAATGACTACTGAAAGAAAGAGAGGGTTTATGGCACCAACCTAGATCAAATGATAATGAAAATCATCCACAGAATCAATCACAATCAACAGTTGAAGTTCAGGGGAAAAAACAGGTTCAGAGCTCCAAAATGAAAAATCTGTTAACTTTCAAATGGAACCAACAGGTATTTTTAATCCATTTGATGTTGTCTTGAACAGGTTTTCAACTGATGAGAAGATTAGTAGTGCACATTTATTTCAAGAATTATTTGACCACAAAGCATACTTTTATCCTTATTTTTTGAGCTTTGATAAAAATGAAAAAAGACTTGAAGTGCACTTTTATCTCTTTTTCGAGCTTCAATAATAGTGGAAAAGGAACCCTTGGCATTTTCTTTTAGCTCTTTTTAGACTCCAATAATGTGAAAATATTGCCTAGAACTTGTATTTTCGAGCTCATAAAAGTAAATGAATTGATATCTACTCAATATTTTAACCCTTTTCTAGACCGCGATAGATAATTTATGAAAACAGAATGGCTTAGTCGAACATGGCTAGGAGGTTCTCTCAGATATTATTTTACATTTTTCTGGATCTGAGCGACAACTTTACGAAAAAGTACTTATGGAGTTTTCTTTTTTCCTCTTTTTCAAACTCTCTAAATATGAAAAAGGACTGGGATATAACTGTCATTAGGATCATTAAAACATAAAATAGTGATAGGCTTATCGATCATGGCAAGAATCGAGTTTCATTCATCTCTAGACTCGTTAAATTATTAAATAGTTATACATTATTTGCCCGAAGTGTTGAATTATAGATCAAGAATATGTTATCCTCCTCAATCTTGTTAAAAAATAAAGAGGTATTGGTCGACAAATGACCGGGGAAAATTTTGGAAAGTGAATAGAAATTTTACGATAGCAGGTCACTCTTGAACATGACACTTCACTCCATCATCGTGATTGTTTGAGTTGGGTAATATTATTGATGGTTCATTCAATATATCGTTCATCATACGTTCACTTTGGTTTTGGGTCAATTCTTCCAACTCATCTTAGTGTCATTGATATGTTCAATAGAAGTCATCCAATGAATATTGATCCTTCTGCAATACTTCTAAACCTTAATTCTCATGACATTCATCCCTGAACATTGCTATATCAAGTCACATTTTGTCTCTGAATTTAGTAACTCTCATTTCGCAATAAAGTGGCTTCCTGTCGACATCAAATTATCATCTAGGAAGTTTACTTAGAAAAATCATATTCTAGTACCATGGGGCTTGTTATAGCATCGACAAGATCCTCGCTTCTAGACCTTTAACTGAAAGATTTTGTTTGTCGTTCGACAACAAATCATCTATTCACGCCTTAATAAATGTATTGCAGTGCCTTGAGAGCCATTAACATCAATGGTAGTTCTCTCGTGTTTGTTAACATATCACATTATTGGATGTTAATCAAATTGTTATGAAACCATATCCAAAAATGGAAGAAAAGAGAGATCAACGCCTTAGAAATAGCCACTTCGAGGGGGCAACCTCTATTGTGAAACCAGCTCCAAAAATAGATGAAAAGAGATATCAACGCCTTCGAAATAAGCCACTTTGAGGGGGAAACCTCCAATACATTACATGAATGACCAATTCTTGGATGATACAAATTACAAAACCTCCTTTATATATATAGGAGTCCATGGGGCCACAATGTAATCATGGCCAGCCTAACAATAATAATTTAAGGGCACAATAATAAAAATATGGGGGTTACAGGGGTACAATAATAACAATAAGGGGGTTACAATAACAACAATAAGGGACTATAATAGTAATATAGGGACCTAACATGCCCCTCTCGTTCAAAAAAGTGTTGTCCTCAATGCTTGAGTAGCTCTGGGTGCTTATGTATAAAATTATCATCCTCCATGTAGAATCTTCAGTGGGTAAGTTCTTCCACTTGATGAGATACTTTGAAATTGATTGATTCCGTAGCTGTCGATTTCTTGTTTCCGTGACCACTTCAGGTTCCAATATGATTTTTCCTTCCTCATCAAATTCTGGAAATATTGTTTGAACTAGAATATTTTCACCTATAACCTTCTTTAAGCATGAAAAATGGAAAACTGGATGCACTCGTGAAGAATTAGAAAGCTCCAATTTGTATGCCATAGTACCAATCTTCTGCAACACCTTGTAAGGACCATAGTACTTTGGCGATAATTTATTATCCTTGTTAGCTTGCTTGAGGGACATTTTTTTGAATGGTTGTAGCCGTAAAAATACCCAGTCTCCTACATGAAAACTTCTCTCGCTGCGATGTTGATCTGCATGTTGTTTCATTCGATTTTGTGCCAAATTCAGGTTATCCTTTAAGAGTTGGAGAACTTCTTGTTGATGTTCTATGTGATCTTCCATTGCTTGAACCTTCGAATTTTCTCTTAAATATGATGTGACAGATGGTGTATGATATCCATAAAGTGCCATAAATGGGGTCATTTTTGCTGCAGTATGGAAGGAAGTGTTATACCACCATTCAGCGAGAGGTAACCACTTGACCATTGTGTTTGTTTATCAGATACAAAACAACGAAGATATCCTTCCAAACATTTATTTACTATCTCAGTTTGACCAATGGATTGAGGATGATAAGATGAGCTATGAGCTAATTGGGTACCCAAACAAGAAAATAACTCCGTCCAAAAATTTCCAGTAAAAATGGGATCTCTGTCTTTCACAATAACCCTTGGGTTCCCATGTAGCTTTTGAATTGTGTCCATAAATGTAGTAGAAATTGTACTTGCTTTAAATGGATGACATAATGCACAAAAGTATGCATACTTGGTAAGTCTATCAACTACCACCATGATGGCACTCTTTCCTTTGGACTTAGGTAAAACTGTGATAAAATCCATTTAAATCTCCTCCGAACGTTGACTTGGAATGGATAAAGGTTGTAGAAGACCCGGGGTCTTAATTGTCTCAACTTTATTCTGCTGGAAAACCAAACATTCTGCCACAAAATTTTGAATATCAAATTTAAGGCCATCCCAAAAAAAATTCTTTCTTCACCCTATGGTAAGTTTTTAAAAATCCTGAGTGTCCTCCTAAAGGAGAAGTGTGCAATTCCAAAAGAATCTTTTGTTTTAGTTGGGAATTATTACAAAGATATAAGCGATCTTTGTACCATAAGGAATCATTTTTCCAACTAAATGTATCGGATGTACTAGGATCTTGCTGCAACTTTTGAATGAGTGTCCATACATCTTTGTCCTTCTTCCATTCATCTCTTGCTTCAGTTATCCAATCTCGTTGGATAATAGAAATGGCACAAAGCAATGCTTCCACCTCTTCATTCTTTCTTGAGAGTGCATCTGCAACAACATTAAGCTTTCCTTTTTTGTAGATTATTTCAAAGTCATAACCCAACATCTTTGTGACCCATTTTTGCTGCTCTTCTGAAGATAGTCTTTGTTCCAAAAAGTGTTTAAGACTATCATGATCAGTTTCTACCTTGAAGTGTCTTCCCATTAGGTAAGTTCGCCATTTCTTTAGTGCATGCAGTATTGCTAACATTTCCTTCTCATAAATAGGTTTCAGTAAATACTTTCCTTTGATTGGACGACTTTCAAAAGCAATGGGTCTTCCTTCCTGCATTAAAACAACACCAATTCCATTTCCTGAGGCATCACATTCCACAATAAAGGCTTTTGTGAAGTCTGGCGTAGCTAAGACCGGTGCTAGGCACATTGCCTCTTTAAGATGTTCAAAGGCCTTAGTTGCTTCAGGAGTCCATGAAAATGCATCTTTCTTCAATAATGTTGTTAGAGGTGCTGCTATTCTCCCATAATTATTAACAAACTTGCGATAATACCTCGTTAACCCGAGAAATCCTCGCAACTTCTTTATGGTTGTGGGGAATTTCCATTCCTTGTTGGCTTTAATTTTGTTAGGGTCTACTTTAACACCCTCGTGAGATACAATATGACCCAGATATTCCACCTCTTGTACTCCAAAGAAACATTTGGATTTTTTTGCATATAATTGTTTCTCCCGCAATAGTTTGAGCACCCTGTCAACATGTTCAACATGATCCTTCCAAGACCTGCTGTAGATTAGTATATCATCAAAAAATACTAGCAAAAAATTTCTAAGGGTTTGAAAATGGAATTCATCAACCCTTGAAATGTAGAAGGTGCATTGGTAAGGCCAAAAGGCATGACCAAAAATTCATAATGACCCTCATGAGTTCGAAATGTTGTTTTTGGAATATCTTCAGTCTTCATTCTAATTTGATGATATCCTGAATGAAGATCCAATTTGGTAAAATAAATTGCTCCATGTAATTCATCCAATAATTCATCAATCACAGGAATGGGAAATTTATCTTTAATGGTGAGCTTATTGAGCTCCCTATAATCCAGACACATGCATCATGATCCATCCTTCTTGTGTACCAATACTACAGGAGCATAGAAAGAACTTTGACTATGTTGAATTATACCCACCTCTAACATTTATGCAATCATACGTTCAATTTCACTCTTTTGGACATAAGGATATCTATAAGGCCTGATGTTTGGAGGAACACTTCCTAGAGTCAAATGAATAGCATGATCATGATCACGAATAGGTGGGAGCCCTTTGGGAGTTTCAAACACCTTGGAATGATTATCCAAGAATTTTTGGAGATCTCCAGAAATAGATTATTTTGATGTTGGAACTTCTAGTGAGCATAATTTTGCAATTACACCTCGTTGTTCTTTCTTTAGAAGCTTTGTCATGACATTAGAGCTTATTATCTTTCCCCACTTCCCTGAAATACCCCATAATTCGACTTTATTTCCTTCTGAAAAAAATTTCAAGAAAATTTCTCGAAAATTAAAAGCTACCATCCCCAAAGATTGTAACAATTGTACTCTTAGTACAACATCAGCACCTCCCATAGGAATGGAAAGCATTGGACTATTAAATACATATTCCCCCATGGTTAGCTTGATATTATGGCATTTTTCAAAGAAATTTATAGTTCCTCCATTTGCAACCATCATTTGACATTCTGGTGCTGGGTATAGGAAACAATTCAATTCCTTGGCTACCTTACAATGAATAAAATTATGGGTACTACCTGAATCAATCAACACTATTACCTTTTTCTTCTTGATATGTCCTTCTATCTTGATAGTTTGAGGAGTGGTAATTCCTGCCAATGCATTACATGATATGGTCAGAGTCATTTCTTCCTCTTCTAGGGTTGGTTCCTTGTGTATATCCTCTTCTTGTTCATTTTCTTCTTCCTCTTCACAATCTATGTAAAATAATTTCTTCTCAGCACACTTATGACCTTTAGTGTATTTGCTATCACAACTGTAGCAAAGCCCTTTTGCTCTTTTTTCTTCCAATTGTTGTGGTGTCAACCTTGTAAGTTGTGGAAATCTAGGTGTAGCAACACTTCCTTCTTTATAGAAGTGAGTGGTAGGCTTCCTTGTCGCCATAATTTTACATTCAATTTTTCTTGCCAACTTGAATTCCTTCTCCAATGAATCAGGTTCCAAAACGCGAACTTCATGTTGGATGTTATCTTTTAAAGTGCCTATGAAGAGATCAATCCTGTGTTCCTTTGGAATATCAGTTACCCTTATATTCAATTTTTGGAAGTCCTCAATGTGCTCCCCCACTAAACCCTTTTCTTTGAGATTTATCAATTGGCTAAAGAAGGTGTTGCTCTTTGTATCCTCATAATGTGCTATCATTTCCTCCGTAAAAATTGACCAAGTGACAATTTTTTTACGGGAGCAAAGCCATCGATACCATACAAATGTATTTTGTTCTAAATGTAAAGTTGAAATGCGTACCTTTTGTGTGTTTTGTACATTATTGAGATCAAAATATTGCTCCATCTGTAGTATCCATGTTACAAGATCCTTGCCATCAAACTTCCTCATATCCATCTTTGGAATATGGTGGTTCTTTAATCCAAAATTAGAGTTTATGAAATCATGATTAACATTTATTTTGTTCTCATCATGATTTTCATCTACTATCTTTTCGCCATTAGGAATCATTTCTTGTATCAACTTTGACAAACCTTCCTTCAAACCTTCCATGTCTTCCTTCAAACCTTCCATTTTTTCTTCCATACCATCCATTTTATCCTCCATACCATTCTTCAAACCATCCATCGTAGCTTCCATGCCTTTCTTCAAACCATCCATCTTAGCTTCCATGCTTTTCTTCAAAACATCCATTTCATTTTTTGTTGTTCTTTGCGAGAACGAATTTTGGTGCACTTGCTCTTGTAATTTTGATAGATCATGTTGCAATTCTTCATCTTCATGAGTCATAGTAGAGTAATATGAGGGCTTAATGGGTGTTTAATTAATTTTAGTAGGCATTTTAGAACCCAATACTAATATCTATGCTCAATAGGCCTTTGGAATCACTTAAAACTGATTTTTCAAACAAGACTTATGCAATTTGAAAAAACAATACACACCTTTTTCTTGATTTTGAGGAGCTCGATATTGAAACTGAATTATCTCTGTGATTTTGGATCTTCAATATCTGAAATTCAGCCCTGACATAGCCCCCTAAATCTTGTTTCAATTGCCATAGGTCTGACTTGATTTGGATTCTTCAAGGCAAAGTTATTTCGAATATCCCATAGTGACCTAATTATGGACTGGTTCAGTAGAGCGAACTTGTACGACTTACCACGTGTCACTGTTTTCTTCTTTGGCTCTAAAATTTATAGACAGGAAAATAACAATCGTGTAATTTTAGTGAATGTTTACATAATTCTAATCCAGTGCTCAAAGAGAGAGTTAAGAATGTTTTCCCACAATCACCTCTTTGAGATGAAATTCAGGAGCCTGAAAAAGACCTAACTTCCACAGATCATATCTCCAAAAATAATGTGAACCAAGCTCTGAAATTTTGCAATGATATTCCTTAGGTTTTCAGTTTCATGCTCTTAATATTTCTGCTTCTGAGCGTTCATGGAAAAAAATTTATAGCGAAAATTCCATGATGACCTTTTTAAATGAAATTCAGGAGCCTGCAAAAATACCTAAATTCCACAAATCATATCTCTGAACATATTTCGAACCAAGCTCTAAAATTTTGCGATGATGTTCCTCAGGATTTCATCTTCACACTCTAAAAATTTTCTCTTCTGAACCTTCGTAGAAAAAACGTTATAGCGAAAATTCCACGATGACCTGTTTGGAGTAGCAAAACCCTAAAATCCAAAGCTCTGATACCAAATGTTGTGAAACCAGCTCCAAAAATACAATAAAAGAGATATCAAGGCCTTAGAAATAATCCAATTCGAGGGGGAAACCTCCAATACATTACATGAACAAAACATTCTTGCATGATACAAATTACAAAACCTCCTTTCTATATATAGAAGTCCATGGGGCCATAATGTAATCCTAGTGGGGCCACAATGTAATCCTAGCCGACCTAACAATAATAATTTAAGGGCACAATAATAAAAATATGGGGGTTATAGGGGTACAATAATAACAATAAGGGGGTTACAATAACAACAATAAGTGACTATAATAGTAATATAGGGACCTAACAACCTCCAATACATTATATAAATGAAAAATTCTTGGATGATACAAATGAAAAAACCTCCTTCTATATATAGGGGTCCATGGGGTCACAATATAATCCTAGCCGACCTAATAATAATAATGTAAGGGAACAATAATAACAATATTGGGGTTATAGGGGTACAAAAATAACAATAAGGGGGCTACAATAATAATAATAAGGGACTACACTAGTAATATGGGGACCTAACATGCCCCTCTCCTTCAAAAAAGTGTTGTGCTTAATGCTTGAGTAGCTCTGAATGCTTCTGTATAAAATTCTCATCCTCCCATGGATAACCTTCAGTGGGTAAGTTCTTCCACTTGATGAGATACTCTGAAATTGATCGATTTCGTAGTTGTCGAGTTCTTTTTTTCATGATTGTTTCAGGTTCCAATATGATTTTTCCTTCCTCGTAAAGTTCTAGAAATATTGTTTGAATTAGAAGTTTGTCACCTATAACCTTCTTTAAGCATGAAACTTGGAAAACTGGATGCACTCGCGAAGAAGCAGGAAGCTCCAATTTGTATGCCATAGCACCAATATTTGGAACACCTTGTAAGGACCATAGTATTTTTGGCGATAATTTATTATCCTTCTTAGCCTGCTTGAGGGACATTTGTTTGTATGGTTGTAGTGGTTAAAATTCTTAGTCTCCTACATCAAAACTTCACTTGATGCGATGTTGATCTACCTATTGTTTCATTCAATTTTGTGCCAAATTGAGGTTATCCTTTAAGAGTTGGAGAACTTGTTGTTGATGCTCGATGTGATCTTCCACTGCTTTCACCTTAGAATTTTCTCTTAAAGATGATGTGATGGGTGGTGGATGATATTTATAAAGTGCCATAAATGGGGTCATTTTTACTACAATATGGAAGTTTTATACCACCATTTAGCCAGAGGTAATCACTTGACCCATTGTGTTGGTCAAACTAAGATAGTGAACAAATGTTTGGAAGGATATATTTGTTGTTTTATATCTGATAAACAAGCTAGTTGAGTACCCAAACAAGAAAATAATTCCGTCCAAAATTTCCAGTAAAAATGGGATCTTTGTCGCTTACCATAATATTTGGGTTTCCATGTAGCTTTTGAATTGTTTCCATAAATGCATTGGCAATTGTACTTGCTTTAAATGGATGAGATAATGGACAAAAGTGTGCATACTTGGTAAATCTATCAACTACCACCATGATGACACTCTTTCCTTTGGGCTTAGGTAAGCCTATGATAAAATCCATTGAAATCTCCTCCCAATGTTGACTTGGAATGGATAAATGTTGTAGAAGACCTGGGGTCTTAATTGTCTCAAATTTATTTTGTTGGCAAACCAAACATTCTGCCACAAACTTTTGAATATCAAATTTAAGACCATCCCAAAAAAATCTTTCTTCACCCTGTGGTATGTTTTTAAAAATCCTTAGTGTCCTCCTAAAGGAGACGTGTGCAATTCCAAAAGAATATTTTGTTTTAGTTGTGAATTCTTACAAAGATATAAGCAATATTTGTACTATAAGGAATCATTTTTCTAACTAAATGTATCAGATGTACCGGGATCTTGCTACAACTTTTGAATGAGTGTCCACACTTCTTCATCCTTCTTCCATTCATCCCTTGCTTCAGTTATCCAATCTAGTTGGATAATAGAAATTGCACAAAGCAATGATTCCACCTCTTCATCCTTTCTTAAGAGTGCATCTGCAATAACATTTAGCTTCCCTTTTTTGTAGATGATTTCAAAGTCATAACGCAACATCTTTGTAGCCCATTTTTGCTGCTCTTCTGAAGATAGTCTTTGTTTGAAAAAGTGTTTAAGACTATCATGATTAGTTTTTACCTTGAAGTGCCTTCCCATTAGGTAAGGTCGCAATTTCGTTAGTGCATGTAGTATTGCCATCATTTCCTTCTCATAAATAGCTTTCTGTAAATACTTTCCTTTGATTGGATGAATTTCAAAAGCAATGGGTCTTCCTTCTTGCATTAAAACAACACCAATTCCATTTCTTGAGGCATCATATTCCACAATAAAGGTTTTTGTGAAGTTTGGCGTAGCTAAGACCGGTGTTAGGCACATTGCCTCTTTAAGATGTTAAAAGGCCTTAGTTTCTTCAGGAGTCCATGAAAATGCATCTTTCTTCAATAATTTTGTTAGAGCTGTTGCTATTCTCCCATAATTCCTAACAAAATTGTGATAGTACCCTGTAAACCTGAGAAATCCTCGCAACTTCTTTATGCTTGTGGGGAATTTCGATACTGTAATGGCTTTAATTTTTTTAGGGTATACCTTAACAACCTTGTGAGATACAATATGACCTAGATATTCGACGTCTTGTACTCCAAAGAAACATTTGTATGTTTTTTCATATAATTATTACTCCTCCAATAGTTTGAGCACCATGTCAACATGTTGAACATGATCCTTCCAAGACCTGTTGTATATTATTATGTCATCAAAAAATACTAGCACAAATTTTCTAAGGAAGGGTTTGAAAATGGAATTCATCAACCCTTGAAATGTAGAAGCTGCATTGGTAAGGCCAAAAGGCATGCAAAAAAATTCATAATGACCCTCATGAGCTCGAAATGCTTTTTTCGGAATATCTTCAGTCTTCATTCTAATTTGATGATATCTTGAACAAAGATCGAACTTGGTAAAATAAATTGCACCATGTACTTCATCTAATAATTCATCAATCATGGGAATGGGAAATTTATCTTTAATAGTGAGCTTATTTACATCACTATAATCTGAACACATGCGCCATGATCCATCCTTCTTGTGCACCAATACTATTGGAGTAGAGAATGAACTTTGACTAGGTTGAATTATACCAGCCTCTAAAATTTCTGCAATCATACGTTCAATTTTTCTCTCTTGGACATAAGGATATCTATAAGGCCTGATGTTTGGAGGAACACTTCCTGGAATTAAATGAATAACATAATGATGATCATGAATAGGTGGGATTCCTTTGGGAGTTTCAAACACATTGAAATGATTTTCCAAGACTTTTGGAGATCTGGAGAAATAGATGATTTTGATGTTGGAACTTCTAGTGAGAATAATTTTGTAATTACGCCTCGTTATTCTTTATTCATAAGATTTTTTAGGACATTAGAGCTTATTATCTTTCTCGGCTTCCCTGTGATACCTCGTAATTCGATTTCCTTTCCTTCCAAAAAACAATTCAAGAAAAGTTCTTGAAAATTAAAAGCTACCATCCCCAAAGATTGTAACCATTGTACTCCTAGTACAACATCAACACCTCCCATTGGAATGGAAAGCATTGGACTATTCAATGCATATTCCCCCATGGTTAGCTTGATACTATGGCATTTTCCAGAAAAATTTATAGTTCCTCCATTTGCAACCATTAGTTGCAATTCTGGTGCTAGGTATAGGAAACAATTCAATTCCTTGGCTACCTTACAATGAATAAAATTAAGGGTACTACCCGAATAAATCAACACAATTACCTTTTTCTTCTTGGTATGTATTTTTATCTTGAGAGTTTGAGGAGTGGTAATTCCTGCCAATGCATTACACTATATGGTCGAACTCATTTATTCTTCTTCTAGGGTTGGTTCCTGGTGTATATTCTCTTCTTTTGAAGTTTCTTGTTCATTTTCATCCTCCTCCTCACAATATATGTAAAATAATTTCTTCTCAACACACTTATGACCTTTACTGTATTTTCTATATCTTTCACGTTATTTTGTCACCATGAAATTTTACTATATGTATAGGGCTATCACCACCTATATCATGCTCCCTTATAAGTCAAAAAACCTAATGTTCCTAAATCAAGTCTTGGAATTGGAGAAAAGCTCTTTAAAACCTTTAAAAGTCTACCTTCGCACTTTTTCTTGCCTTTTCCCACGGGTCCATGGATACTTGGTCTATAAACTGTGGCAACCCCTGTACATTTTGTTACTAAAACCTACGGACCCCCGTAAAAAGTCGAATAAAAGAAAAAGTAAATTCTAAAAGCCTAGTTGGTCGAATATTCTCCCAAATGTAAGCTTCTAGAGGCACGATGAGTTTGAGCTTTATCCCTCCACTCATGGAGCTTATCCCTTAGTCCATGGAGCTCAAATCCCTTCATGAGAGGAATCCATCCCATTCTTCATGGAAGCTGAAACTACCTCCATTTCCCTATAAATTGAGTTCAAGTTTCAGGTAGATGGTAGATGCTAAGATTGTAAATGAGTTGCTCAAGAAATTCCCAAGATTGCATACTTTCTACACTAGTAAATTGTTGTTGGCATAATAATGATTACACCCTTGTGTCCATAAATCTATGCTAGTATTCAGAGAGGAGGGCTTGTCAAACTAAAGGAGGAATGATTTTTCAGGACCCCAGGAGAAATTTGTACGACATCAAGGCATCAGGTTGTAAGATTACTCTTTTTAATCAAGATAATACATATGGATCTATTTTTCTCATTGAGTTGTTCCTATGCTTATTGAATAACATCAATAATTAGACTCCTTGATCACTAAGTTGGGTTAGCTTTTCTTGATTATTATATGTTGCAGATGCTTTGATTCTTTTGTCTTGTCTTTGACTGCAGGTTCTACTTATTGGAGAAGCCTCTTTGGAGTGACTGGATAAAATACTGCATCGAACATTGGATTTCAAGGTAGGGGCATGTCCTCTTTACTTTCTGATAATAATTATGAAATGAAATTAATCTAGAGAAAAAGGTTTCCAAATGGATTTTTGTTTCTAGCTATTTTTTGAATACTAGGGAGATTGCTCTTGTCTGCAATAGGGATTAATCCGCATAAAAAAATAGCTACTTCGTTGGGGAACTAAAACTTAGTTTTCTTTATTTGTTTTCAGTTTGAATTTTAAGTTTTCTGATTTTGAATTCTCTAAGTCGGGTTGGGAAGATTAATTTTAATAATTCCTTAAAAAGAGAGTTGATTATTTATTTTTTTAGAGTTTTTCCTTGCCTCTACGATTTTCAGTAGAAAACAGTGCAACAACCTCCGCAGTTTTTAATTCAAAATAGTGCGGTACCGCTTTGTTTTCCATTAGAAACTACAGACCCCTGGAAATTTTTTGAAAAAAATAAATTTATCTTCTTTAGAATCAGATAACCTGATTCTTCAAGTTTTCCTTGATCCATTTACAGTCTCATGAGTCTCTGTTAAGTTAATTGGGTGTTTTGAATCTTCTTTTTTGAGAAATTCTTAATTTAATTTCCTTTGGTCATTACTTCGAGGTTTGTGTCAGTCTCTTAACAATTTTGCATATTTTTTTTTTTTTTTTGGCAAATTTTGTCTGAGTGTTAATCGCCTTTCAGTGTTTTTACTTTTGACCTTTGAAATTCTAAACCAATTTTCTTTACTTACACTTGATTGGTTCCTTAGATTACATTAGTGAAGGATAATATTCTTGTTGTCTTTTACTTATTTGGAATCATCTTGTGTACGAGAATTCTCTTGCATAGATTACATTTCCATAGTTATAATTCTCATTTTTAGAATATGAATGAAAAATGTGCATAGATTACATTTGCATATTTTTCAAGTGAATTGTGCATAGATTACAACTACATAGCTTACATTCTGTAAAAATCAATCGTAGATTTAGATCAGTTTCTTTGATTTGAATTTACATGTTTTTATGCTTGTTTTAAACACATAAAAATAAAAATTGGAATTGATTAGCATTAGTTTTTATTGCTAAAATTAGTGCATTATAGAATTGGTTATATTTTCTCTTATTTATCAATTTTTGCATTGTTGGAAGTGAATGGAAACTCTCTCCTTACTTTAGTTAGGATTCACCAAATTGAAAATATTCCATTATGATATTCGATTGCATTCAATTTTGGGTCAGGTCATAACACTATTGGTTTCATATTCATTTACCCTTTGAATAATAACAACCCAAATAACAGAGCGCTAAATAAAATTCATCTAGAAATTTTTACATTTTCTAGGGCTCTTTCCACCAATTTAGCCTTAGGCTAGTGCTTTGGAATAGGTTGTAGTTAACTTTCCAAAGCAACTAAACAAACAATAGTATCTTGTGGTAAGGAAAAATTCCAATTGTTGCAATTGTGCTCTGGGATGCTCTTCTTAAAATAGTCAAGCACGAGCTCATGTCGGACCCAATGAGGTAATCACACCTATCTCATTGGCAAAGATAGAATATGTAAACGTAATACAAATGGTAAACCACGGATTAATCATTTTTCGAGGAGCTTGGCGTCACTTATTTGCAAATCTTAGATTTACCATATCAAGGAACCTTCAAGGGGATTGATCTTGATACTCTGCCCTTGCGTGTATATCAGATCGTAGAATATCCTCCCAAATGCATTTGTCTCAATTGGTGACCTTAGTGGCCATAATCTTTAGGATTTTTCCCAAGGTGACGGTGGAGGGAAGGTCCCTCTGTACCTGGAACAGACATTGACTAGACTCGTTTGGAATTTCTGGAGGGTACTCTTCACTTCGAGATGGCATAGTGGAGATACTTGAACCGGACTATTTCATTAAGCAGGTTGTCAGGGTAACTGTTCCAACCCCCAATTTTCTGCATTAATTTCTGCAACATTGGATTTCATCACCAACTAGTGGTTTTATTGTGGAAACATATTGTTTGTGTTTGGTTTGACTCCTAGATATGATAGCATGTGTTCATTTATTTGTTTTTACTTTTTAGAGACCTTATGTGTGGATTGTGAATTTGAATTTTTAATATTTTTAAATTGTTAATAAAATTCACTGAAGTTGAATCTAATGGCAACTATTCCGGAATTTACCAACAAAGGAACCCCTCTTAATGAGAATCCTAGTACTTATCCTTGCTTTGGAAATATTGGCCCTCCTTATATGGCTACATTGTTATTACTCGGATTTACCATAGGTTTACCAGTATGGTTATTTTCAACTTCGTTGGCCTCAAATACTCAAATTTTTCCACCTCAACCAGATGGTTCACCTCAACATAGTTCACCATCTCAACATCATCAACTTACTGTTGACCCTTTACCTTCTTCGCCCAGCATGTCTTCCTCCCTTTCTTCCTCTTTTCTTGGTAAAATCCTTGACGCTAGTAACCAGGTGGCTAAGAAGAATAATAAAGGGAAGAAGAAGAAGAAGCAAGATAAGAAATAAGTCAACCAACCAACCATGGCTATAAGTGTTAGTAGTGTTGAGAAAACCTCCAACATGCATCGTAAACCCAAATACCCTTGCAAAATTTGTAAGGGTGACCACTTCTTTATCAATTGTCCTGGTATTCCTAAGGTATTGGAAGTATTGTCAGAAAAATCCCATCAACTTACTATTGATCGATCAACCAGTGATTGTCAGGTTCATGGGAAAAAGGGTAAAGTTAGGTTTCCTTGTAGGTTATGCAAAGGGAGTCATAAAACTCACATTTTCCCTCACATGGATGAAGCCTCAAATTTTTTGGAAAAAATTATTGTTCTGCGGCAACAACTTCCAACTAGTTACCATAAACTTTCTCCCAACCTACCATCAATTGACGAAGTGATTGATCTAATTCCAAGTACAGTCAATCCCACTCTTCCATTGAAGAGTGAAACTCATATCACTTAGGTTGATGATCGATTAGTTGATTAAGTGGTCAACTCAATTCCACATTTGGTCAATCCCACTCTCCCTGTAGAGAGTGAAATTCATACCACTCAGGTTCTTCTTGTTACATCAAATTATTCTATTCCAAGAGGAATTTCACCTGTTTCTACAGAACCCCCTTCAAGTACTGAGGTATTTTCCTTTGATTGGAATAGACTGACAGAACCTTGTATTCCTTCCTCCATCCCTTTCCAAATCATTGTGAAGGCTTGTGGTAAGAATGTGCGTCGCACAAATATAGATGAAGCTTCTTATGTTAGTATTTTATCCTGAACTTCTTGGCAAGGTTTGGGTTCCCCTCAGCTTGTGCTTGTTACATAGAGTCTGTCAGCTTTTAACATAACCATTAGTGAACCTTTAGGGATATTTCCTAAGTTTCCTATTATCTTGGAAGGTAAAACTGTCTGTATTGATATTATGGTAGTTCAAGGCCCCCTTGGATTTCAATTTTCTCCTTGGGTGAGACTATGTCTATGCAATGAAAGCTGTTGTATCGACACTCTTTCGCGTGATGTCTTTCCCTCACAATGGAAAAATTTTGACTATTGACCAACTTTCATTTGTTAGTCTTGATTCAAATACCAATAATCCAACATCCATAAATTTTCCTTATATGGAAGTGCTATCTACCCCTCTATGGGTTAATTATGTGGCAACCAGTCCCATGTTTTCAGTTACCGATGTAAGTGAGCCTCTCACCGTCTACTCGACTTCCTTTGACTTAGATCCGGTAATTGACATGGTAAATCCTATGGGATTATTTGAGCATGATGTTCTTATCCCTATTGAGTCCCTTGATATAGATTCCTTCTAGAGAATTTTTCTTCCTTCTGATGAATACCTCTTGAAGGCCATGATCGAGGTGTGTCCCTTGACATGTGTTTCTTCTAGTTGGAATCCATGATCAAGGTCATAATGAGGAAAGTTCATTTTACTATGTCAACCTCGTTAAAAAATGAATCATTTCATCATGAGGAAGGTTCCTTTTACTGTGAATCAATTCATCATGAGGATAGTTCCTTTTACTCTGTCAACCTCATTAAAAAATGAATCAAGTAATGAGAATAGTTATTTTTCTGCATCAAGCTCATTAAAAAATGAAACAAATCCTCTCCTAACTAAGTCGAGTCTTTGATTAGATCTTGTAAGTGTCAAGTCGAGTCTTTCATCTAATCTAGAAAATGAACCTTCATTCCATCCACTTATTAGTAACCAATAGTCCACTTAGGTGAATGAAATGAAGCTTGGGGGGCATATTCTCTTGCAGGTTACGCTTGGGGGGCATCAAAACTTATCTCAAAGATATTTTTCTTTCCTTTGTTTCAAGATTATGTAAAAATGAAACAAACCACTCTCAAGCACAGTTTTCCTATGTTTCAAGCTTGTGTAAAAGTGAAACCACTCTCAAGCATAACTTTACCTATGTTTCAAGCTTGTATAAAAATGAAACCTATCTTGACTCCATTTCGGTTATTATTTTCAAGACTCATTAAACTCATGAAAATCCTGAGATTATTTTTATATCTTTCATTCTCATAAAACACATGAAAATGTAGAGTGATTTCCGTCTTTTGATGCTCGTAAATTAAATTGAAAGTCAGCCAACTGAATATACATTTATCACTTTTTCGGGATCTTTAAAATTACGAAAAAGCGAAACCCTAGAGTTCTCTTTTAAGCCCTTTTTCGAATATTTAAACATGAAAATATTGTTTAGTACTTGACTATTTGAACTCGTTAAAGTAAATGAACAGTCGTCCCTTCAGTATAATTTTACCCCTTATCCGAGCAGAAATGGACTAATTACAAAAATTGTATACGTTGACTAATCATGGTCAATAGAGTTCTCTCTTGTATTATTTTATCCTTTTTAGGGCTTGAGAGATGAAATTTACGAAAAATAACAACCATGGAGTTTACTTATGTTTTTCTTCCGACTCCCTAAAACTGAAAAACACCGAGTTTCTCCTATACTGGACTCGTTAAAATTTAACAGTAAAGGACCCGTCGATTACAAACAAGACCAAACCACTCCTTATTAGGGTTCTATTTTAATACTAAGACAGACTCATATGAAGGATGAGCTTATACAAACAAGAAAATTTTATCCTCCTCAAGCTTGTCAAAAATAAAGAGGTACTTGCCAGTAATGGCGGGGGAAAAAGAGAGAAAGAGAATCCAGTTGTCACCCTTGTTTAGAAAGCATCATGCCACTCTTGAACACGACACTTTTTCACACTTGTACCTGGGTTGGGAAATCCTTTTTCTAATAGTTAATCAAACCACATTGAAATTCTTCAGCTAGTTTCTGGGTATTAGCTTTAGGTCAAATGTTTTCAAACCATCTGCAGTGTCGTTATGTGTTCAAGAGAGAGTTCAAATAAACCATTCATTTCAAACATTTGTCTCCATTCACATTGACCATCCCTGAGTCATTCCTTGCAAATATTTCTTCAAAACTTGATCTAATGGTTTCGTGTCATAGGCTTTCCTGTGATGAATCCCTTTCTATCGACGTCAATTGAGTCATCATCTAGAAATTTGATCTAGAATCCTATCAGTACCTTGGGATCTGCATGCCCTAATGGCAGATTTCTCGCCTTTGACGATAGGTTGCATCATTTACCTTAGATCAAATGATTCTATGAGTGTTCGACTGCAAATCGTTCATTCACACCTCATATATTTTACTGATTACTTTGAGAGCCATTTTCATTATTGGTGGTTTCTCTCACACTTTTTAACAGTTCACATCATTGATTGGTAACCAAGTGGTTTCTACCATGTTCGACTTCGACACAATCAATCGCATGGATAGATTCGTACTAGTTCGAGAAGCAGAAATCAAGACCCCGGATCTAGTTTCCACCATCTAGGCTGTGAGGAGTTTTATTATTCATGATATAGTAGACTACTCATGATATATGGCTACGCCCATACTATGTCTACTTTTGATGTAATATTAAAATCATATATGTACCAAAAAATTTAGTTAGTTTTGATATGAGGATGGGAATGCCTACCTCCACGATGATATATATATATATATATATATATATATATATATATATATATATATATATATTCATTGAATGTTTTTACAGGTGTTTGACTGGTGTCTCCAATCTAATCCTTGGAATGATAAAGCACTTCACTCTTCAGCATAACCTCATACTTCGCACTGTAAGGGGCAATATGTTACACGTTATTTTTTCACCATGGCATTTGATTGTCTGTATAGTTCTATCACCACCTATTTCATGCTCACTTAGAAGTAAAAAAACCTAATGTTCCTGAATCAAGTCTTGGAATTGGAGAAAAGTGCTTTAAAACCTTTAAAGTATACCTACGCACTTTTCTAGCCTTTTCTCACGTGTCCGCAGATACTTGGTCTATAAACCATGGAAACCCCCACATGTTCTGTTACTAAAACCTATGGACCCCCATAAAAATTCAAATAAAAGAAAAAGTAAATTCTAGAAGCCTAGCTGGTCGAATATTCTCCCAACTGGAAGCTTCTAGAGGCGCGATCAGTTCAAGATTTATTCCCCCACCCATGGAGCTTATCCCTTGGTCCATGGAGCTCAAATACCTTCATGAGAGGAATCCATCCCCCTCTTCATGGAATCTGAAACTACCTCCATTTCCCTATAAATTGAGCTCAAGTTTCAGGTAGATGGTAGATGCTAAGATTGTAAATGAGTTGCGGAAAAAATTCCCAAGAGTGCATACTTTCTACACTAGTAAACCATTGTTGGAATAATAATGATTACACCCTTGTGTCTATAACTCTATACTGGTATTCAGAGAGGAAGGCTTGTCAAACTAAAGGAGGAACGATTTTTCAGGACCCCGGGAGAAATCTGTACGACATCAAGGCATCAGGTTGTAAGGTTACTCTTTTTAATCAAGATAATACATATGGATCTCTTTTTCTCATTGAGTTATTACTATGCTTGTTGAATAAAATCAATACTTAGACTCCTTGATCACTAATTTGGGTTAGCTTTTCTTGATTATTATATGTTGCAGATGCTTTGATTTTTTATCTTTTCTTTGATTGCGGGTTCTAATTATTGGAAAACCCTCTTTGGAGTGACTGGATAAAAAATTGCATCAAACTTTGGATTTCAAGGTAGGGGCATGTCCTATTTACTTTCTTATAATAATTATGAAATGAAATTAATCTAGAGAAAAAGGTTTCCAAATGGATGTTTGTTTCTAGCTATTCGTTGAATACTAGGGAGATCGCTCTTGTCCGCAAGAGGGATTAATCCACATAGCACTACCACAACTGTAGCAAAGCCCTTTTGCTATTTTTTCTTCCAATTGTTGTGGTGTCAACCTTGTAGGTTGTGGAAGTCTAGGAGTAGCAATACTTCCATATTTATAGATGTGAGTGTTAGGCTTCCTTGTCGCCATAATCTTTGTTAGGTCCCTATATTACTAGTATAGTCCCTTATTGTTATTAGTGTAACCCCCTTATTGTTATTATTGTACCCTTGTAACCCCAATTTTGTTATTATTGTGCCCTTAAATTATTATTGTTAGGTCGGCTAGGATTACATTGTGGCCCACTAGGATTACATTATGGCCACATGGACTCCTATATATAGAAAGGAGGTTTTGTAAATTGTATCATACAAGAATTGTTCATTTATGTAATGTATTGGAGGTTCCCCCCTCAAAGTGGCTTATTTCTAAGGCATTGATATCTCTTTTCTTCTATTTTTGGAGCTGGTTACACAACATTTGGTATCAGAGCTTTGGATTCTAGGGTTTCGCTGCTCCAAACAGGTAATTGTGGAATTTTTTCTATAACTTTGTTTCTACGAACTTTCAAAAGCTGAAATTGTTAGGGTGCGAAGCCAAAATCCTGAGGAACATCATCAAAAAATTTCAGATCTTGGTTCATAATATGTTTGGAGATATGATCTGTGGAATTTAGGTCTTTTTGCAGGATCCTAAACAGGTCATCGTGGAATTTGGTCTATAATTTTTTTTCTACGAAGTCTCAGAAGCTGAAATTTATAGGGTGCGAAGCTGAAATCTAGAGGAAAATTTTCAAAAAATTTCAGATCTTGGTTCACAATATTTTCGGAGATATGATTTGTGGAAGGTAGTGCTTTTTCGGGCTCCTGAATTTCATCTCAAAGAGGTGATCGTGGGAAAATATTCATAACTCTCTCTCTGAGCATCGGATTGGAGTGCCGTAAAAATTGGTCACTAGTAAATGGACTGCCGTTTCTTTTCTATCAATTTCAGTGCCTAAGGACGAAACAATAACACGTGGCAAGTCGTACAAGTTCGTTGTACCGAACAAGTCCATAATTAGGTCATTGTGGGAGATTTGACACAACTTTGTGTTGGAGAATCCAAATCAGGTCATACCTATGGCATTTGAAAGATATTTCAGAGGACTACGTCAGTACTGAAATTAAAATATTGAAGTGCTGTAATTACAGAGATAATCCAATTTCAATATCTAGCTCCTCAAAAGCAAGAAAAAGGTGTGTATTTTTTTTGCGAATTCCATAAGTCTTGTTTGAAGAATCAATTTGAATTGATTCCAAGGGCATATTGTAGAATAGATATCAGTATTGGGTTCTAAAATATGCCCCATAAAAATAATTCAACACCCATTAAGCCTCCATAAGGCTCTACTATGACTCATGAAGATGAAGAATTGCAACATGATCTATCAAAATTACAAGAGCAAGTGCAACAAATTTCACTCTCGCAAAGAGCAACAAAAAATGAAATGGAAGTTTTGAAGAAAGACGTGGAAGCGAAGATGGACGGTTTGAAGAAAGGCGTGGAAGCTAAGATGGATGGCATGGAAGCTAAGATGGATGACATGAAAGACAACATGGAAAACATGAAGAATGATTTAAAAGCAGACATCGAAGGTTTGACAAAGTTGATACAAGAAATGTTTCCTAATGGTGAAAAGATAGTAGAAGAACCTCATGATGAGAACAAAATAAATGTTAATCGTGATTTCATAAACTCTAATGTTGGTGGGAAAAACCACCATATTCCAAAAATGGATATGAGGAAGTTTGATGGAAAGGATCCTGTAACATGGATACTACAGATGGAGCAATATTTTGATCTCCATAATGTACAAAACACACAAAAGGTACGCATTGCAACTTTACATTTAGAACAAAATACATTTTTATGGTATCGATGGCTTTGCTCCCGTAAAAAAATTGTCACTTGGTCAATTTTTACGGAGGAAATGATAGCACATTATGAGGATACAAAGAGCAACACCTTCTTTAGCCAATTGATAAATCTCAAACAAAAGGGTTTAGTGGGTCAGCACATTGAGGACTTCCAAAAATTGAATATAAGGGTAACTGATATTCCAGAGGAACACAAGATCGATCTCTTCATAGGCACTTTAAAGGATAACATCCAACATGAAGTTCGTGTTTTGGAACTGGATTCATTGGAGAAGGCATTCAGGTTGGCAAGAAAAGTTGAATGTAAAATAATGGTGACAAGGAAGCCTACCACTCAATTCTATAAAGAAGGAAGTGTTGCTACGCCTAGATTTCCACAACCTACAAGGTTGAAATTAATCTAGAGAAAAAGGTTTCCAAATGGATGTTTGTTTCTAGCTATTCGTTGAATACTAGGGAGATCACTCTTGTCCGCAAGAGGGATTAATCCACATAGCACTATCACAACTATATCAAATCCCTTTTGCTATTTTTTCTTCCAATTGTTGTGGTGTCAAACTTGTAGGTTTTGGAAGTCTAGGAGTAGCAATACTTCCATATTTATAGATGTGAGTGTTAGGCTTCCTTGTCGCCATAATCTTACATTCAATTTTTCTAGCCAACTTGAATTCCTTCTCCAATGAATCGGGTTCCCAAACGCGAACTTCATGTTGGATGTTATCGTTTAAATTACCCATGAAGGCATCAAACATGTGTTCCTATAGAATATCAGTTACCCTTATATTCAATTTTTGGAAGTCCTCAATGTGCTCCACCACTAAACCCTTCTCTTTGAGATTTTATCAATTGGCTAAAGAAGGTGGTGCTCTTTGTATTCTCATAATGTACTATCATTTCCTTTGTAAAAATTAACCAAGTGACAGTTTTTTACGAGAGAAAATCCATCGATACCATACAAATGTATTTTGTTCTAAATGTAAAGTTGCAATGCGTACCTTTTGTGTGTTTTGCACATTATTGAGATCAAAATATTGCTCCACCTCTAGTATCCATGTTACGAGATCCTTGCCATCAAACTTCCTCATATCCATATTTGGAATATGGAGGTTCTTCCATCCAACATTAGAGTTTCTGAAATCATGATTAACATTTATTTTGTTCTCATCATGAGTTTCCTCTACTATATTTTCTCCATTAGGAAACATTTCTTGTATCAACTTTGTCAAACCTTCCATATCTGCTTTTAGATCATTCTTCATGTTTTCCATGTTGTCTTTCATGTCATCCATATTAGCTTCCATGCCAGCTTCCATGCCATCCATATTAGCTTCCACGTCTTTATTCAAACCATCCATATTATTCTTCAAACTATCCATTTTCGCTTCCATGCCTTTCTTCAAAACTCCCATTTCATTTTTTGTTGCTCTTTGCGAGAGCGCAATTTGTTGCACTTTCTCTTGTAATTTTGATAGATCATGTTGCAATTATTCATCTTCATGAGTCATAGTAGAGTATTATGAGGGATCAATTGGTGTTGAATTATTTTTAGGGGGCATTTTAGAACCCAATACTGATATCTATGCTCAAAAGGCCCTTGGAATCACTTAAAACTAATTTTTCGAACAAGACTTATGCAATTTGAAAAAAATACAAACCTTTTTCTTGCTTTTGAGGATCTCGATATTGGAACTTAATTATCTCTATGATTCCGGATCTTCAATATATAAAATTTGGACCTGTAGTATCCATCTGAATCTTCTTTCGAATGCCACATGTATGACTTGATTTGGATTCTTCAAGTCAAAGTTATGCCCAATCTCCCACAATTACCTAGTTTTGGACTATTTCTGTAGAGCGAACTTGTATGACGTGCCATGTGTCATTGTTTCCTCCTTTGGCTTTGTAATTGATACGAAATAAACTATAGTCCATGTACTTGTGAAATTTTTTTACAGAATTCCAATCCGATGCTCAGAGATAGAGTTATGACGATTTTCCCAAGGTCGCCTCTTTCATATGAAATTCAGGACCCTGAACAAACCCTAACTTCCACAGATAATATCTAAGAAAATATTGTGAACCAAGATATGAAAGTTTTATAGGAAGTGCTTCAGGATTTTGTCTTCTCTCTCTACAAATTTCAGCTTCTGAAAATTTGTAGAAACAACATTATAGCGAAAATTCCACAATGATTTGTTTAGGTGAAATTTTGGAGCCTCAAAAAACCATAACTTCCATAGATCATATCTCCGTAACTATTGCGAAGCAAGCTCTGAAATTTTTACATGAATTTCCTCAGGATGTCAGATTGTCTATGTAAAATTTTTAGCTTCTGAACCTTTGTAGAAAAAAAGTTATAGTGAAAATTCCACGATGACATGTTTGGAGTAGCGAAACCCTAGAATCCAAATCTCTGATACCAAATGTTATGAAACCGGCTCCAAATATGGAAGAAAAGAGAGATAAATGCCTTAGAAATAGAAAATTCAAGGGGGAAACCTGCAATACATTATATAAATGAAAAATTATTGGATGATATAAATGAAAAAACCTCCTTCTATATAGAGGGGTCCATGGGGTCGCAATATAATCCTAACCAACCTAACAATAATAATGTAAGGGAACAATAATAATAATATGAGGGCTACAGGGGTACAACAATGAAAATAAGGGGGCTACACTAATAACAATAAGGGACTACACTAGTAATATCGGGACCTAACACAAACGATATCTTACCATGTTCAACTACAAATCATATATTCACATGGCTAGACTTGTACCCGAACGATTGAGTGAACGAGATAAAAAGACCTCGGATCTAGTTTCAGCTATCCAGGCTATGATTTTAGGATTGTTGTACACATAATCTATATGGTGACCATACATATAGATCTTCATCCGAACATGGGCCTATATCTATAGGCATGTCTATATTGGGCAACATTCCAATGTAAACGACTTTTTACACTATGTACATGTTATTAGATAGTTTATGTGCTAAGCATGGGAATGCTTCCCTCAGCAATTTGTGATCAAGAAGATATATCATGATGTAATGTATTGAAATATTGATGCAAGTCGCCACTTCGCTTCAGTTCTAGCCCATCACATCGTAAAGCATCTCATTAAAAAAATATTTTTATTATTCTGACTTCATGCTTTAGGGGGCTGTTGTTATAGGTCAATTTGGGCATCATTCCCAATGACATGGTAAAACTGAACATCATCCCCATGACCAATGAAATAGGGTCTATCATCCCCTATCATTTCAGTTGCTACATGCCCTAAGAAAAGAAAAAACTATCCATGACTTATATTGCAAGGTTTCCAAAGTATGAACTATATGTTATATCACTTATGAGCTCACCAATGCTGCCTGTCAAGGGAATAACTACATTCCATATGCAATTACCTCCATTCAAGGGTGCTTTGCAAAGAACTTCATGACATTCAAGAGTGCGTTGGTCAAATGGGAGTGAAATTATCATTGTTCCAAAATCTCCACATGGCCAATGCCTTCTAGAAGATTCCATATGTGTCAAAATTTGAATCCAAGTGTCCATATAACACCTCTGAGCTTTGGAACGTGTCTTTCCTATTATTAGAAAGTCATTGATTGAGAAACTACCTTCAGTTTCCCTATAAATTGAGCACAAATCCTAGTGCTAGGGAAGGAAGAAATTTGGTAAAGAAATGTTGTTTGATTCTCAATTGAGAGAGTGATAAGAGTGATATGTTGTTGGTGAGATGTTGATTGTGATGAGGCTGGGATGATGCTGGAGCTAGTGACATCAACTCAATCATTGGTTGTAACCTCCCCCTTCTACTCATTAATAAAGATTGCTATTAATTTTCCCATATATGTATCTGTTTATGTTTCTACTTTTCATAAGATGGATTATTAACTGATATATATGTTTCATGTTCAATCGATTTAACTGATTAAGATAAACAGGAATCTGTATATTGAAATTTCTTTGCTGTTTAGTGTTCATACTTGCAAGAACTAGTCTAGCATTCTAGGTTGGATTGGAAGCTACAACAAGAGCGACAAAAGAAGAATATGAAGTGCTTGGATCACAAGTAAGTTCCTCTATCTTTCTGTGTGTCTATTTACTCTTAGAGAAAGTGTCTACAAAGTCTTTGATATGTTGTTCTAAATGCATAGCACCACATTTAGGGAATGTGTTTTATCCGTAATGCATAATTCCGCATAACACATAGGACACTCTCCGTGTTCATTATATCTTTGTATTGAATCTCATTAGGGGTGTTTTTGGCTTTAATAAATAGTTTCTTAGGAAAAAAATTAACATATTCATTTCTTAGGTTCCCAGTGAAACTCATCACCAAATTTTGCACATCTTTGGATTCTTCAGAAAATATATTCAATGTATTATTTCCATTTATAATGTCAAACTTGGAAATACGTCCTTACAAAGCATTAGGAGAATATTAAAATATTAATACTTAAGTTGGGATATAAAATTTTGAGAATTTATTTGTGATTGGGGTAAAATTCTAGTTAAATTCCTTTACTCTGTGTTATCCATTTCTATTTTCTATTTCTTATAAATTTTGAGCGGGACTAGATTCATCACCAAATTTACCAATAAACGATTTTTTGAAATCACTCCAAATGTATAACGAAAAATTCCATCAATTACATTTTTTTGTTCATGATTTAATATTTTAATACCCAAATATAAATTTTTAATATGATCCTCTTGTAAGCTTTACTTCTCTATGTCAAATTTCGAGAAGACATGTTCAAGGTGCTTTGGAAGATCATGGAGTTTACCTACTTAGTTGAGAGCCTCTTTAACTCTACTAGTAAGTAGTCACACTTGATTTCTATCCACTTGAATAGAAAAAAAATTGATCTATAAATTATCATGGATATTCAACTAGATAGTTTCTTACAACATGTCTAATAAAATTATACTTAAAAATTTGAAATATAAAATTTATGAGGGTTTATTTCTCTTTAGATTTTAGAATCTATAAATTAATATTTTTAGCATATGCATGAAAATTATAATTATGTAGAAAATAGATAACATTGAAATAAAAACTCACAAACCACAATTAACACAAGATATGTACTAGGAAACCCTTTTGGGAGAAAACACAACTGGAAGGTGAGGTTGTTATACTCTCTTTCTCTTAATAGGAAATGATGTAAGTACAAATAAGTAAGAAATATGGTCTATTGGCTACTACAGTCCAAAAATACTCTCCATCTGCTCTCTCCATATCCCTTTTGGCTACTTTTCTCATTTATGGAACAAAATGCACTCGAGAAAGAACATAACCCATTTTCCACTGGGTGTCCTAGTTATAACAAAACTCGGTAGCCTACTAGTGGTTGGGTTTGATTCCTTCAACTCTTATCTAGAGTTAAAAAATTGACTCTTGTAGAGTCCTACTCATTGTGATCATGTGATTAGCTCATTTTCCATGAGTAATGGGGGAAAATGTAGCATCCTCTCAAATTATGGTGGTCAAAATAAATAGGTTGAGTTATGAGTGGCATAATGTTTGCATATGGAATTTTATTGAAGTTATTGTTGTTTTGTTCGAAAGGTATTTTTGTGTAGAATAGGGAAAATAGGTTCCATGCTAAATGGGAAAATTTTTAACCCCAAAAATTTACATTTAATTCCTCAAATTTCCACCCAAAATGTTTTAGACCCAAAATCTCCAAATTGGGTCCCACTGTTAAAAATGGTCTTGTGATTTGATTCCTCCACTTTTAACACTCTGAAATAATCGAGATGGATGAAAAATAATATAATGAAATATATCTGGATAAAAAAATTTCAATATCTTCATAAAATTTTTAGGAAAATCAAAGTCAAAGTATGGACTTTGAGAATCAACATATTAAGTAGTAGGAGATGGAGGGGATTATGAAATACCATTCAAATGTCGATGAAAATCATTAAGGGTCAGCTCAATTAGGTACTATATAGTTTATTCATTAGTTCCAGTCTCTATATAAATGATAATTTTGGTAGTTTTACTCTATCCAAGTAATGAAGGAACAAGGTGCAACTTCTTGATTTTGTTGGTGTATACTCTAGTAAGTTAATGTAATTCATTTAATTTTTGGCAGCCTAAAAACCATATAATGGTTTGGTTTTTAAAATATTAGTATTATTTAGGTTATTGTATCTTCAAAATATTTCTCAAATTTAGAATAAATAGTAAAAACCATTGTGTAAAAAATCATGATGTATATTATTATTATCAACCATGCATTGAATCCATCCTTATAGTGTTGAAACTATTGGTAGCATTGAATAAAACTATGCAAACAATATGAATTATCCCCAATGAAAGGTACCAATTAGGCTTCAAACTATTTAGAATAGGGAATATATCTAGTTGATGGCTAACTAACAAAACTATGATTTAAACATAACAATATATAGCTTGCTACTTTCCACCTTTAATAAAAAATTACGTAAGAAAACAAAACTATTAATCTCAAAAATAAACTGTGTTACAAAAAAGTAGGGTAATGATTAGTTTACTACAATCCCATGCTTAAGACTATTGAAATCAAATTGTGAGCTAAAAAATAAACTAGTCAGTTATACGTGAGAAACGTTTTTACCTAAAATAGAAAATGCTTATAACATTCCAAAACTTACAAAATAAAAAATAAAATAAAAAATTCCACAATAACACATTCATAACTTAGGTATGTCTCCAAAGATATTGGCTAGTAATGGCTTCCCATTCATCGAGATTAAATATAAAATACTACAAGATGCATAGAATTCAACTCGTTTTGATTTATAGAAGAAATAAGAAAGTGATGAAACTTACGAGCTTAAGATACCTAGGTAACTAGTCATTTTCGCTCTTGTCTTATTTTTTATATCCATCATTTCATCTTCTTTTCCTCTAAGATTATTCAACTCCCCCTAACTATCTTGACATATTAATTAGTCGTTATCCTTCCCATTGGGTTAATTGAAATTTCCTATATAAGATGACATGTTGTTTCACTAGATAAAGTTTCTTCTTTTTCATCTCTCCATTTTCTCATAAAGTATATTCATGTCTCAAAATTTGAGAAGATTGTCTCACTATGAAAATAGGTATATAGTTGAAGAGAAACTATGTTTAATGTGATGTTGTAGCATATCATTTTCTCATATTTCTTTAATTTGGGGAGTATATTGTCAATTAATATAATTTTATTGGTAGAGGCCTCAATGAATCTATGGGTAAATAAGTCATTAATATCAAGGAGAGCTCTTATACCTCTCTCTCTCTATATATATATATATCCAACTATTTGGACATCGATGCTTGGGGGAAAATCTAGTCTAGTGTCTAAAAGAATGGATGTCTGAATCCTCTATTAATTGTTTGTGTTCTTACATATCATAGGAGAGCCCTTGTCCTTATAAAAAATCCATTTAAGAGTACCATGAGACTTATACTTGCATTATTTTAGGTCAAACTCCATTTCTTGCAAAGTATATGATGAAATAATGGGGATTTTAGGAGGAATTTCATCTAGTGCAACCTATTAATGTTTCCCCATATTGAATTGTAGGTTGGTTTGTTGGCACTCTAGTTCCCATAATTAAAAATATTTATTGACTTCTACTATGTCCATCCAAAGCATATACAAATATGTTCTTTATTGTAGAATTCCCTCTACACAAAGTTAAGTTCATTTTTCACTTTCAAGGCATATTCAATTAATTGAAGAAACTAATAATCAGTTTTATAATATTCCATTCATCTATATACTCTTGCATCTATCTATTTTATTTCCACTTCGCTTTCCCTTAAGTGATTTCAATATCTTCCTCACTAACTAGAATTACTTCATTAGGATCTTCTAGTATGTTAATCACCTTATATTTACCTACAACCAATATTTCTTGAGGTTTTATCTTCCTTTTCTTGCATCTCTTTGAGGATATATAGAAATTCATACAAAATATTCACAAAGATAAACGAAACATAAGGGTAACTTTAAAAGCTAAATTTACTAAAACTAGTGAATTTCAATTAAACCATTTGAATTAGACAAGATTGAAGGTATTATAAAATATTTACACTAATATGAACTACATGTTGCATTAACCATGATGAATTCTTTGGTATTTAATATAGGATCCTAAAATAGGTTTGAAAATGAGTCTTGAGGCTTGCATGTAGTGTCATATTTCCCTAAATGTTGTAATTGAAATGATTAGAGTTCTAAGGATTTGAGTTTTAGTAATAGGAGAGAAATTGGTATATTATAATATTACCCCTCAAACCAAAATATATAACATGTGATTAAAATGCATGCTTTAGGGTTAATTTTAACACCAAAGTTTGAAAAGTGATGGTTTAAGCATATGGAATTCACAACTCACACTTGAACATGTACATATAAGTAAATATCAGCTAGATACTTTAAATAAATAGTTTGAATTCACTAAATTTTCACTTGTGTGGAGTTCAAAATTGATTATATAGTAGTCTATAAATCAGGGTTAATGGAAAAAATGAAAACCCTTTATCACCATTATAGGTAAGGGTAAGTCTAATTTAAAATTTGGGCCTATTCAAACAATTGGGGTGGAATTTTTCTTAATGGGGTTTGATTTATTAATTGTAGGTGATTTCAAAATATAGACTATGCAACACCAACTTTGTGAATGAAAATTTTATTTAATATCAAAAATTTTAAAGTTATTACATGTGTGAACAAATACCTTATGAGAAGAAATTTTATTGAAAAACTAGGAATGATAACTCGATCAACAAAAGTTTAGATCTCTTTAATAACTTGAGAGCCTAATTTCTACCATAGGCACCTACAGATTTCTTCTCTATCTTCTCTATATTTCACAGTTTGAAAAATATCATAAATAAAGATATAGAAAAAATGTCAAGATTATATTTAGATTTATTCTCTATCTTCGTTATATTTTACATTTTGAAACATCTTAGAAATAAGTTTATACTTAAAAATACCATGTTGATTAGTTTGAAGCACATTTTAGGAGCATTCAAGAACACTACTTCCTCAAATCATAAATTTTAAATTATAGGTAAAAAGGTATAAAATATCTAAAAAATTCATGGTCTAAAACATCAAAGGAATAAAGTTATACTTCAAATACCAAGCTAATTTGTTTGAAAAATATTTTAGTATTATTCATGAAGCCTAAATTCCTCAGAGCATATATACGAAATTATAATGAAACAAGGACTAAAATTTTTCATAACTACATGAATATATTTTATATATATTCACCAAGTTTCATGGTCTAAAACATCCTAGAATAAAATATATAACAATAATTCCAAGCTAATTTTTTTGAATTAGATTTAAGGGGACTTAAAGGAGCCTATTTTTCTTAGAAAATGTCTTTGAAATTATAGTGAAATAAGGTCTAAAATTTTATCCACAAGTAGATGAATATATTATGTGTATCTCTTCCAAGTTTCATGGTTGAAACATCCAAGAAGAAAAGTTATAGTGAAAATTTCAAGATAACTCATCCACCCCATAAATCACATTTTTTATTCCACCTTTAGACTCCTTGAATCACCCAAAAAATATTCCTCATCTCAACATGTAGGGTATCCAAATTGGGTGTCAAAAGTCCAAAACCAATATTTCCAATTTTTGGGCTAGTAGGGTAGCTTCCGATTGTATTTTGAAATAATATAATAATTATTATATACATGAGGAGTGGTGACCATTGGGATTAAAATTCAAAGATCTCTTCCCACTATAACTATTCAAATTTCTCTATATACATATTTTTACATCATTTCCCATTCCTTCAAGATTAGGTGTCTACATACCCCACATTAATTGAAAGGGATTTTTTTAGTACAAGCATCATTCTAAAGCTTCCAAACCTTTATATTCCAAGTTATTTAGTGGATATGTATACAATTTACTCATTTGTGGACAATGTTGTAGGTGAATAGTCGGCGCCTCTAGATGATGTCAAATCAAATGATACTTTGTGTTGATATGTTTGGTTCAATCATGGAATTTTAGATTATTAGTCAATTTAATTGCAGAAGTATTCTTGATCAGATAGAAGTGGAGTTAAATTTTTTCTCTTGCTAATATTCAAGGATTTTCCCGAGCCAAACAATCTCCTTGGTGTCTTCAATAGCTACAACATATTATGCCTCTATTGTGGAATATGTTGGAACTTACTATTTGTGTGACCTATAGGCCCACATTTCCTAAAACAAGACTCACAACATTGCCTAAAGTATACACTCCATTTTCCTTATCTCCCTCAATGTTTGAATCTAAATATCTAATCAAGACGAAGCCATCCAGCTGTGAATATTTGAGTCCAAAGTCTTGAGTTCATTTCAAGTACTTTCAAATTATTTTTATAGCAGACCAATGTCCTTCATAAGTGTTTTTCATAAGCCTATAAAGGACTACAATGGAAACTGAAATATCTATTCTGGTAGTGGTGAGATAGATAAGACTTCTCGCGATATATTTACACTTAGTGGCATCCGAAAATTCATTTCCTTCTTTAGATGTGAGCTTCAGATTTTTTTCCATTGAAGTGGAGAAAGGATTGAATTTAGCTATGCCATATTTGTTCAAAAATTTTCTAGTATAATTCTATTGAGAGAGGAATATATACCTTGGATGTTGGGTCATTTCAAGGCCCAAGTAGTAATAAATATTTCTCAAAACTATCATCTCAAATCCTCTCTTTGATTCTTCCTTTATGGATGCAATATAGCTTCAATTATTCCCTATTATAAATAGATCATCTACATATACCACAAGATAGAGAACATTTTTTCCAAATTTCTTGACAAATAAAGTTGCATCATCAATATTAAAGTGTTTTAAATTTAATTTCATAAGATTCTCGATAAAATTTTCATATCAAGCTCACAATGTTTGTTCTAGGCCCTAAAAGGATTTGATGATTTTTTGTACTTTATGTTCCTTCCCCTTCACAAAAAAACCTCTCGTTGAGATAAAAGAATATTTTCTTTCAATTATCCATTCAAGAAAGCAATCATTACATCCATTTGATGGATTTTCCATCCATTATAGGTTACTAAGGAAAATGGAGGCCAAATGGTGGCCTAAGTTGATATGGGTCCAAAGGTGTCTTCATATTGACAACTTATTTCTGTGCAAATTATTTCACCATGGGCCTTGTTTTAATATTTTTGAGTGATCCATCTAATGTATTCATGTTCTTGAAGATCCACTTGCAGCCAATTAGTTTGGCTCCAAATGGAGAGTCCACCAACTTTCATGTTCCATTATTTTTGAGAGCATCGTACTCATTTTGAATTTCTTATTTCCATTCATCATGAGGAGAAGCTTCTTAAAGGAAGTTGTTTCAAAGGTAGTAGACAAATTTAATTCAAAATCATAAGAAACATCCATATCATAAAATGAATCAAAACTATCTACATCACCTCCATTTTTTCTAGTGGAACTTCTAGTTCATGTCTTTCCAACCTCATCAAGATGAACACTTTCAATTGTTTTAATGAGCAATTTTGGAGGAAATTTATAAGATGGTTCGATATGCTCTATTGATTGAGATGGTTTTGCATCAAGATTTATCCTTCCAATCCTATTAATCACATCACTTAAAGGGTGTTCCTCATCTGAAGAAGCAGTTGGAACTTAATGAGTGGGAGAGAGTGATTTGTAAGGAGATTCCTTAGATTGATCCAAGATAGAAATTTCCCCTTCAAGATGTGGAATATAATTATCAATTTCATGGTAATTTTTTGCACGAATGAATCTATCCAAATGATAAAGTTGTCACTTAAAAACATAGTTAGTCTTGGAATATTCAAGAAAAATCACATCTCTAGACAATATAAACTTATTTTATATGTCAATGTATATATGATATGCTTTGGTGGTATCTGATCGTCTCAAAAATATGTGCTTTCAATTCATTTCATCAAGCTTGCCTCTTCATTAGCCTAAAACACATCAACTTTACACTTTTGAAAAATATCACTGAGTGAACCATATTTAAGGTATCCCTATTCATTCTTTCATCTACACCATTTTTTTAGCTTTATTCACATGAGAGAAATTTTTAGATCATAATATTAGCCATCAAACCAAAATCTATAACAAGTGTGATTACAATTCATAGTTTAGCGTTAATTTTAAAAATAAATTTTGAAAAGTGTTGGTTTAGGAATATGACATTTTTAGGTCATTCTTGAACATGTGTGAAGAGTTAAAAATTGAGGGGATAGTGTGTTGCACCAAAGAATAGGCAAATAGGGAGGTGTAGAATCAATGTAACAACAAACATATAATTCTAACACTTTTCATCAATAGTTAACCATCCAATAGTGCATTGGAACAATTATCATCATAACAATAAAAGAACCATGTATCAAGAAGCTATCATCATTACAACACAGGAGAAGAGAGTATTTTTCATGGAAACCCATACGGGAAAAGACAAAAAAATATTCTTCTTCTTCTTCTTATTCAATTCATTACATATATTTGTAGGCTCTAACTAGCAGGAGGAACCAACCCCCAATATATGTAAGCAACTACTTGAGGTAGGCTACAACTTGATTAAGGCATCAACCTCAAAAATATGCAAGAAGCGACTTGCTATAAACTACAACCTATTTTAGAAACCAACCTTAGTGATGAGAAAGCCTCAAATTGATGTAGGATTCAACCTGATTGAGGCACCCACCTCCTTATTCAATTCCATCTAGACCACTTTTCATAATATTTTAAACTAGATCCACTAGCTCTTCAATCAACATTTGTTGTTATCAACCTATCATATGTGGTCCATACTTTTTTCCAACATGTTGAACAATTTTTTCACATAAAATCCTTCTCAGAACGTGTTCTTTCCATTTACCCAAAACCAACTGAAAATTTCTCATTAGCCCCTAAAACACATAAAATTAATTTTGATCATCAAATATACATCATCAAGGATTTTCGTGCCTTTAGAATTATTCACCACTAAACCATGATCATCATGCTTCTTGTGGAATCCAATATGGCCTTGAAATGAGCCCATAAACACACAAAAACTATAGAGTCTAACTTTCAACTGGAATAAAAAATTAATTTTCTGACCTAATAACTATCAGGGCTCAAACTTGTGACCTTGGCTACGTATGCAAACACGGTACCAATTTCAATGTCCAATGCCACTATAATTTCATCCATATGAATTAACTATATAAATGACATACTCAAATGGAGGGGATAGGATGCAATATTGGGACTAAAAAACATTCAATATTTGCCTTGTATTTCTACCGATGTAGTAATATAATGACCAATCATCGAATAACTGATCCATATAATGAAAAATCACCAAATAATATCCATAACATTGTATCCACATGTCTCATCTCACAACCTAGAAAAAATTTAACATGTCTATAATATCTCCATATCAATCCACCATGCATGTATGTATTCTAATCACAAGGCAAGGATTGCCCTCCGTAGCACTTCATAATCCAAAACCCTACGTTATATATATAAACTTGGTCAATAATTCCAAAATTTCTAACAAAAACAACCTTGACATTATGTCCAAACTCAAGCTTACTATGTACATATATTTATTGACAAATGAGGAGCCAATAAAACCTTTCCTAAGAACCTCATTACAAATAAAACAAAACAAAAACTAGAATTTCAACCACACAATAATCAACTTCCAACATAACCAAACTAAAATTTTGTAGTGAGCATTGAGGTACAAACAAAACACAACTTTTCCATTTCCAAAAATAACTAATCCTAAGATCCTACCCAAATATTTGGTTTAGTTTTTTTTTTTTTTTTTAATATTCTCAATAACATTTTAATCCATATCCATCAAAGGTAAATTTGTTGTTACTACTTTCTTGGTCAAGGGAAGAACTATAACTTTCTTGGTATTAAGAGTAGGCTAAGATGTAGAAGGATTAGATTTGACAAGCCCTTTAATTTTCAAGTGGTGGTCCTTTTATAATTTGGGTAGCCTATATCTCTTATACTATTTGATATTCATCTTCTCCAATATCCAATGATATAGAATTTTATATGATGGTTTCTCATCTAGTCTATTTTTATTATTCTTTAAAGTATTTGTCTTTAGCATAAGATTCATTCTACTATATTCTTTTCATCATCTTCTATTTCCAGTGATATGGGATTTAAGAACACTACACTAGTATATTCTTCTTCTTACCGAACCTCTTTGTTTTCAATGCAATGTATTTATATCTCAACTTATTGTTGTTGATCCAAAAATTTATTTTCCACCAATGTGATAGAATGAAACAAGCACGGAAATGTCTTCTTAGAATGGTTAGAATTGTGATAATTGTTGTAATTTTCCATAGCCACATCCTCCAAAATCAAATCAGATTTGAAGAAGTAATGGCTTTTTTTCAATATGGTTTGTAAGTTATTTTAATAGAGGTGTCTTCTCCAAATTTCCTTTTTAGATCCATAATTTCATTTTTTTTAAATTAACAAGATGCAAGACACTCTTCATGTCTGTGGAATTTTTATCTTGAATCTAATTTTTGGGAGATTTAATCGCTAGATTTATCCTCCAATATTTATATGTCAATCTAGGCTCATAAACACGAGCTGCACTGCACTTCTTGATTCATTTTGTAGGTCAGAGCTTTAATGTTTCCTTTATAATGGTCAGTTAAGTAATAAAACACACAAATGCTTATGAATAAACAAATTTCGCAAAGGGAATCAATCCATCTCACTAAAATAATAAAATTCAACTTTATAACTTAAGATCTCTATTGAATCAATCCAACTCTGCTCTTTAAAGGAAAACGGTACTTTGAATGGAAACCTAGTTCTTCACTGAACATCCTTCTTCAACCAATCTGTCAATAAATACAAAACAATCTTGAAATTAAAGCTAAGCAATATTGAAATTAAAATCTTGGAAACAATATTGCATTAAACCCTAAAACATCACTTGGAATTGAAAACCCTAAACTAATAGGAGCTCCACACACAAACTTCAATATTTCTTTCAACAATAAATAAAAGAGAATTCTCGCTAAGAACTGATCTAAGAACTCTATCCCTAACGAATTATGCACACACCTAATGAAATGAACAACTCAAATCTGATTTCTACAATTTATATTCTTCGACATTATTGTAAAATTACTTTTAGTCTACTTCACCAAACCATAGCTCTATGAAAGGCACACTAGACTTGCAAAATTCTACTTAATCAAACACGGGAACACAATAAGGAAAACTCAATCAAGAAAATGATGTTGCTATTATATGAATCAATAAATCTTCTATTTGTACTTCTAATTGTAAACCTATCTTAACCCTAATTTATTTACTCATTCAATAAATTAATCTAAAGAAATTGGCTACCTGGAATTTAAATTTACCTAGAACTTGCTTCTTTCATAAAGATAACTCACACTTCTAATCTAGCTACGAAAATATCAAAATTCAACAATTAAATCAATCCTTAGCACACTAGAATATGAATCTACTTCTGAAAGAAAGCTACATGCATCAAATTTAATGGAAACTATTTTTATTCATTCAATATGGAAATTAAAATCAATTATACACACTGTTATGGAAATCAAAATTATATCTAACTGCCACACCAAACTCTAATGTTACTTCTGAATTCTATTCTTTGTTCTATAAAATTTAAAAACACTCCTCAAATCATACAACTCTTAAATCACATGTTGTAATCAAATGAAATAATGCAAGAAAATATATAAAAGCCTATAAGTCTCTGAAAACAATCTAAAAGTCAGCAACACTGTTATTACAAAAAACTCATTGTTCTTTTTATAAATTCTAGAATTCAAAACCACACTGTAAGAAAATTGATCAACCAAACTAGAATCACACTATGCAAATTGAAACCTCTATTTAATCCTTACTCGGGAAACATGAGATTCTATTCTATAGCTGCAATAACATAACTCTATTCTATTGCTGAAACTATGAATTCACCGAAGATATATGATTAAATCTCAAGGTAATATTGATTTAGACAATGTTCTATTCGAAAATTATGGAGATGCAATGTGTTTAGTAGAGAAGGACAACAATATGCATATATAACTGAGTTATTTCCATGCTAAACACAAGGACGCAGAGCGATGCTCTGTAAATGTAAAACGCACACAACAGTGTCTTGTATGAAATTCTTGAGATCAATTGATGTGAAATTCTTGGCGTTATGAACTTGGTTGTTCAATCAAACTTTTCAAATAAGATTTATTCATCTAACTGGGATCAACAAACATCAATACACATTAATTTAATTGAATTAGGAAGGAAAGAAAAATGAAATATAATTAATTGTTCAGGAAGAAAAATATAAACACAACGATGGGATAAAAACGCACATAGAGATTATACCTGTGCATATGGTTACAAGAAGTTGGATCCAGACTGTGGTGGGCCCTTGCCACACCTAAAGTCAGCTTGGCAGCTTACATGAAAGAAATGAACCTCAACACATCAAATTGAAGAACTGAATGAGTTCACATTGTTTCTAAATCGAATCAATAACATGCTATAATGAATCACCAAACAAAGATTTAATTATGAAGTAACTCAGTCTTAGAATCTTTCCGATTTTATAGCAAATGAAAAAAAAATCATAGCCTCCCACTACGTGATATTACATGAGCCTTTATAAGAAAAATTACATACATAAAACAGTAATGAGTTATGTTCATAACAAACTTTGAAACTAAACTGATACTAAGATCCTATCATATATTTACAATATCATCATCGCTGTATAAGATAACCGAACTATTAACTATCCATATCTCTGGCATAATGTAACTGTGCACTGATCAATCTCGGAATCATGGAGATAGAACGAAATCAATCTTTGAATCTGAAAGTTGGTAGTCATAAGAAATATCAATCCTCAATTTCAAAGCTCGATGATGTAAAAGCATTGACCAACTTGTTAAGTTCTGAATCTTTTCTTAAGTACATATTATTTTAAGCCATCTTCAGTGCAAGAGTCATCTTTTGGTGCAGGAGTCATGCTTTCCTTTAGCTGAAGTAGGCCCTCTAGAAGAAATTTCACAACTTATAATAGGATCTGACATGATTCAGTACATAAAGAGGACAAAAATGGAATAAAAGGAGTTCATTGATGACCAGAACAAGGTTGTTTGGGAGATTTTGACAAATCTGAAATTTCTAAATTTTACATAAATTAGCCTCAAAGAACCCTGAATATCTCCCAACCCATAAGGAATTTTGCAGATTTTTTTTAGATTTAATAAAAATTCTATACTGGTACCAAAACCCATGTTCCATAATTTCCTCATTCTCCTTCATCTACACAGAAATCTAGGCATAATTTGGCAGTTTAAAATTTATTACAGATTTGGACAAAATGGCTAATTTCCTTCTAGAGACCCATATGAGTGAGATGACTGGAATCCAAGTTATGGAGAGGTATTATAACATCATTTTATAATAACCTCTCTCGGTTTCTCTTGAAGCACACCGAAAGTATCAAAGCCCTAAATTAGGCATTCATGTACTTAACTGGCTCTTGGAGGATTTCGGTAATGGAACCCTGTGATAAATTTACTTTGCAACACCTTCATAAATAAAACATGGCATAATAATCTTTAATCATAGATAAGTGAAGATAAATAATGATAATCAACCATAGAGAATATTTGGCGGCAAGTGATGGAATTAGGGTATGGAGCAGGCTAAAAACCTAGGCTTTTCGGGTATAAACAATGATATTTCATGATGAAAACATGGGCATATACGAGGCCCAACACTACTTATTTTTAAGGAGAAGTTTGGGTAGAAAAAATTGTTTACTAAGAGAAAATTTGGCCTATTCATTTCCTAGGTTCTCTACCAAACTCACCATCCATTTTTCACATTTTTGAATTCTACGAAATTATTTACCAATGTATTAGCGCCATCTCTTTAAAAAAAATGGCAGCAGAAGCTTACAATTAGTTAGTAAGATATTCAACTATTACCTCTTCAACTGGGATATAATTTTTTGAGTATTTATTTAATATAGTGGTGAAATAATCATTGATTAAAGTAATTTACTTTTTTCTTTCATATCCATTTTTATTGATATTAATTATTTTAAAAGTGTAGCTAGAATAGATTATTCACCAAATTGATCAATACATACTTTTTGAAATCATTTAATTTGTAATAGATGCCACCAGAAAATAAAAATATTGTGTGAAAGCTTTATGTTTAGATGTATAAGGAAACAATATACAAAATACATCTTCATGTTTCATATTTAAGAATCTAATAACCAAATGAAAGCTTTTTATATGATTGTTTATTGAGCCTAACTTATCTTGGTCAAATTTTGGAGAGGATATATTCAAGGTGCTTTGGAGGATCACAAAGATAACCTGACAAGATAAGAGTAGATTAAACTCTTCAAGCGAGAATTCATCATTCATTTCTCGCCATTTGATTATCAAGTATTTTTTGAATAATTTCATAAGATTTTATAGTAAAATCAACTTCAAAGTCCACACTTAAGGGTTTGAAGAATGAGTGAATGAAGGAATAAGAGATGATGGGACATCATTTAGAGGTTGGGGAATTTCATCAAGTGTAAACTTAATTAGGTCCTTTATCATTTCTATAATAGTCACTATATTCGTCTGAATTATATTTTTGGTAATTCTCTTCCATATTTATAATCAAGGAGTAACACTCGGGGAATTGAATAAAAAATAATAGGGAGCACTTTTAAGACACTTTTTGGTGGGAAGATCACTAGTTCAAATCTTGAAACTATGTGGGAAAAAATCCAACCATGCTAAGGTTTGGTGTGGCCTAGACTGATGGTGATCCCCCGATGATTTTGATGGATTATATGCACTTGGGTCGTGACTAATCAAGCCATAGGTTAGGTATGAAAATCAACTCAAGACTCAAATTACGTATCAAAAGAAAAAAAAGTAAAATTAATGATGGATAAATGCACAATTTGTTGATTTACTTTCAATATGACTGGGTAAATTGGCATAATTCATTTACTTCTTCATTAGGAATATCATACAATGGTTCAATATATGGAATATTATAATTTTCAAGAACAACATTTGTATTTTGAAAATTTTGTACATGATTAGAATCCAATCTAAAAAAATTGTGTGACATGTCAGTATGTAGATTAGTATTATCATACATAAAATGACAAACCTTTTTTAGCGAAAATTGTTCACATGGTTGAATGAACATATGCAATCAGTTGATGTTCTCCCCAATGAAAGTTTCCATTTTGTGTATGTATAAGTAAAAATCACCTACATACTCTAGAGAATTCAATCCGATTTTATTAACTTTTCACTTATCTGTACAATTTAGAATTGATTGGATAACATGATGTAAATCAAAGCCAATGGAGAAAATGAATACATTCTCATCGTTGTTATACACTAAGATGATTTAGAAACTAGATTGATTTTATAATTATGACTATGTGACACCAAATTCATGAATGAAAAAACTAATCATTATCGAAGTCTTAAAAGGTTTTCCCTATCAAAACAAAGATTTGGAAAAAAGGAAGTTGATTGAGAAATTAAGATCAATTACTAAACTAGTAGGAGAAAAAGCTCTTTATTGGCTTGAGGACTCAATTTTGAATTTGACCTAATTGAGACAAATGATTTATTAAATAAAAAATTTTACAAGATAAGAAAGAATATAATGAAGAGAAGTGAATCAAGCAAGGTAAAGAGTCCATAAAGTTCAAACAATGAAAATAGTGATAATGAGGTCTAATTTGGAAAATTAGGTTGATTCCCAAATTAAGGAAAATTGAAAATATATTAGTGAAAAGGAATCCCAATTTCAAGTTTGGGTTGATTTAGAAATAAAAACACATAAAAGTTATGACTTGGTTGGATTTTTCAAAATAAGTAAGAAAATTTTAAAGGTAAGATTATAAGCATTATCAAATCAAGGAAAAGAGAAAACTCAAACAAAAAGAAAAAAATTTAAAAGTATGAGGGGTGCCTAGATTCAAATATTAGGGTCAGTTCAAAAATGATTACATTTTCACTCTAGTGTAGTAATTCCTTTATTTCTATGATAGCTTCTAAATTAGGGTGAGGGATATTCATTATGATATAAAAAAATCAAACTAAAAAGGAAGAAACAAAGATTCAAAACAAGGAAAAAGTTGAAGGAAAACTTGATTCAAAAATTAGTCCAATTTATAAATTGAGAAGATGAAATATCAACCAAAGTGGAATCAAGGCCCAATTTGGAGATTGAGACCAATTTGGAAATAAATAGATGTTATAAGAAATAAAATTGATAAGTTAAAACTCAGTAATGGGAATAAATCAAACTTGATGTAGGAAGAAGTCCCAAGAAAAGAGCTAGGTCAAAACCTACTGGGTGAAACTTAAATGCCTATTTTGTTTAACCATAGATTTTAATTAAATAATATGAAAAAAATTAATATTTAAAGGAGATAGGAATATACGTATCAATATGAATTAAGGTGTTCCTCCTAAGTTTTACTTAAAACTTAATGAGTTTTTTGTATGAAAAATAAATTGAGAGAGACTCGACAAATCCACTAAGTCCTTTAGACAACACTTATTCAATCATATTTTCCTTTTAATATCAATAAATCATTTTGTGAGAGGAAATGCCTTGTAATTTGGACAAATTAATTCTTGAGATTACTTCTTTGTATGATAAATCCATAGTACCCCAATCATACTTTTTCAATGATTTAATAGTTTACCTTACGATAGAAAGTGTGATGTTAATTTACTTTGAGAAATTCACTTGAATCTTTATGTAATACTCATATTTATGAGGTTTTATTTTAAAATGGGGTTAAGAATTTAAATATATAGGTTGTTTACTTTCTTATAGTGGTTCTCCTTGACTTGAGAACATCCATAACATGGATGGAGTCAACTCAAAATCACAAACCTTGTCCCACTACTAGTGAGGTTCATTAGCCACTAATTTTTATAGGATTACATGGATAATTTTGTATTATTAGGAAAGGAATGGGCATGCCTTAATAGGAATATGTACCAAGATATTTTAAGCCTTTGATGTTTTACTAAAACAATTCACATGTTGTGCTCCTTTAATGTGAATGGATGATATCCTTAAGCTAGATAAGTCAACATTTAACTAAATTTTCACAATCTTATGATTAGTGATACTTTGGGTAATCCCTAATTCTAGAATCTTCTTTAACTTTTAGGAAATGTGAAATATTTCTTCATATGTTTTTGTTTAAGTAATGATAGAGAAATAAGATGGGATATTTTAAGAAATAGTGAATGTGTTGTCTTGTATCAAAGTCCCACAATCAATGCTTCCAGTAGTTTGAAAATTGATCATTCAATATATAAGTGATCGAGATAGAAAAAAATCATTTCAAAAGAAACTCATATATATCAAAATTTTAAAATAAAATTAAGTCTATTTCAAATAAAGCTAAAACAATACAACCTATCCTAGAACCTCAAAACTCAAATTAATAAACAAGCATAAAGTACTTAAAGGAACGCAGAAAAATATGTAGATGTGAATCACCCGGAGGAAGCTAACATAAATATATTTCAAGATAGGGAGAAGATCCATCTCGCCTTCCATGTTTTATAGTTTATAAGCACCAAGAGAAAGTTTTTGCAAGGCATATTATTTTGAAAATTTGTATGCTTTCCTTTAGGCTCATTTAGTTTATACCATTCAAGGACAAGATCTCTTTCTTAAAAAAAAAAACCAATTTTTCATTTTTCATTGCTATATAAAAAAAACTACTTCTTGGCTTTCTTTATTTCTTCTTTCACATTCATTGAGAAATTTATTCATTACTAAATAGTTGGGAAATCCACCCCCTCCACCTTGCAACTTGGGTAAGTTGTACGGAAGGTAAAAACAACATTTGGTGGAAGAAAAAATTATTTTCCATTTACTAAAAAATATTTTGAGGTTCATAGAACAGGTTTAGGTGGTATACTATTAGTTCACTGAGCATTTGATAGTGCATTTTTCTAATGTTTTTTTTGACCGACTACAATTTTCTTTAAAATTAAAAGTGATTTTTTACTATTATATTTAGCTACATGATTTTGTTGAGGATAGTAATTAGAAAATTAATTTAAAATAATTCCTCTTTCTAAGTAAAATTTAATCAAATTTAAAGAAGAGAAATGTGTAGCATTATAAAAAACAAGCATAAAAGAAATCTCAAACTAGATAATCGAATGTTGAAGACTTCTTCATTTAAAATAATAGAATAATTCCACCTCATGAAATAATATTTAGAAGTTAGAATGTACTTGTGTTGCTTCAATTATTTATGGTTTATCTCCCCAAGAGTGTATATATCACATTTCTAAAATGGTTTGTCAATTGTAATTGGTGGCAATGGGATTAGGTGTTTATTCTCTCTTCCAACCATATTTTATTGAAATCTACACTTTTGAATGTGTAAATGATCATATTTAAATATAATTGGAAAATAATAATCAATTTTCAATATTTTATGAGTTGTGGTGTCACTATTACTGTGTCCTTTGGCTAGACCATCATGTGGTTCCTTAAGAACATGGTCAATATCTTGATTTTATGGGAAAATTCATTATATTTCCTATAAATTAATACATACCTTGTGATTTGGTATTCAACATAATTTAACCTTTTTTTCCCGAGAAAAAATAAAACTTTCTATTTAATTAAAAAAAAAGATACATCGCATATGTTGTAGCATTCCATAAGTCCTTTCCCTCAAAATGAAAGGAAGGAAATAAGATCAGCCATCCTTCACCCATGGGTGAAAAAAACAAAACTGAGAGACCAAGACCACTCAGGAGGCAATTTTAGAAAAAAAAGATAAAATGGTAAGTGAGCAAAGCAACATAAATAGGTCATCTATATGGGCCTCTGAAAAAGGAGAAACACCCGACAGATAGAGACAATGGCCAAAAACCATCCATAACGAGACCTCTCTAGAAAGGAGAAAACAGCCAGAAATAACCATAATTATAGTGTATTCAAGTATAAATTAAGTCCAAAAAAAAATGACTGATATGTTTGTTTAAAAATAGTGAAGACATATGTACAACAATCCCAAGAGATATAGAAATCCTGGAGAAAAATAAAGAAGTAAGTCTGTGAATCTGCGAGATGAGGGGACGCCCTCCATCAGTATGGTCTGGTATCTGACACACATAAAATCGTACCATATTTTTCTTCTATCGCCCACGAGCCCTGAACTTGTCTAAGACCAATCTTAGAAAAATCATCAACATGTTGGTTCAACTCCCCGTAAATATGGAAAACAAAAATATTCCGTGTAAAATGTGTTTTTAATGAAAGAATATCATCAAGAATAAGAAGTAATAAATAATTTTGAAATCTCTCAGAGTTGTTAAACCAATTTATGACATTCAAGGAGTCCCCAAAGATTTGAATCAAGGTGATGTCCAGGTGGAGAATCCAGCATAACAAAATTTTTAAAGTTTTAAGCTCTGCAAAATTGTTTGTCCCTGCGCCAAGAATCACAGAGGCCGCAAATGAAACTTGTGAAATTTTTTGTATGACCATGCCCGCCCCACATAGACCATGAGCAGTAGTGCAATAAAAATAAGCCTAGGGGATATCAAGAATAATGACTTCGATCAGCACCCGCCTAGGACAAATGGGCGAAGAGGAAGTTGAGGAGGCCGAGAAAATGGCAGCACTTTGACCTGCCACCAGAGCCAGAGAAGATAGGGTGTCTTTAAACACACATTTGTTTCTGGAAAGCCAAAATGCTCCACAAAATGATGTGTGGAATGCGTCTATGTTCTAGATCTTTACACTTCTCCCACCAGATTTTTCATGCCTCGTTGCAGTTATTTCCCACCAAGGATGAATCCACATCACAAAGAGTAAGGGTGAATTCCCAAGCCTTCAAGGTGAAAGGGAAATAGATGAATAGATGATCAATAAATTCCTCTGCCTTGTTGCATATACAGCACCACCTGGGACTTGTGAGAAAGCGTTTTTTTAGGGTGTCCCATGTTAGAACTTTCCAACAAAGAATGATCCAGAAAAAATCTTTGATTTTGCAGGGCATCTGAGTTCCCAAAGAGCCTTATACCACCATTATTTAATCCCTCTCTCCTTGGAAGCCATAATATGGGCATAACCTGATTTAGGAATTATAAACCATATTTGGAATGAACCCAAAAGAGAGTATCAATAGAATATTTTAAGTGAACTCTAGTATTTTCCAGCTCCTGAGTATAGGCCTTCCATTCATCAACCCGCTAGTTTTCCAATCCAATCTTCTGCATTTTCCATGCCTAAGACCAAATGGTGGTACGACTAGGTGAGCTGATCTGAGCATTAGTACAAAAGCCTTTATGGTTTAGGGAGTCCCTCAGGCCAACCGAAAGAGAGAAATTTTCATTGCAACCCACCCAAGGTTCCAGATCAATCCTGCATCGTTCCCCATTTCCAATATTCTAGGCAAGTCCTTCACCCACTAGATCAAAAACGAGAATGGTGGCTTTCCATATGGTGGAGACTCTTTTTGTTTTTTTACCAGGGATCTAATCCAATCATCTAGGGGAGTAGGATCAATATATTTCCTTCTGACCACAGAAGTCCATAAATTATTTTCAGAAAGCACCCTCCAAACATATTTTGCTACCAGTGCCGAGGCAAAATGGTTTAGTTGTTTGATACCCCATCTCCCCCACTCTTTAGGATTTTTCCAAAGCCACCCATAGAAAGTTTTTCTTGTCCTTCTTACCCGATTAGAGGAAATTGTTGCAGATACTCCTGATTTTATTAATAATGCCAATAGGAACCCAAGCCAGATTGATCCAATACACTGGTATGGCTAATAAAAAATATTTTATCATGACTAATATCCTTGCTCTAGAGAGCCACTTATGACTCCAAAAATTTATTCTTTTTTCAATTTTCGAAACCAACTGGAACCAATCCTCTTTTCGATACCCATTCGACTTAAGAAAAAATCCCATATACTTGATAAAAATCCCAAAAGGTGCCTGAAAGAAAGGAAGGAGACCAAGAGTCCATAAGAGATCAGCTTCAGAAATTCCCTCATGGGAAAGGGAAGACTTTTAATTGTTGATGGTTAAACCTGTTGCCTTCATAAAAAGATTCAAAATATATTTCAAGGTTTTAACTTCAAGTCGATTCTCATTGGTAAATAAAAAAATATCATCCACAACAACCAATATGAAAATTAAAGGAGATAGTGGGCATCCCTGTCTCAACCCTCTTTGGTTTGAAAAGAATTGTGAGGCTGCTCCATTAATAATAATAACAAAAGAAATATTAGTGATACAACTCATAACCCACTTAATAAAAGCAATATGGAACCCAAGATGAGTCAATAGAAGTCTCAGATATATGCCTTGGATAGATCAATTTTGACAACCATACATCTTTTGTGGGATAATTTAATACTACGGAGAGTCTCCTGAGCCACACCGATGGCTTCATGAATTTTCCTGCCATCCAGGAAGCCAAATTGTTCTTTATAAATGGAGCATGAAAGAATAGGCTTTAATGTATTGGCAATGGTTCTATAAATGACTTTATATGTGAAATTACAAGGGAAATAGAGAAAAAATAATCGAAAGATGATGGAGAGTTAGTTTTAGGAATGAGGACCAAGAAAGTAGATTTGATGATGTCGTGAATATGGCCTTGTGAACGACATTCCTCTACCACATCAGTAATGGCGTCCCCCATCAGTTCAAAGAAATGTTGAAATAATTCCACAGTCCAATCATCAGGTCCAAGGCTTTGTCAGCTTGCATAGTTTTCATAATATGTTCAATCTCATTTTTTTCCACAAGTTCCAGAAGAAGGTTATTTGTTTCCTCGTCAGCATAACAAGGAAATAGTTGAGTGACCTGTATGAATTCCCTTATATTAACCCCTACTTGGGTTGAATAGAGACTTTTGAAATTATTTCTCCCCATGGTTGAAAGATCTTTGAAGGTCTTTGCCTTAACCCCCACTGTGTTTTCCATTTCCAAGATGGTATTGTTTTTTTTCCACCCCTTAGCATAATTGTGAAAGAATTTTGTGTTTTCATCTCCCACAGCAAGCCAAATGGCTCAACTTCTTAATCGCCAGAGCTCTTCTCTGTCACTGAGAATTTTCTTCCTTCTTGTTTCCAGCTCTTTAATATTATTTCGAGCTTCCTCATCCATGAAACCACTATCCCCATCACTGTACAAGGAGCCCAAGGACTCATTAATAACCTTAATTTATTCCATGTCTTTTACGGCCTTTTCTTTATCCCAAATAATGGTGTATTTTCTAAAAAAATTCATATTATCAATGAAAGCCTGGGCATGGGAGTATCCCTCTTCAATCACGGGGGGCCTCCAATTATCAACCACCAATTGGTGGTAATCCACCTCTTTAAGCTATCCAACATTAAACTTTAAAGGTGTAGGAGGCTTCTTGAATGGGCCCAAAAACTCCAAAAGAATAGGGGAATGATCAGACACCCCCCAGAACCAACCCATTACTAGAAGCTAGTGGGACTATTTGAAAAATAATCACTTAAAAGGAAACGATCCAATCTTTTAGCAATGCGGGCCTCTCCCACCCAATTGTTCCTCCAAGTGGGGATTAATTTTGTAAGGGAAGGGTCGAACAAAGATCCTTCCCGCATCATCTTCAGAAAAAAATTGGCTAGAGGGTCAGCATAGGCAAATGGGCCCCAGGTTTCTGATCGGCCCAAGGAGAAATCTAAATCACCCCCCACAATCAAATTTGAGGAATTCATAAATATTTTCCCCTCAGATTGTTCTAGAAAGTAACTCTATCCACATAAGGGCCATAAATGTTGAGCACCGAGAAGACAGAGCCCAATTCCATGGAGCAAACCTCCACACCAATCAAAGAATCTGATGTCTAGTTGTTGATCAGATTGACCGAATTGTTCTTGAGCCCGGTTATTAACCCACCAAAGCGGCCCCTTACATCAAATGATACAAAAGACCAATTCAAGAGGAACGAAGACAAGAAATGGGAAATATGATCCTTGGTGCCCAAAGTTTCTTGAAACAGAATAACTTCTGGATGGTACTGATGTACAAGGTTTTTAAAGGCTAGTTTCTTAGGTTCACTAACTAAACCCCTACAATTGAAAGATAGCAAAATCATTTAGTAACTTTATCTGGGGAAACCACCGCTCTAAGTTCCCCTTTGAGGGATAATTGCATACCATCAAAAATATCTATAATGGCCTTAAGTTGGGCTTTAGATAAATCATATTTTCTACCCCTGAGTTTTTTGGCTTTCTCAATACTGGGCAGTTTCCCCAATCCTCCAAAAAATTCCTTTTCTAATAATTTCTTTTCTCTGGGACTTAAGTTATAAGGGACGATATCAATGGATAGTTTAGGAATAGTAGTGATGATGTTGTCCATAGCTAATGATAAGTTACTAACACACAAAGAGTGGACAGATTCAATCCTAGAGGGACCAGGCTTACCCATACTATTGAACAAAAGATCAAAAGAGTTTTAAAGAGGAGAGGAGGGATTAGGGGAAGTACCCGCTAAATCTTGTGCAGGATCAGCAGGGGGGGGCACCGACTGCTCCGACACCATGTCCACCTCATCCTCCAGGGTGGTCGCAGCATGTTTTGTCCTATTTTCATCCATCGAAACTTCGACCACCGAGGCAGAAACAACTGTCGTTTCATCCTGGGCCTCTCTACGGCCAAGTTCTGCTCCGTCTGAAAGACAGGTTCCTCTTGCACCCTGATATCTTCATCGATGTGATCCTCCAGATCTGGAACCTCCTGTCTAGATCTTCTAGTGTGGATGATGCCCGTTTTGTGTTTACGGCTTTTTTTAAAACCGAATGGATGGTCCCCAACCAAAGGGCCCAGTTTGTGACATCTATGACAACGGAAAGGGAGGTGTTCATAATCAATCGCCTGCTCATAGGTGTTTCCTTCTGTGTTCATAACAATTTTTCAAATTAACCCTTCCATCTGGTTCAACCTTACCAGAATTCTCATTGTATTCCTGGATATTGATTCTAGGAAGGACATATCAGCTTCCAGAAAGTCCCCAAATTGTTCCCAATTTCCCTGAAAAATTCCATGATCCAAAAATGTGGCGGAAGTGTTGGGAGACGAACCCAAACTAGGATCTCATCCACTCTCTCTCTGTTTGCGTCAAATAAAGGGGTCCATCGTTTGAAGAGAATTGTATCAATAGTGAAACCCCATTAACAAGCAAGGACCCATTCCAGAGTTGCTGCATTTTTTAAGGTCACCATGAACCATCCTTTTTTCAAAGTAATAACCTCAAAATCCCTATCTGGGGTCGTCGAACAACTAACTTGAATCCATTCCATAATGTAATCTGCAGAGAAGAATTTCCCTCTAGCCCTCCCCACCAAGATCAATTGAGAAGTCGCCATCACACTTTCAAAATGAAGATCAACCCCAAAGACCAATTTCAGGCACTCAGAACTCTCCTTTATCATTTTTCCTTTCTTCCTTTTGTTACTAGCCTGACCATCAAATTTTATAGAGAATTTGGATGACCGTGCGCCACCACCAAAAGGCCCTCCCATATTTTGGGTGTCATCATTCCCCATCTGACCCAAACCAACCCCCAAGACATCGAGATCGTGATTGTGTTTTGAGCTAGCATGAGATGGGCACTCGCTAATCCCCGTACAAATACCATGGTTTCCATTCCCAAAGATGTCAGCCTCCTTCTCGCTAAAAACCCCCGTAAGACCCTGAAAGCCCCCACTTAGATGACCCAGAGAGAAACTGCCAAACCCCCACAAGTGGCTAACTCTGGTCTTATGAGGTTTGTCATCCCAGGGACAGCTAAAACCCCAAGCACCAAAGGAGAGCCCGAGCCCAGATTCGGGGAGTCGATAGGTGCAATCTCAAAAGAGTCCTCCAACTTAGCCACACAATGGTCCAAAGGCTTGATACCACTGTTAGAGAAAAGGACTGATTTACCTTCCACCCCCAGCCTGATAATGATGTCCTCTAGACCACCAGAGTAAATGTGCGCATGAGAAATCCCAGGTCCCAGATGACCAAAGGAGGTAGCCAAGGGTAAGCCCGAATAGACTTTTATTTTTTCTAAACCCAGGCGCTTTTGATGTGAGACAAAACCGGCCATATCCAAATACCGAGGCTGAGAAGAAGTGAGTTCAACAATTTTGAGGGAAGCAAACCCTACCTTAGGATTCCCTTTATATTTCTCCAATCCAACCTTCTCCTCATATGATCGAGACGAAAGGGAAAATTTCACAAAATTAGAACTTGTAGGGTAAAAACCCCAGACTAACAGAATGTCTTCATATTTTGGTTCCACATCCACAAATTCTTTTTCATTTCCCATGGGAAGAAAGAACGGTAAAAACCCTTATCCCAAAATACCGAAAAACAGTCTCACGACATGAAACTAACCGGATGGTCACAGTGATAGACCCGGAGGACCATGAGAGTTACGACTGAGAAAAGGAAACTGAAAAAGTTCTGGGAAATATGGAAACAGACTTCGACAGACCAACTGCCAAGAAAATGGCCCAGAAGAAAAAGACAACCAAATAGATAGACCTCGAGAAACAGCACAACACTGAAAATACCTGTGAAAAAACGAGGGTAACTGAAAAACGACACAGGATAACACTTGCCACCACCAAACGAAATGTCCTTCACCCTGGGAGGGAAGGAAAGCGTGCAAAATCCTGACACCCCAAATAGAGGGGCTTTCACTCCTTTCCAAGGAAAACGGAAAAGAAACTTAACCACCAAGAAAACAGGGCTTAACAGAGACCCTCCACCATTAAATTGTAGAACCACCAAAATGCCAGAGTAAAATAACAAGAAACCCGTCACGGGTAAAATGGGAGGATAATATAAAACAGGTCTAGTCCAAAGGGAGCGCCATGTGGTGGCCCTCACCTATGAAAAACACGCCCTCCCGACACTACTGGCCCTCTTTTCAGCCCCACAAGTGGCCATTATGGATGGCACCAAGGTTAAGCCAACCAAAGAGCCAGCGTTTGCACCAATCGAAATAATCCCCGTAGCAGAACTAGGATTCTTCCATTTTCAACCATCATTGCAGAGCCGAACCGTCCTCTCTCCAGTCATACTAGTGAACTTGCAGCAAGGTGGCTATCACATAATTTGGGCAAGTAACATAATTTAACCTTAGTGCTATTTTTTTTTTCACATTTGTGGGCTATCACCTATTTATAAGAAATGCTTTAGTTCAAAATACTAGGACTCCACCATAGTTGGGATAGATAACACTTCTTGACCATGTAGTGATATTTCAATTTCATATATTTCTTTAGGTAAATTAGATGGGTTCAATGCCTCTGTTTTCAATTGATATAAACCTTTAACTATTTTCATAAGTTTGTTTTCTAGGTCATATTCTTTAATGGCAATCATCCAATTGTCTCTCCTCTCATCTAATTATGTTGAAAGGTTGAGGAACTATTAGCTAGGTAAGAAAACATTATTTTCATATGATTTTTAGGATATTTGGTATCAATTACTTAACAATGTTAAATATTGGAAATGTCTTTTTATTAGTGGCTAGGTAATTTAGTTCAGCCCCTATAAATTAGTGGTGATAAATGATATTGACCATTCATCTCCTTGTTTATTCTTTTATGTGAGGATTTCTACAATGGAATGGTCAAATGAAAAATTTTATAGCAAAAATATTCATTGAAACTAGGGCTATGAGGTGAAGGATATTTTTCTATTGCCTATTTTATTTACTTAAAACTTTCCTTCATAGTAGGAATACATTTAAAGACAACAACATTTTCGATCATTTTATGCAGTAACCTAGTAGTTTCAGTAAAATGTGGATAAATTATCCTCGCGAAGTACTAATTATAGAAAAAATAATATTTCATTTCCTTTTAAATAATGAGAATTTAAATGATTCATTTGGCTATTTTTTGGCCAACAAGAATACTTTATTTTGAAATACTATGGAAAATAAGTTTACCTTTTAATAAAACAAAAATTATCTTCTTGGCAGTAATGGGAATGCCATATTTTTGACATCTCCCGAGATATGTTTAAGGTGTTCTATGTGAGTTGCACTAATTTTTTAATAAATCGTTATGACATCCATGTGAACCACAACACTCGAATCTATTAGGCTCCCAAAAGTTATTTCTATAGATTTTTGGAAAGTGGCTTCATCATTAATTCATCCAAAGGGAATTCTTTGATAGGTGAATTTTCCCCATTTCATATGAAATTTGGTTTTCATCCTATGTTATTTCACCACAAGCACTTTAACATAGCTTCAAAAACCATTTGAAATATAAAAAGCTATGAATACAATACTAGCCATAAAATTTTGTTCTGAGGAGGAACAAGGTAATTGCATTGATTATATGTTTTGTTTAGATTCTAAAAGTTTATACATTACCTAATTTATTCTTATTTTTAAATAGGAACAAAAATAGTTATTTTTTTAGAATGACGAACTTAAAAAATTATTTTAACATCTAGTAGCTTCTTCAATTCTCTCTAGATCAAAAGTTGTAGAGTTGGATGAACTTTTTCTCCACCTTTTTAGTGTGGTTTGACACCTTGCTTCAAGGGAATGGATTGTGTCATCAGAAATATTAATATTAATATTTTGGTTATATTAATCAGAAATATATTTAGAGTCATCACATTTTCTTAAAAATATGGGGGGCTCACTCTTACTAGATTTATTCACTAGTAGATAAAACCACAAATTATAGCTAGTTGCATAGACATTTTGAGTAACCAAAATTTTACTGACCAAAGATGCCATAATTTGTTAAAAGTCAAAATACTTCCAACAAAAAATAAGCATCAAAAGAGTTGATCAGAGCAAGATGGTGAAGAGTAGAACTCAAAGATGGAGGGCTTTTGAAATCATAGTGTACATGATTGTCCATGTAGACAATTCTATCTTCAATACATTCCAACTTCTCTTGTAAAAACCTTTGACCTCTTGGGATGCTAGCCAACCGATCTTGTATGCCATTATTTGCGCTATAGGTTGTTAATGAAGTTGATGATTTCATTTCCATCCTCACGCCAATCCAAATGATGAGTAACTTGGACAAGTTAAGCATTCAAAGATTTTAGGGAAGGGGCTTCAACAACACTATATGGTCGCTGAAAAGGATGGGGCTTAATTGCCTCTCTGTATTCATGTTCGCATGACTCACGGTTGAGTAGGTGGCCCCTATGCATCCTATCCTTCTAGCCTAACCATGGTGACATGGAATTATTGTTTCTCCCATTGTCCAACAAACTTTGAACATGAAAAAAACGTGGCTAATCCAGTAAGAAATACAAAAATTAACCTTCATTCCTAGCTATCCAACTATCTCTAACCAAGAACCTCACCCTAGAACCTCAAATCCCTGGTAGCAAAATTGTAGACAGTGAATGGTAAGCACCAGATTCTGAGGTCGGGATGCAAATTTTCCTTGGAAGCAATAGTAAATAACTTACACCACCACCAAACACATTTTTTCTTGGAAAACCATTGAATTTGAAATGAATTCAATCCTCAAAGGCTAATTGAAAAGTTACATCAAGAATGCATAACCTAGGTATGGGTAGCTTGGAGAGTGAATTTCCCTAGCATGCCTATGTCTATCCCCCATTAAAAGAAAAAAATAATACCTAGGTTTACATGAAAAAAATTTGCATCCCCAAAGACAAAAAATGCCTTCAATTCCTATGTGAAATAAGAAAAAAGACGCAATATCAGAAAAATGTGCCTTACCAAAGAAACTAGAGGAAATTATGGAGGGTGACCATTCATTCCTGAGTCCCAAATTATTAGGTTTTTATCATAACCTTCTCCTAGCAAGTCATCCCTGAGGCTTAAAAACTCCCCTTGCAGCATAATATATATCTCCTTGACCAAACTTGCCACCCCTGCATTGACTCCCTGATCAAGATTTGAAGTTGTACCTCTTGTACGATTCACACCCATACCACCCTCCAATTGACATAGAACCTTAATTATCCAAGAAAAGAAACTTAAAGATATATTTCCAATCACGTCCATTAACTTACCACTTTTCTCCTTAATTGTATCACGTGTGGCAAGTAGGGTGCCACACCACCCCTATTATATCATGAGGGTTAGTGGGGTAGAATGTACCCTCACCAAGCCTTCCAATCACCATGTTCGCCACCCCCATTAGGGAGCTTTTAGTTCAGTTTAAGACCAAGAAAATAAATCCATATATTACCCAAATAAGTAGATGTAAGCTTATTTTTAAGTTGGAGAGTTGAAATTTCCAACACTAATCTTTTTGGGGTTCTCGATGGTACCCATATTTATTAATTCATGGTTCATGATGAATTATTTGTCTCAACATTCATATATCCTTTAATTCTATTGTTTTACAACATAAAATTTCTCCAACATTAAAACATTTATTGGAATGAAATTTCCCTTATAACATTTCATCCCATCCTGACACTTGCAAGAGTTTGAAATGTTCTTCACCATAAATAATTATATCCTTAGACATTTCTTCATTAGATAATTTTTGGAAGTTCTATTGATTAGTATCAAATACCCTCTAGTCAGTAACATTGTCAAGACTCGATGGGCTAAAAAATAATTCAATAGGGAATACATCACTTAGTATATTGGAGGTAGAACTGAAAAACGTATAAACAAATACATTATTTGACCAAGGAATAGAAATAATATTAAAATATTTCAATTCATCAATTAAATTCCATAACTCAAGTTGGCGACTTATCATATTTGGTGATAAATAATGAATTATAGTTTTTACTTGCCTTAAAATTATTTATGAAGCATCAATTTTTTTATATATTTAATATTTATATGAATTTCTTTTCATAGGACTTCAATTAAAGCCTCATATTTTGTAGTAAATTCAAGCCTGCGGGAGATAACATGACAATTTTTTATTGTGGATTAAGCAAAATTCAACTAGTTCCCACAACCTCTTGCAATTTAGAACCATCAAAACACAAAGTATAAATGTATTTATTTACCTTTAAATTAGTCGAAACAGTACCTTATACATATACAATGATATATTTGTCACTTTCATTAGTCCAAGTTAAAAGAAGTAGTTCAAGTTTTTCATGAATTTAGGAAATTGATTCTTCTAGTGTGTAATTTCTTGCCTTAGTTCTAGTGTGTAATTTAGTAACAGTTATTTTACTACATATTAAAAAGGGATTCACATTCATTAATTCTCTTGATTGAGATAGATAGATATGTAAATTGTGATTATGAATTTCAAAAATCAATAAAGGTGGGTTTTAATACTTTAAATGATTACCAATCATAGCATCTAACATAGTTTTATATTTTTCTTACAAGTTGGTTTCACCATATATAAGGGTTATTATATGTTATAGCTCACTATTGTCTAGTGAGATACATTATGGGATGACATGAAATGCTACAGGATGAGTTATTTTTTTGGAGGAATGTTTTATATTTCAAAAAGAGATAATTTACTTGATTTTGTCCTTTTGAAAGCCTCAATCACATTATAATCAAAATTCATCAAAGGGATATTTAGTTTCACTGATTTACCGGGCATGGGAAGAACAAAACATTTCTTTGGATAAAGAGTAGGATGATTTTTATAAGGATTAGAATTGAAAAACCCCTTACTTCTTAGGTTGTATCCCCTTTTGAATAATTTGGGTGATATCCTATATTAATTCAACTATGTACTCTTTACCATATCTTAGACACGTTGATATGGAATTTGTTATCACCCAAAAATTTTCAAAACATCATTGTATCAACTCTGTTTTTTATCATGGTCTCAAAATGGGTTTTAAAGTCATTTTAGGATTTGGTTAAGGGTAGGTTAGAGTTTTTATAAGTTTTAAGGTCATTATTGAATTCAAATAACATTTTTTAAAGGTCCATTCCATGATCAAATACTCACATTTTCCATTTAGGAGTCACTCCATAAGGTTTCGGGTTAAATTTCTACAATTAGCCAAGAATCCTCCATTTCGTATCACCACTAGTTCAAAAAAGTGGATTTGCGCTACGAAAGCGCTAATACTTTCGTAGTGAAAACTGGGAAAAATACACTGTTGGCGCTACGAAAGTGCGGTTTCTTAACCGTCTTGTCAATTGAGATAAAATTTGTCAGAATCCGTTAGGAATTGGTCAGTTATTGATCAGTTTCAATGTACTTACCTATCTCACAGTCATCATCGTCATGATAGGGCATGAATGAGGCATCATTCATTTATGAGATGACATTTCAAATTCAAAATCTTGCCTAATTTGGTCATTATCGTTTTCATTTTCCTCCATACGAGTCTCTAATCTCTGAAGAAGTCAAGCTAAGCCTATGGTTGTTCTATACAAATTCTATCTTCATCCAAATCAAGCGAGGTTGTTCCATATACTCAAGCGAGGTTGTTCATATCCTAATCAAGCGAGGCTGTTTTATAGATTCAAAAGAAGCTGACAGGTTTTTCTAAGAAGCATGGCAGAGGAAAAGAAAGTCCACAGAGGGGGACATTGCTTAAGATATGAGCCTATAAATATGAAGGCTATAATTAAATATCAAATAGTGATGGAGGCTTTTAGCAAAGCACATTGTCTCCGGTTTTATGAAAAGCTGCAAGGTTTCCATACACAGGTGTCTAAAGAATTTGCCTTACACTTCAATGGAACAACTACCAAATTTGGGATGTTAAATGTGCCAATTACACCTGAGATTATTGCTTTTGTGACAGAAATACCAAAGGGGCAAGAAATTTGGTTTAAAGGTTTTAAATTTGACATGGAGCCACACAAGGAATTCATGAAACCTGAGTATGCAGATATGGACCTAAATAATGCAATACCTAGAAGCTGTATCAAAGACACCTATGCAAAGTTGTTGTTCAACATTCAAAGATAATTTACATGTGAAGGAAGATATCATAAATGTTATACTTATCATTTCAAGCTGCTTCTGCATTTCACAGGTATGATATCACTAGATTTTCCCTTTTATTTGCATAGGAGCCTTGCCAAAATGGTTGATAAAGTACAAGCCAAATCTGATGGTTGTAAAAAATATTTTTTTCATCATGGTTTGATAAAGTTATTGGTTTTGAATGAGCTTCATAAAATAAGCAGGGATTGGTCTTCCTTCTTTTTTATCAATGGTTTTGAACTGGAAACCCTAGCCCCAACTAGAAACCCTAAAACTAAAGGAACTCCTTCACCAGTAGTAGCAGAGTCTAGTAAGCCTGTGGTTGAAAAATCAAAGAGGTTTGTAAAGTTGAAACCAAGGAAACAATTTGAGAAAAGGATAGAGAAGACACAAGTGCTTGTTGCACCAACTCCATCACCTGCAAAACAGAGGTCAAAAAGTGTCAAAGAGGAAAAACAAAAACAAGTTGCTAGCAAGCAGGAAATCAAGAGGGTGACAAGAATCCTAGCAGTGGCATTTAAGGGAAAAATAGTTGCTACAACTACAGAGGAAAACCCAGTAATAAAGGGAAATTTAGATGACATCCTTCATGCAATTGATATAGAGGAGTCACCCATTGTGCAAGCTGATTTCATTGGAGTAGATGAACACAAACAGAAAAAGGTTAAGTCAGCAAAGAAACTTGAATTTGAGGGTGAAAATGAAGCCTTTATCTTTCAGGCAAGGAAACTTTTAACTAGGCATGCTAAGAAGCTCAAGGAAGGAAACAAGGAGGTCTAAGGAACTATTGAAATAGTTAAATTCCCTAAAGAATTGGTTGATCTCTCATCACCAACAGTAGAACATGCAGCCAACAGAACAATGAAGGAAAAAGAAGAAATGACAGAGTGTCAACATATTGAGGAGAAATTGAGGTTAGAAAATAAAGAGATTGTTATGATGAGAAAGAGGGCCAGAAAGCATAGTATTGAGAAAACAGAGTTCAAAATAATGAAGGCAGTATGGGAAGGTCAGATTGGTTCTAGGTCTAAAATTCCAAGTAGTGCAGAACAATTTTTCACATGGACAGTTCCAGCCATCAAGGAAGCTAAATTTGTCAAAGTAATCAATACTCACTTGAGATTGAGTAATAGAAGACTTAGAGGTCAAGTGGAGGACTTGGAGCAGCAGCTGAAACTGGCTCAAGATGAGCTAAAAAACAAAGGTGTAGAATGACAATCATTAAAAAGGTCAAAAGCTAAATCAAGTGAAAAAATTAAGAAGGAACCTCATGAAAAATGTGTTTTTCAGTTCATATGACTTTTTTCTTTGATCAAACTAGTAGTATTTTGAGTTTTGGCACATTTTTGGTTTTCGTTTGGAAAAAATCTGGGCAAAACTACTCACTCAACAGTTTCGTAGCGCAAACAGTGCAAAAAGAGTGAAAAGCGCTACGAAACTGCTGTAGAAGCTTTTTTCACTCTTTCTCATAAATTTTTGAAGGGAAAATATATGGATTATGACTTTAAATTTCTAGAGGAGTTGTGTTAAATGATAATGAAGATAATCCTAGAGGAAAGAAACCAAAATCTTGAAGGTAAAAGGGTAAAAAGGCTGCGCTACGAAACTGTGTTGTTTTCATAGCGCAGGTCTATTTGAGTTATTTTGAATAGTTTGATGGTGGTTTCAGACAGCTAGGGCTTAAGAATGACTTTGGGTAGGTATTAATTCAGTTTCTAACAGTAAATAACATTGAAGTGATGGTTTCATGATGGTCAGAGTGTCTCAAGAATGCAAAGAATCATATGCCTAGAAACAGGGGACAGTTTCCTAGTTTAATGGAGATCAGTATTGAGGTCATAAAGAGTTGGAGCTTATCATCTAGATTCGACTTTATGTCAATAAACTTGGAAAATGATGTATTCTAGTTTAGATCAGGTTGTTATGAGTAAAGTTAAGGAGTTTGAATCCTATTTGTAATAAGACTGTTTATTATATTTGCAGCTATCATTTTGTAATAAATACCATGTCATATGGTTAGGCAAGGTGTCAAAAAGTAGGAATTCGATGTATCTAGCTCAGGATAAGGTTATCCTATGTTGTAAATGATCTATAAAATATGAATAAGTCGAATATGCAGGGGTTGGACATTTTTAGAAAAAGACTCTATTTATTGTAAGTGACTGGTTTTCAGCTTAATACAGAGTTTTCTACTTAGCCAACTTGAGATTCATAAAGAGTTCTAGTGTGCTCTTGTTCTAATTACATCTTTCTACTACCCTATTGCAGTGGTGTTTGCTTATGTTACTCAGAATTCATCATTGATGCTATGACTTCATTCATATACAAACTGACTATGTCTTTTACAGTTTCACATGTATATCTCTTGACTAGAACTCTGATATGCCTTGACTTCCATGCTAAGTAGATTGTTTGGTTTTACTAAAGTTATTTTGACTCCATAATTCCAATGTGCACTTGCTAATGTTATTTACAACCAATATCTATCATTTATCTGCTTATTACCCCACATAGAGTTAGCCATCTATATTTCTATCAAAAATCATTAATCCTTGAGAGAGCCCTCTCAGGTTGAGGAGGCTAAGCCTCAATCAAAAGATTGGTTTGAAGCAGTTACATGAGATTGATTTGATTGGCAACCTATCAGGTCTGACTTTGTGATAACATTTTGGTGCATTTTTCGGAAGCCTGAAGATTATACTTTCCCGAGATTTTGAAGCTAAACTTCTGAAGGTAGTAGGAGCTCAGAAATATTTTCGAGGCTACATCTACCTTGGTGACTCCATTTAAATTTTATATGATTAAAGGTGGTTTCAAGAAGGAGATACACGAGGAGTAATCCTGACCCAGATCCACCTACCATCGTGGACAATCCAAACACCATTTCCAGAGGCAGTAAAGGAATTTTTGAAATATCAGGTACTCCATCACATTCGAAATCCTTGTCCTCTAAAATTTTAATAAGTCCTGAAGATAAAAGAGTTGATGATCAAATTCAGGAGGTTTTGTTTAGATCAGAAAGTGAAAAATAACTAATTTAAATTATCTTAGACTTGCATAAGAGAGGTATTGATACCTCAGCTCTAGTAACACAGGAAGACAAAGAGGAGTTTTGGGAAGCTGTTACTTCTGAGTTATTGTTGGAAAGAGAGTCTTTAGATAAATTCAAAGAGCTTCACCCTTTTGAAGTATTATTGAAAATTCAAGTTGATTTTCCCCTTCCAAATTGGATTTCAATTATCAGTGAACCACAAAGACCAAATAGTCCTCCTCATAGCAGTTTTTCATCCTCTATTTCTGCCATCCCTAAAGCTACTACAGTCCCTTTAACCATGGCTGGAAATGTACCTCCTCCACCTGTTGCACCTACTAGATATGCCCCTCTTGTTCTTCCAGCTGTCTTACATGATCTCCCTAGAAAATATGTTGTTAGAATCAAAACTTGGGGAAGTGATGAAGACATTACATCAGAGGAACATGTGGGTCAATTTAATGATTTTATAGACAGGGAGGAGGTTGATGATGAAGATGTTAAGTTGAGGTTGTTTTCTCAGAGTTTTACTGGTGAGGTTAGAAAGTGGTATAAAGCCCTTACTCCTAGAAGTATTCATAATTGGAATGAGTTTGAAGATTTTTTTTATGAGAAATTGGGGAAATAGAACTAATCCAGTACAAGCCCTCACCGAGTATAGTAATTTGAAGAGAGTTGCTGATGAATCTGTTCAAAAAATTTCAAAAAAGTTTAATAAGGTATTAGACTCTATTCCTGCTCATTTGAAACCACCACAAGCCTTAGCTCAAATGAGGTATGCTGAAGCTTTTGACTATGAGTTTTCCATACTGCTAAGAGAAAGAGAATCCCCTACACTTGCTGAAATGCAAAGTGATGCAGTAAAGGTGGAGGCTAACTTGATAGCAGCTAAAAAGTCAAAAATGGGTAATACTAAGTTGAAAGAAGAAGATAAGGCTTGCTCCTCTACCTCTCAGGATAAGCTAGATTAAATGATGAAAACAAGGAAAATTTGATGGATATATTAGCCCTTGGGAATACCTCTACTCCTCCTGCACAACATGAACCTCAATTTAGAAACCCGCAGTTCAGGAGACCTCAGAATCAACAAAGGCCAAGGGAAAACAGAAATCAGCAGCCTGATCCTCCAGTGAGACCTCCTTTCCAATAGAACTTGGTTGATGAAGAGGATGATCCTGAAATTCCTGAAGAGTCTATTCACTGTTTTGATGAGGAAATGTCTGGAATTTTCTTGACAAAAGAAGAACACGATCAATCAGACCAAAGTAATCATGAAGAGGAAACATCAGATTATCTAAAGGGGTATCAACATGCTATTTTCGAGATGCGGAAACAATACAATCTCAGAAATAGAAATGTGCCTATCATTGCAAAAAAAACTCAGCCTAAGAAAGATATACCTAAGGTTTTTTATGGCAAGAAGGATGCTCCTAAGGTCGCTGAAGATAAGAAAGATACACCAGCTATCCCTCCTATCAAAGAAGCTGAAAAGTCAGTTTCTATTTTCAACCTTGAGAATTAAATTTCTAAGATTAAAATATCAGTCCCTTTTGGTTAGATTCTCAAGGTAGATGAATATAGAAGCAACATTGTTAAAATGTTAAATTCACAACCAAGAGCTGCTGATATCTTGAATGTATTAGAAGATCATCCAACCATATATTTGGGTCCAATACTAGAAGATGAACAGAATGAGGAGGTCCCTCCTTTTTATGTGAGCCTTAGCATTCACGACATGACATTTCATAATGTTATGTTGGATTCAGCGGCCTCTCACAATCTTATGCCCAAATTAATCATGGAAGGAATGGGGTTAGAAATAAGTAGGCCATATAAAGACTTGTTTTCTTTCAATTCTAAAAGAGTTCAATGAATTGGTTTAATCAAGGATGTTGTTGTTGGTCTAACACAATTTCCTATTAAGACTATAGTCATGGACATCGTGGTAGAAGAAATTCCACCGAAGTTTGGTATGTTGTTGTCAAGGTCATGGGCAGCAAAAATTAAAGGTACAATGCAGATGGATCTCACTTATGCTACCATTCCTATGTTTGGTGATCAAACAAGATTATATGGAGAAACAAGAATGGCCTACATGGTGAGTAGTAAAGACAAACCCCAAAATTTTCCAATTTATGCTCTTGATACTGAACTTGGTTCTGCTATTATTTTCAATGAGTTGACTAACGAAGCCGAAGAGGAGAGGAAAGTAGAAAATCAGAGTTCTGAAATTCAATAGCCAGAAAATCAATGAACAAAAGATCAACAAGTCAGCGTTAAGGAGGTGGAAGGTTGGTGGTCATTACATTTTGATGGATTAGCAGGCAAAGAAGGAGCAAGAGCAGGGATTTGGATTAAAATTCCAAGTGATGAGAGTAAGTTCTTTTCTTATAAACTGAACTTTGATTTCATGAAAAATATGGCTGAGTATGAATCCTTGATTTTCGGTCTAGAAAATTTGAAAAGAATGAATGCTCAAAACATTTCTGTTTTTTGAGACTCAGAATTAGTCATTAAATAGGTTGAAGGTGTTTATCAAACAAAATATACAAGGATGAGAAAATATAGGAACTTGGTTTTGGACATGTTAGAAAACTTTCAAGCCTATTCATTCATGGTAAAAACTAGAGAAAAAAACTCCATTACTGATTCTCTTGTTGTCTCTGCAAGTCTTTTCATTATTCCTATGCATTCCACAGAAAAATATGAGGTTGAGATTCACCATAGACCATCTATCCCTGATAATATTACTCATTGGCAAGTTTTTGAGGATGATCAACAAGTGAAGAACTTTATTGAGCAGAAAGAAGAGTTTGAAAATATACAAGTAGATCAGCAAAACATGTTGGCTGAATCTAAAGGGAATTCTGAAGTTTTGCAACTAAAGAACAATTCCATACCAAAAGGACTCATACCTCTAGAAAAAATTTTTGATCAGAATGATGTTTTTAAATCCCCTAAGATACAAGATGATTTTGAAGAAGTTGAGAGTTGTAACCTTGGTACAATAGCTATGCCCAAATGATTAAACTTTCAAATTTCCTTTCAGCTGATATGAAGTTTAAGTATGTTGAAATGATGAAGAGATTCATAGATGCCTATGCTTGGAACTATGCTGATTTGAAAGAATATGATCCCACCATTATTCAGCATACTATTCCCATAAAATAAAATGAAAAGCCTTTCAAGAAAAATTGAGTATCAATCCACTTCTCATGTCATTGATTGAGAAGGAGGTCAAAAAACTCTTTGACGCTAAAATCATTGTCCCAACATATTTTCAGATTGGATTGTGAACTTGGTTCCAGTTAGGAAAAAGAGTGGAGAAATCAGAATATGCATTGAGTTCAGAAATTTGAATAAAGCTTCCCTGAAGGAAAATTATCCCCTCCAAAAGATGGATCAAATTTTGCAAACTATTGTTGGTTCTCAGAGAATGTCTATGCTTGATGGTTTTTCAGGTTATAATCAGATCCTTGTACATCTTGATGATCAGGAAAAAAACAACCTTTACTACACCATGGGGCACCTTCATGTATGCCAAGATGCCATTTGGTCTCATGAATGCATGAGCTACCTTTCATAGGGCAATGGAAATTGCTTTTTCTGAAGAAAAGGACAAGATGGTGGTTTTTTATCTTGATGACATAACAATCTTCTCAAGGAGGGAAGAAGATCACTTGAAACACCTAGAAAAAATTATGCTGAAGTGTAGAAGGTTTGGCATCTCTCTAAATCCCACCAAAAGTATTTTTGCTTTAACTTCAGGTAAATTACTTGGACATATCATTTATAATATGGGATTAATATTGATCCAAACAGGGTCAATGCAATCAGAAAGTGGATTTTCCAAGAAGTAGGAAGGAGATTCAATCTTTCATTGGAAAGGTAAATTTTGTAAGGTGATTTATTCCTAATTTTGCTGAGATTGTGAAGGACATAACAAGGATGCTCAAGAAGGGAGTTGATATTAAGTGGACAGCATAAGCAAGACACTCATTTGAGGAAATAAAAAGGGCACTCACACAAGCACCGATATTGATCAGTCTAGATTTCTCAAAGGAATTTATGGTTTTTACTTTTGCATCAAAGAATACTATCGTTGGAGTTCTACTACGAAAGGGACATCAAGGTATTGAGAAGTTGATTTCTTTCTTTAGTAGGATATTAGCCAACTATGAGCTGAAGTATAATATCTTAGAGAAGCAGGCCTATGCCTTGGTGAAAGCTATCAAAGATTTCAGAATTTATATTCTGCATTCTCATACTGTGGCGTTTGTTCCTAAAATTGTTGTGAAAGATATCCTCACTCAAGCCGACGCTGATGGTAAGAGGGGGAAATGGATTACCATATTTCTAGAGTATGATATAGAGATTAAGCCAACTAAATTAGTGAAAGGGAAAGGCTTATCAAAGTTGATGGCGCAGTCAAACTTTGACTGTCTTGACATAAACTTGATTGCAGAAACATCAGAAATTTCAGATGATGAAGAAGAACTAGTTCCTATTGAAGAAAAATACGTTATTTCAGATTGGTACAAGGAGGTTGTTTTTTTCCTACAGCATCATAAAGCACCTGTTGATCTAAAAAATTCCAAAGCAATGTTTATTAAGCTGAAATCCTTGAGATATTTTATTTTTGACAGAAATCTGTTTTGGAATGATACTGGAAGAATTTTGCTGAATTGTTTGATGGAAGAGGCGGGTGATAAAGTAATTGAGGAGTTTCAAAAATGACATTGTGGAGGTCACCATTATTGGAAGGCGACAGTGAACAAGACTCTAAGAGAAGGGTATTATTGGCCTACAATGTTTAAGGATGTCTACAAGAGGGTTTCTGCCTACCATGAATGCCATATTTTCGAGGGTAAGAAGAAGCTTATACCTTTACCTTTGATGCCTATCTATGTAGAAGTGCCATTCCAGCAGTGGGGGCTATATTTTATTGGGGATATTCATCCATCATCATCAGGTCAACATCGATGGATTCTTACAGCGGCTGATTACTTCACCAAATGGATTGAAGCAATCCCAACTAGGCAAGCAAATGATTCTGTGATTATTTCTTTCTTATAAAATGATATCTTGTCTAGGTTTGGTTGCCCCATGAAGATTATAACTGATAATGCATAGGAATTTAAGTCTAATAAGCTGATCAATTTCTATCACCAATATCATATTACTCTTGGGAATTCTACTGCATACTATCCGCAAGGAAATGGTCTTGCTAAATCTTCTAACAAGAGCATTGTAAGGATCATTAAAAAGGTGTTGCAGGAAAATAAGAAGGCTTGTCATTTGAAGCTGAAGTATGCCTTATGGGTTGATAGGATATGCACAAAGAGGTCAATTGGAACTTCACCATATGAATTGTTATATGGTGCTGAGGCTATTTTTCCTACATCACTAGGGGTACCTATCATGAAGCTGATTCAAGGGCTAGAAGAGGAACCAAATGCAGTCTAGAGGAGAATTAATCAGCTGATAGCTCTACAAGAGAAGAGGAATGAGGTTTATAACAGCAATCAACAATCTCAAAACAGAATCAAGAGGACATTTGATAATAAGATCAAGGAAGAAAGTTTTAAAATTCAAGATGAAGTGCTGAAATGGGAGGCTAGAATTGAAGAGAAAGGCAAACATGGTAAGTTTGAGAACTTATGGAAAGGTCCTTTCAAGATAGTTTCTTTTCATGAAAACAATACTTAGATACTGGAGGAGATGGATGGAAAATAATATGCTAGAGGACCTGTCAATGGCAGGTTTTTGAAGCATTATTCTTCCTAAAATATGATTGATTATTCATGTCATTATACATATTCCATTTTATGAGTTTTTTCTGCTAATAATGACAAGCTAAATCAACAAGATTGAGCCCAAGGTGAAGGCCATTAGTGCTTGAAGAGGAAGCTTGGCGATTTCAAAGTTTTTTTGTTTTGGTCAAGAAAATGGATAGCAGCATTGGAACTACTGGTTCTTAGTGTACCACAGGGGCACACTATCCCAGGTGGAGCCACTGTTATCACCCAAAAAATTTCAAAACATCATTGTGTCAACTCTCTTTTTGATCATGGTCTCAAAATGGGTTTGAAAGTCATTTTAGGATTTGGTTAAGGGTAGGTTGTAGTTTTTATAAGTTTTAAGGTCATCATTGAATTCAAATAAAGTTTTTTAAAGGTCCATTCCATAATCAAATAGTCACATTTTCCATTTAGGAGTAGTTTCAGGTTAAATTTCTGCAATTAGCCAAGAATCCTCCGTTTCGTAGTGCCGCTAGTTCAAAAAATTGGATTTGCGCTACGAAAGTGCTAATACTTTCATAGTGCAAACTGGGAAAAATACACTATGGGCGCTACGAAAGCGTAGTTTCTTAACCGTCTTGTCAATTGAGCTTAAATTTGTCAGAATCCATTAGGAAATGATAGGATAGTGGTATGGTGAGTCAGTTAGTGATCATATTCAATGTACTTACCTATCTCACAGTCATCATCATCATGATAGGGCATGAATGAGGCATCATTTAGTTATGAGATGACATTTCAAATTCAAAATCTTGCCTAATTTGGTCATTCTCGTTTTCATTTTCCTCCATACGAGTCTCTGAGCTCTGAAGCAATCAAGTTAAGCCTGTGGTTGTTCTATACAAAGGCTATCTTCATCCAAATCAAGCGAGGTTGTTCATATCCTAATCAAGTGAGGCTGTTTTATAGATTCAAAAGAAGCTGACAGGTTTTTCTAAGAATCATGGCAGAGGAAAAGAAATTCCACAGAAGGGGACATTGCTTAAGATATGAGCCTGAAAATATGAAGGCTATAATTGAAGATCAAACAGTGATGGAGGATTTTAGCAAAGCAGGTTGTCTCCGATTTTGTGAAAAGCTGGAAGGTTTCATACATAGGTGTCTAAAGAATTTTCCTTACACTTCAATGGAACAAATACCAAAGTTGGGATGTTAAATGTGCCAATTACACCTGAGATTATTGCTTCTGTGAAAAAAATACCAAGGGGGCAGGAAACTTGGTTTAAAGGTTTTCAATTTGACATGGAACCATGCAAGGAATTCATGAAACCTGAGTATGTAGATATGGACCTAAATAATGCAATACTTAGAATTTGTATCAAAGACACCTGTGCAAAGTTGATGTTCAACATTCAAAGATACTTTACATGTGAAGGCAGATACCATAAAGTTTATACTTATCATTTCAAGCTGCTTCTGCATTTCATAGGCATGATATGACTAGATTTTCCCATTTATTTGCATAGGAGCCTTGCCAAAATGGCTGATAAAGTACAAGCCAAATCTGATGGCTGTGAAACATCTTTATTCCACCATGGTTTGATAAAGTTATTGGTTTTGAATGAGCTTCAGAAAATAAGCAGGGATTGGTCTTCTTCTTTTTTATAAATGTTTTTGAACTAGAAACCCTAACCCCAGCTAGAAACCCTAAAACTAAAGGAACTCCTTCACCACCAGTAGCAGAGTCTAGTCAGCCTGTGGCTGCAAAATCAAAGGGGTTTGTAAAGTTGAAACCAAGGAAACAAGTTGAGAAAAGGACAGAGAAGACCCAAGTTCTTGTTGAACCAACTCCATCACCTGCAAAACAGAGGTCAAAAAGTGTCAAAGACGAAAAAAAAAAGAAGTTGCCAGCAAGCAGGAAATCAAGAGAGTGACAAGAAGCCAAGCAGTGGCATTTAAGGGAAAAACAGTTGCTACAGCTACAGAGGACAACCCAGTGATAAAGAGAAATTTATATGACATCCTTCATGCAATTGATATAGAGGATTCACCCATTGTGCAAGCTGATTTCATTGGAGTAGATGAACAAAAACAAAAAAAGGTTAAGTCAGTAAAGAAACTTGAATTTGAGGGTGAAAATGAAGCCTTTATCTTTAAAGCAAGGAAACCTTTAACTAGGCATGCTAAGAAACTCAAGGAAGGCAGCAAGGAGGTCCAAGGAACTATTGAAATAGTTAAAGTCCCTGAAGAAGTGGTTGATCTCTCATCACCAACAGTAGAACATGCAGCCAACAGAACAATGAAGGAAAAAGAAGAAATGACAGAGTGTCAACATCTTGAGGAGAAATTGAGGTTAGAAAATCAAGAGATTTCTATGATGAGAAAGAGGGCCAGAAATCATAGTATTGAGAAAACAAAGTTCAAAAGAATGAAGGCGGTATGGGAAGGTCGGACTAGTTCAAATTAAAATTCCCAAATAAAGTGCAAATGATTTTTCATGAATGATTCAGTATCAAAGGCCTAGATTTGTGGAGTAATCAATACTTATGAGAACGATAATAGAATACTTAAAAGTCTAGTGGAGACTTGAATCCAGTATTTGACACTGAGATCAAACTAAAAACAAAGATATGAGAATAATGATATTAAAAAGGTAAAAACTAAAATCAATAGAAAAATTAAGAAGGAACCTCATGAAAAATATATTTGCGCGAGTTCATATGATTTTTTTTTGAAACAGTGTGTTATGATTTTTGGCATTTTGCGTTTTATTTTGAAAAATCCACAGGCAGAAAATTTGCTCTGCCTCCAACTGTGCTCATGGCATAAGCGATTGCAAAAATAGAAAAGCTACCATTGCTATGTAGGCACACTACGCTCTTTCTCATAAATTTTTAGAGGAAATGTGGATTAGCGACGAAATTTCTATAAATTTTGTATTTAAATGATAGTGAAGATAATCCTGGAGGAAAGAAACCAAAATTTTTGATGCAAAAAAGATGCGAAGACAACGTGCAGAAAAGTTATGTTGTTAAAATGCTTATGAGAATCTATTGTCAAACTATGCAGACTCCTTTTAATTGATGGACTTGAGACGGAAGCTGGGACTTAAGAATGATTTTGGGTGATGGTGATTCGATTTCTCGCAGTCAATAACCTTGATAAAATGGTTTTCATAGGTAGTCTTGAAGAGTCTCAGAATACAAAAATCCTATGCCTAGAAAGCAGGGGAATGGTTTCTAGTTTAGTAGGTCAGGTATTGAGGTCATATGGGGGTTAAAGACTTATCATCCCGGATTGACTTGCAATAATAAATGACTTGGAAAATGCAAAATTCTCGTTTGAATCAAGTTGTTATGATAAGATTGGCGGGTTTGAATCCTATTTGTAATAGGACTATTTATTAGATTTGCAGCTATCATTTTGTAATAAATACCATGTCATATGGTTAGGCAAGGTGTCAAAAAGTATGAATTAGATGTATATAGCTCAGGATAAGGTTATCTTATGTTGTAAATGATCTATAAAATATGAATAAGTCGAATATGCAGGGGTTGGACATTTTTAGCAAAAGACTCTGTTTATTGTAAGTGACTGGTTTTCAGCTTAATACGGAGTTTTCTACTTATCCAACTTGAGATTCATAAAAAGTTATAGTGTGTTATTGTTCTAATTGCATCTTTTTACTACCCTATTGCAGTGGTGTTTGCTTATGTTACTCAGAATTCATCATTGATGCTCTGACTTCCTTCATAGACAAAATGACTATGTCTTTTACAGTTTCACATGTATATCTCTTGACTAGAACTTTGATATGCCTTGACTTCCATGCTTTACAACCAATATCTATCATTTATATGCTTATTACCCCACATAGAGTTAGCCATCTATATTTCTATCAAAATCATTAATCCTTGAGAGAGCCCTCTCAGGTTGAGGAGGCTAAGCCTCAATCAAAAGATTGGTTTGAAACAGTTACATGAGATTGATTTGTTTGGCAGCCTATCAGGTCTGATTTTGTGATAACAGAATTTAAGGACATGGTTTCTAGGTCTATATTATCTTCTTCTTATTCTTCATGCTCTTCATCTTTAGCCTTATGAGTTGATAGCTCAAACTATTTTTGTTGATACAAGAACAAACTTTCCACCCATGTCATAGGATGCAACCATTTTAGAAATGTATTTTCAAAATGGTTATCATAATTACAATTTCAATAATTCTCAATGGCTATGTACTCCAAATTGAAATTAAAGTTGGTAGGTTCAACTGGGTTCCAAAAACTAATTCCCTTTTGTAACAAGGTTTGTAATTTATTTAACTAGAGACACATTCTCCAAAGTTTTTTTTTTTTATATTCACAATTTAATTTGGTAACTTTTCACTAGACATAGGATACTCTCAATGTTTTCTTTACCTTTATATTGAATCTTATTAGGGGTGAGTTTGGCTACAATAAATAGTTTTTTAGGAGAAAATTTAACCTCTTTATTTACTACATTCCTGGTGAAAATCATCATCAAATTTTTCACGTCTTTGGATTCTTTAGAAAATGTAGCCAATGTGTTCTTTCTAGTTCTATTTTCAAACTTGGAAACACTACAAGGAAAATACCTTCTAGCGAATATTTTTGTGGAAGCTCCTATAAAAATAGCCAAAAAATATGTTTGTAGTGAAGGTCGCTAGCAAAGCTAGGCGAGTGGATATTTTAGAAGGTGTTTTTTTTATGGTGCATATACAATATACAAATGCACCGGTTCTTTACTATACATACAATCGCTAGTTCCATATAGAACATGGTGCACCGTGGATAATTTATTTTTATTAAATGAAAAAACATGTTGCGCTAAATAACAAAACGCACTGGTGCTTGAATAATTGATATCACCGAAAAAAGGTTAACTTGTAAAAAATTTTGATGCTATATACACACGTAGCACCCGTTATCTTCCTGTAGTAGAATGCTCTAGTTCATATTAGGAAGGAGCATCGTTATAGTTTTTAAATTTCAAAAAAAAATTGGTTATATTATAATGAAGCACCACCGTTAATGTATTAAAACGATCAGAGTGTATTATAAATAGCATCATTAGGCGATATTTAATTTACTTATTTTTTAAAGTGGTTCTATAGTCACACAAAGCACCATTTTGGTACCTATATTAGAACTCCCTCGCTCATATTAACAAAAGAACTACCATAGGTTTTTTAATTAAAAAAAAAATAGTGCTCCTGGATATCTTTCACACCGATGCGGTTATAATAATACATCGAAGGAGGGTTAGATTAAAAAACCTCCCCTCCATAAATTTTATTTTTACCATCTAAAATGTTGGAGATATTTAAGCACTGATGCCACTCTTTCCTCATGCAAGTGCTCTGATGTTGGTACTTCTCTTATTCACCATCCTTCCACACCTTTCTCAGTTTCTGGCTTTCTAATTTTTTCAAATGGTGGCCATTTTTTTTCTTAATTATGTGTCAACAATGCCTCCCCGATGATAAAATGTCTAGTTAATGTCTATGTTTCTCTCTAATTTCATTTTTTAAAGGATTAGAATTTAAAATTAGCTTAAAAAACCCATTTTTTTCCTATACGGTGTGCTCAGTATGTTCATCTCTCACTGATAGCAATGTTCCTTTTAAATTTACAAGGTGCACCGCAGTTCCATGTGTGAACCTAACATACTGTTCTTGTTACAGTGTGTTTCATAAATAAAAACACACTAGGAAAGCTATAAATTCTATGTCGATGCAGACATTTTTATATTATGCCTGATGCATTTATATTTAGCAAATGCACTACAAAATTAATATTTAAAAATACAGTTGGGTGTATTCGATAACCTGAACATTCCATAATGGTGAAAAAAGGTTATACATGTTCAACTGTGCATAAGTGAGACACATCACAATCAAAATTTAAATATGTTAACAAACAATAATGCGTCATATGTATGTGTGCATTTTTTCTGATGCGGTTGTGTTTGATAGTGAACCGAAGCCGGTGCATTACTATTTTTTGGGTGCACCAAAGATTTTTAATTATTTAAAAGTTATTTTTTCCATATTTATAAATAAATTTTTCATTTAATAAAAAAAAATTATATTTTATGTATTTTATATTTCAATCATGTAGCAGAGACATCAACAAAGGGAGTAGCAGCAGGAGCATGAGAAAATGGCGTACCAATACAATATGGTTTGACCATGGGAGGCTAGAGAGAGGGAGAGGGATTCATAGCCTCACCCTATTAGTGTAGTGACCCAAGCACACTTAAGGAATTTCACCCTTATTAAGCACTATGAGGAGGCAACATCTCTGAAGGCGCACTTTATCTTCTTGGTGCATATGATCTATCGGTGGAGTGTCCAGGAGCAGGGTTTCCATGTCAGACTTGAGTTGTGGTATAGGCCCTCTGAAGAGGACATATACTTTATCATTGGCATATTCAAGAGAGGGGAGTATTTTCCATAGTTCATTGATGTCCCACGTGGGATTTTAGTAGATATTTAGCTTGCCTACTCTCAAAGATATGTTGGGCCTCATGTAGTCCATCCAATGGATTTTTCAAGTGCGTGGTGGAAAACTACAGATTTATTCTTTTGTTGCACATGATTTTAGGTGCCTCTCATTATTATTCACCACAATTGAAAACTTTAGTAGTGATGGGAAGCACATTAGTTTCCTTCTTTTTTATTATGTTTATTCATTGATTCAAGCATTAGGGGAATTTTGAGGTCTAAAATGGGCCTCCTAAGAAAAATGTACAACGAAAATAAACTTTATAAGAAAAAATAGGATTCAAGATGATGATGTCAACCATGGGGGATGATTCACCATTTTTGGAGTAAAAAATTAAAAATATTAAAAAATAATAAAATAATAAAACTACTTTTTAAACTCGTATTTTCAAATGATCTCCCTAAGATTTTACTCAAATATCAAGTGGGACTACTCATTGAATGAAAAATTTATTTCCTCATCCAAGGAGTACCCATGTTGTACACTTTTTATGGACCTCGCTACATTAAAAATGAGAAATACTATAAAAATTATATAGAAGCTTTGTTACCATGTAGAAAATCATATAAATTCTATATCAATGGATTCAATCCGATATTGTGATGTACTAAAATAATATACTAAATGCTTCTAAAATATTTGCGGAATACAAAACATGATCTCTCAATCACATGTAAGTCAGAGAAATAAGTAAATAAATCACACAAAAAAAGATGTTCTTGGGGAAAGAAACTGCACAAAACCCCGCTATCATATATTGTATAAATTCAAAGAATCATGAAACAATCCATTGCTTTATCGCTCATGAGATTCTTCAGCACTCTGCCAATTGTCTCCTACTGATATAGGAAAACTTGGACAAACACATAGCCAATTCTCATCCTTCCTTTAGCCTACCTTTCTCACGCAATTCCTAAATAATTAGGCCCCTATTAAATAGGAAAATCAGCCTTCCTTGGTTGCATAATCCATCATGGCTTCCTCATGGCTTTATAATTTCACATGGGAAATTCTCTAATAATACAATTGATAGTTATGTTCCCTTTAACGTCTGTATCAACTGGATCTTCTTTAGATCTGAGATTTATGAAACTATTAATAGCGAATTATTAGTTATATGATTTATCACTACTTGTGAATTAAATCTAATTTAATTCAATGGAACTCACTAATTCATCACTCAGTTAGAACTAGTTAAACTTATTTTAACTCAATTAATTGATTTAACTGATTCCACCTGCACCCCATTAGTGCATTAACTGCAACTGGACCCCAAAAATATTAGAATAACTCTACATGAATCATATTAGAACCTAAACTTCAATTTCTTGAGCTAACTCATCCATCATGACTTAGTTAACTGATACAAGTATTTATGAGATGAAATTACAATTTATTGTCGAGTTAGTAAATTTGAAGTTGCAGTTGAAGGAAATGATTGAAAATGGATACATTAGGTCGATTTTATCACATTGGGTTGAACCATTGCTATTCGTAAATAAGGATGGTACTCTCAGGTTGTGCATTTATTATAGGCATCCAAACAAGGTGAAAGTCAAGAATAGGTACCAATTTCCGAGGATTTGTGATTTGTTTGATTAGTTTAAGGGAGAAGCAGTGTTCTTGAAGATCAATTTGAGATCTGGATACCATCAGGTACACATTAAAGAAGAGGACATCTACAATACCACCTTCAGAACTAGGTATGGGCATTATGAGTGTATTCTAGTTCCATTCGGTTTGACTAATGCCCCAAATTTATGTGTTTGATGAATAGTGTGTTGTGTCCTTATCTGGAAAAGTTTTTTATTGTATTCATTGATGTCATCTTGGTATATATTAAGAATAAGTAAGATCATGTCAAGCATTTAGAAGCAATGTTGATATTACTAAGAGAGCATTAGTTATATGTTAAGCTTAGCAAGTGAATTTTATTCCAGGCAAAGGCACACTACTTGGGACATGCTTTTTCCAAGGAAGGCATAGCAGTAGATCCATAAAATATAAGAGCCATCACGGATTGGGAAGCTCCAAAGAATGTGGAGGAATTCGGATCATTTATGTGATTAGCAAGTTACTACATGAGGCTCATCAGGAACTTCTCACCTATTACATCTTTTCAGAGGAAAGGTAAGAGGTTTGAATGGACAGAAGAATGTGAAGCTATTTTTGAGAATTTGAAGTAGTTGTTGACCAATGATCTAGTTCTTAAGATCACATATCCAAACAAATATTTCATAGTGTGTACAGATGCTCTTAAAAGAGGACTTGGTGGAGTCCTTACGCAGGAGGGACAGGTGGTATTCTATGAGTCCAGGAAATTGAATGAGCATGAACGGGACTACGCAACTCATGATATTGAGTTGGTAGCTATTATTCATGTGTTAAATATATGTAGGCATTATCTTCTTCGCATGATATTTGTATTTTTGAGTGATTAGAATGGATTAAGATATTTGTTTTACCAACCAAATTTGAATGTCGGGAAAGCTAGATGGTTGGATAACCTTAGTGAGTTTGATTTCAAGATCAGTTACATCAAGGGAAAGGAGAATAGGGTTGCAGATGCTCTCAACAAGAAATTACAGGTGAGTCATATAGCAACTATGAGTTCCTATGGGACAAACTTACAGGATCAAATATTATAGGCAGGACAACAGGATGACAATTATATGGAGCTTAGGTACAGGTTGCACTAGAGTACAGGTACAAGTGCAAGTGAATGTATAGGTACAGGTGAATTCACAAGTGAGAAACTGAGAACAAGAAGCTTATCTTGAGGGAATTTCATCTCTAACAATATTCAGGTCACCCAGGTTACCAGAACACATTGGTAGCAATAAATAAATTTTATTATTGGTCAAATTTGAAGAGGGATGTGGCTAATTTCGTGGCTAGATGTTTGGATTTTCAGCAAGTGAAGGTTGAATGTCAACATCTAGGTGGTCTACTACAACCTATTCTGATTCTGGAATGGAAATGGGATGTAGTTTCCGTGGATTTTACTACAGGTATTCTGAGGATAAAGAGGAAGCATTATTATATCATGGTTGTAGTCGACAGGTTAAGCAAGGTGGCTCAATTCATTCCAGTAAAGACTACATATTTAGCTAGAGAGGTGGAACAAGTATTCATCAGGAGTACCTTCCATTGGTTGAGTTCACATAGAAAAATGGTTATCAAGAGTCATTGAGGATGGATCCCTTCAAGGCACTATATGGCCGTATTTGTAATACTCCCATTAGCCAGAGTGATCCAATGAACATGGTACTTATTGTGCCAGATATGTTGGCATATATGGAACATGAAATGCAGGTTATAAAGAAGAATCTAAAGGCATCATAGAACAGGCATAATAGTTATGCAGACTAGCACATGGAATTTAAGGCATTTCAATTTGGCCATCATGTGTTTTTCTGCATCAATCCCAAAAATATCTCCTTGAGTATTGGATCATTTTGCAAGTTGAGAGGATTGGACTAGTGGCCTATCGACTTGCACTACTTCCAAAAATGAAATTCCATGATGTTTTTCATGTTTCATTACTTAAAAGGTATATAAATTATGTTTATCATGTTATTGATTGTTCTTTATTGCAGGTAGATCAAGAAGGAGAATTCTAGCCAAAACCTCAATGCATATTGTTGCGAAAAAAATCATGTTCAGGAACAGAGCAATTGAGCAAGTTAAAGTGCAATGGAAGAAATTTGGGCCCAAAGAAGCTACATGGGAGATGGTTTATTATATGCCGACTGTATCCTTCATTGTTTGTTGGTTGAGGCAAATCATTATTTGTATTTGTACATATTTATGTATGGTTTCTATTATAAATATTGCCATGAGATAAGTTATAAGTCTCCAATAAGCAATATGGTTGTTATATTGTCATGTTTTCATGATGGTTTTTTTTTTTAGCACGCTATTTATTGTAAATAGTGCATCGAGCTAAGTTATAAATCGTCATAGGTAATATGTTTTCTTTTCAATAGTTTTTTTGAGGCATAGGTGTGGCTTAAAACCAAGGATGGTGTTCCCCAAGGGAGAGGGTTCTGTAACAAACTCAGGCTAAAAGTTCATGTAATAAAAGTTAATAAAGGAAAAAATAACACCACAGTTAAGGGACACTTATCACTAGTAAAAAATGATGAAATTAATGACTAGGCGACTAAAAATGTTAGTCACCCCAATTATTTCAAGTGAATTACTACTAAAGTTGAGCAATTTTAAGTGATCGAACTAAAAATGACTAACTAAAATGACTAATTTAGTCTTGGAATAAAATATACGACTAGATAATAAGTGACTAAACTAAAAGCGACTAACTTAAATGACTAATTTAGTCTAGGGATAAAATATATGACTAGATAATAAGTGACCAAACTAAACACGACTAACTTAAATGACTAATTTATTCTAGGATTAAAATATATGACTAGATAATAAGTGAAAAAATTAATAATGATTAATGTAAATGACTATTATAGTCCAAGAATAAAAATATGGCCAAGTAACAAGTACAACAAGTATATGAATTAGACAATTATGTCGGTAATTTTAATTGTGTCACTCCATAAATGGAAAATTTCAATTTTCGTACGAAAGTGTTACATTTCACTATAGGTGTCTATGAATCCATTTGCAATGTTAAAATTTAGAGACAAAGGGGTCTTTGAATTTACAATGTTAAAATTATGAATACCCTTTTGTCTCTAAAGTTTAACAATGCAAATGGATTCATATACAATTCACATAATTGCATGTATCATCTATCAACTTTACACTAATGCCTTCATTATAATTTTAGCAATTAAGGTAATATTTAGATAGTCAAATTAATATTTATATTTATATTTAATATTTGGCCATCAAGTTTAATTTTTAAACTTCATTGATTTATGTTAAAAGTGTGAGTCATTTTAAATCTAAGGTTAAATCTTCATATTTACATTTAATAAATACATAAATATAACATTTCTTGTGTTAAACGTGTGAGTTGTTTTAAATATAAGGTTAAATCTTCATATTTACATTTAATAAATGGATAAATATATCATTTCTTATGTTAAACATGTGAGTTCATTTAAATGTAGTATAAAATCGTCATATTTACATTTGATAAATACTAAATAGATCAACCTAAAATATATATTTATAGGCCTATTTAGTAAATAGGACCTAGGTATGAAAATTTATTAATTTAAGTATGATCCTTAATTAATTTTTTAATGATGTATGAACCTTTGTTTTTTTGTAAGTCAATGTTATATTCATGTAGGAAAAAAGGAGTACATATAGCCACTTAGAAAATAGGTGTTCTCACCTCGACTATGTTTGTTGACAAAAAATTTGCATGAGATGCAAAAAAATACAAAAGAGAGACTAGGGACATTGTCCATAAACGGTTGGGCCAGAGGCGCCAAAACACATATAAAACATAAAGAACACCAAATAGCATACTAGGTGTCCAACGTGATGGATGCAGGGTTGTCCAGGGTTGTTCCTAGATGCGGTGGAGGATAAAATTCACACTGACCGTGCCCTTTAAAGTGCATCAACCAAGTCTCCAACTTTTCTACTTTCTCAATGCGTTTATTTTGGCCTCACCAAACCACTACCAGTCTCTCCTGGACTTCACATTAGAAATAGTCAATTCAGTCCAATGTTTCCATATGTTGATCTGCATGCTCCTCACGACAGACTCTCTCAATTGTGTCTGTAGAAATTATACAATATGCATGTATATTACTGGATTATCCTAATCTAACAATTTAATCCTTATGTTAAATACAAATAAATCTTTCTACTTAATTCTTTGCGGAAATTAAATCGTCAATTGCAAACACATGAAGAAAAATCAATCACACATAACAAGATGTTTTACCGAGAAAGCTTAAAGCTAAAAACCCCAACTATCATATATTATGTATATCATGGACCATGAAACAATCTCATACAAAGCTCTAACTCCAAGATACAATCGTCTCACACTATCATACAAAAATTGGTTCACACATGCACCAATTTACTGCTTCCTAATAGCCTGCCTCCACTGCGCAATCCCTAATGGTCAAGAACCTCTGAATGATTTCTCGATATGGCCAAACTTGACTGCGCAATCCTCATAAGCATCTCCAATGTGTGTGTGGCTACATTGAATGCATCAATATAGTCACAACTGATAGTCAACCATGCCCTTTCACCTATCTCTCCACTAGGTCTCCACTGGATCTGACATGTAAGTAGTTAACTGTTGTATTTGTTCAGTTGCAAGTAAGACACTAATTGTGAATTAATTCACTCATATTTCACTAGTGTATGTTCAGTTACAACTAGCACAACTCAGTTTAACTCAATGAACTGAGTTAAACTAAATAATAACTCACATAACTACTCTTCCAACTCTAGTACAACTTGCCACTATCAGTTATAACGAAGTCCTCCATGCATGAGTCACCAACCACCTTAGGAATTGTGTAATTCCTTCAGCCCACTGATGTGCCACATCTGTTCACTGAAATAAAGTGCTCCAAGAGAATAAGTTACTATTTATTGTCTGATTATTATTAAGGGCTAATAATAATCGACATGCATTCTATTTTTAGATTAGCGATCTATAAATAGACTTCGCCCATCTTCTAAAAATAGAAATTCATCCAAAGATAGAATTTTCTCAATCATCTAGAATCAACATTCCACTATAAATAGAATATGCTCGTCCATTCTAAAAATAGACACACACATAAAAATAGCCTGTGTGGGCCCCACCTAGTGAAGGTTCTTGTTTTTCACTAGGATCAAGGAATGATGTTTCTGGACGCCAATTTCACTGTTTCTTGTTGCAATCTTCAACACTCCCTCTCAAAAATAAAGGAATGTCTTTGCATGTGACATGCAACTCAAAGCATTCGCCCTGCAACCTTTGCATGCAACACTTCCGAAACTGAACAACCTCCAAACAACTGAATCAGTATGATGCATCTGTCATCAAAGTCTTTTGACTTCTGCTTAGCTACTGCACATGTCTTCAAGAACCACTACGTTATTGAACTCTGCACCCATGCACTCTGCACTTGCTGCCAACTTTGATCTGTGCTCTAGTATCCGACACTGTCACTTTGATCTAACTGCATCAATCCAACTGATCCTGCTACTACTGCTCTGTGGGCTCCTCGTAGCTAGGTTCAATTCATGAGATCCACACCATTTCCATGAATCCTACCCATAAATTTCTTCTTAGGATTATCCATGCATGTCGCCCCACCTCTCACCTGGTGGTATAGCTGCATGCACTCCCTCTGCCCATCTGGCATGGAATTTATCTACATGAGTGGTTGCTCCCACTCCATGATCCTCATCTTGTAGTTGCTCCACATCTTGAGGTTCACTCTTACCTGCATGCAAATCCTGCTCCCTCTCAAGCGTTAATTGCATGTCTTTCTCGCACTTCCCAATAGTAGGAAGCTCCGTAGAAATCCCATCTACTTCAAGTCTATAGAGATTCTTAACTCGAATCCCAACCTTCTTGGCTTGCCCTGTTGCTTTGTGTCGCAGGAAAAAATTTCCTTCACTAAAGACAACATCGTAGCCTCTATCCTCTAACATTGTGACTGAGATTAAATGATTTTTTAAACTTGTAACATGCACAACATATTTTAAATGAAAGAGTTTACCTGATGCCCTTTGAAAGGTAATGGTACCAATTTCGGCCTTACTGTATCGTCCATTGTCACCCAACTAAATATGCATCTGGAGATCTTTCTCCTCCAAGTCACTGAAAATTTTCTCATCTCCCGTCATGTGAAAGGAAGCACCACTATCAAAGTACCACCTCGATCCAAATGCACTAGAAACCATGCATGCGATCAATGAGAAGTCAAGCTCAAATTGCAAGGCAAGAGCCTCACCAGCTGCTGCTCCAACAACCACATTTTTCTTCTTCTTATGTGGACAATTTGTGGCAATATGTCCATACCCGTGACAGTGAAAACACTTCACTTTGGACATGTTGTGCTCCTTGCCATCTTCACCGGCCTCAGATTTAGAATGGATTTTCTTCCCCTTCTTCTTATTCTCCTTGGAAACCAAAGCACAATCCTCTTCATCATCATGCATTGATGAAGAGCCATCTCTGGTGTTCCACCTGAACTCCTCCTCCAGTAGATCTGACCACAGTTGTTCCCAATCTGGAATTTTTTCTTGTCCGTTGACAGAGTCCTGATAACTGTGCCAACTCTTAGGAAGTCCCAAGAGAGGAAATCTCACCAAATCATCATCAACAACACTTATTCCTACACTCCCAAGCTCATCCCCACATTGGACAAACTTTGTTAATTAGTATACCGAAATAGTGTCGTTCTTCTCCATCTTGATTTTTCTGAGTTTATCCTTCAGCGTCAATTTCCTATGGTCGCTACTGCTTTGGAAAAGATCCGTCAAAGCCTTCCAAATTGCAATGGAGTGGCTTTCCCATGAATTCTTGAGAAAATATGGTCTCTCACACCTTCCAACAGAATCCTTCTCTCCCTTGCTACTTTCTTTTTCCATGCGTCAAGTAATGCAGCATCCGTCGAAGTAGGCTTAGGAACATCGTTATCGATGAACTCCTTCAGACCATTATCTTCAAGCACCGCCTCCATCTTGTCCTTCTAGGTTATGTAGTTCGAGCTTCCCTCGAGTGCATACTCCAACTGCAACCCATTGAAATCCATTTCAATTGTATACTCAACTCTCGCATCAAGAAATTCTTGCAGCAATTTCGAATTGTTTCCACCAGCACAAAACTCAGCACCGCTTCAATATTGCAATCTTTAGTGATTAACACTGCTCTGATACCATGTAGAAATTATACAATATGCATGTATATTACCAGATTCTCCCGATATAACAATTTAATACTTATTTTAAATACATAATCCTTCTACTTAATTCTTTTTGGAAATTAAATCGCCAATTGCAAACACATGAATAAAAATCAATCACACATAACAAGATGTTTTATCAAGAAAGATTAAAGCTAAAAACCCCAACTATAATTTATTATGTATATCATGGATCATGAAACAATCTCATACAAAGCTCTAGCTCTAAGAGCTCTTAGTACAATATACAATCGTCTCACACTGTCATACAAAAATTGGTTCACACATGCACCAATTTACTACCTCCTGACAACCTGCCTCCACTACGCAATCCTTGATGGTCAAGAACCTCTGAATGATTTCTCAATATGTCCAGCCTTGACTGCGCAATCCTAATAATCATCTCCAATGTGTGTGTGGATGCATTGAATGAATCAATATAGTCACAATTGATATTCAACCAGGGCCTTTCACCTATCTCTCCACTGGGTCTCCACTGGATCTTACATGCAAGTAGTTAACTGTTGTATTTGTTCAATTGCAAGTAAGACACTACTTGTGAATTAATTAACTAATTAATTCACTCATCTTTCACTAGTTTATGTTCAGTTACAACTAGCACAACTGAGTTTAACTCACTGAATCGAGTTAAACTAAATAACAACTCACATAACTACCCTTCCAACTCTGTTACAACTTGCCACTATCAGTTATAATGAAGTCCTCCATGCATGAGTCACCAACCACCTTAGGAATTGCGTAATTCCTTCAGCCCAATGATGTGCCACATTTGTTCACTGAAATAAAGTGCTCTAAGAGAATAAGTTACTATTTATTATCTGATTATTATTAAGGGCTAATAATAATCGACATGCATTCTATTTTTAGATTAGCGATTTATAAATAGACTTCGCCCATCTTCTAAAAATAAAAATTCATCCAAAGACAAAATTTTCTCAATCATCTAGAATCAGCATTCCACTATAAATAGATTTTTCTCATCCATTCTAAAAATAGACATACACTTAAAAATCGCTTGTGTGGGCCCCACCTATATTTGTAAGTGCTTATTTTTCACTAGGATCAAGGAATGATGTTTTTGGATGCCAATTTCATTGTTTCTTGTTGCAATATTCAACAATGTCCACTCTTTCCATCAGGGCGTTGATAAGTGCATGACAGTTCTCTAGGCAACAATGTTGGAGAACCTGCCCCTCATTTACCTTAGATCAATCAAACCCACGATTCCCCTTGCCACCACGATCTACTCTCTCTCGACGACTCTGCTTTTGAACCCTCAAACCCCCAACTCGATTTTCCCCCCGCTTAACTCCTCCATGACCCCCATGCACACCCACACTAGCAAGTCATGCATGCCCCATAGTCTTTCCACCCCGACGTGGAGTTTCCATGATTATTTCTGAGTCTGCCACCCCCACAGGGCCATGGACGACAAGGGAGTGAGAACACCCACACCACACGGAGGGCTTCATAATTCGCCAAGGTCAAGGAACTCCGCTGTGTGTAGAGTCTAGATACTAGAACCCCCACTGTAGAAAACAAACACCACAAAAAAAGGAGCCAAATTTCGTCACCCACCGTCGCAGGGAAGCACAGAGAAACCTCTCACTACCAAATAAATACTTCCACCACCAGGAAAACCAAATACCATCACCCACCAAACCAACACATGGAAAACAAATGATGGCAAGGTAGTCGATGCCTAAGCGTAACTTACCCCAGGGCAATGACCAGCCTCCAAATTCTCCACATAGAGACCACACACCAATCCACCAAACACCGTCACACCCACATCGGAGGGCATGAAGTTTGGAAAAGAAACTGTTTTTCCGCCACCACCCTCGAGGTTTCCCAGACTGTAGATTCTAGTTTCCTCTCTTAGCACGAAAAAATAGGCTCACCGAAAGCCAAGAAAAATGGAAATGAGTGTGCTCACTTCCCTTCAACTTCCTATCCTCAACCCAGATGCAGACAATGGCTAATAAATTGAGCAACAGGGACTGATAGAACACATCGCACCAGCAAATTCCCACGACAAGCACATACAAGCCACTCCCTTTGTAAAAATTCATGCGACATTTACGTTTCCTCTCTGGAGGAAACCATAAGGACCAACACCAAACCAGAGTGAGGAGTCTAATATCGAGCTCCCTCATCTTCCGTTGCCTTATCATTTCACCATCTCTGAACTCCAATGCCAGTTATTTTTCACACGAATTGCCAACGTGAGGCCAGTAACTCTCCGCTGCATGTGTTATGGTGAACATACCGGTAGTACCGTCCCTCAACCTCGCTCCACTTATATTTACTCATGCGAGATGCCTTCCACGTGTTGCTCAGAGCTCACCCCCATCGGGGAGTATTGTATGAGCCTTTGTTAATTTAGTTATGAACCTTAATTAATTTGTTAATGGTGTATGAAATTTTATTAATTGTTTGATATGAACCTTGGTTAATTTTTAATGGTATTATGAACTTTTGTTAATTGTTTAGGTATGAATTTTATTTATTTATTTAATAATATATAGAACTTTATTAATGGTTATAAACAAAGGTTTATATAACAACCTTTATAAAAACCACCTATATATGTTGTAACAACCTTGCCAACTTATTTAGTGGGTTACACATCTATTTCACATTTCTTCGTTGTCTTGCAAAGTGGTAGTGCCAAGGATAGGTTATGAACTTTGATCAAGGAATCTTCACTAATTAGTACCACTACCAATTTTCCTTCATGCAACTTATCAAATGTCTTAAATTTACTTCACATAACTTATCATGGTGCTTACATTACTTGTCTAAACCTCTAATTGAGACTACAACCCTCCAACATCTCTAACTATACAAACTCTTCAACCCTTATTAGAGTATTCTTAGACGTGCACTCATGCCTGAATCAAAACATAACAATAACATCCTGAATGTGCATGCTCATTCCCTCTTTTAATGCCTTATTGAAACCACATTATCACACTTCTTAAAATGAAATGTTTCCATCTTAAGGAAAATCACCTACTTTGCTTATAACAACCTAAACTATGCGAGTGAATAGGAGAGAACTTCATTTTCTCAAGATCAAAACATAAGGTCTTACAACCCCATTTGTGCATAAATTTGAATATATTTAACCTAAAGAAGGATATCTATCCTACTCCTTCCACATTTGACATATGAATTTTAAGAAACTAACACTTGTTTTTAACTATTTTTAACATTTGTTGTAGGTTGGCTTAGGTGAAGAATGATACTGGCTAATTTCAAACTAAATGTGCCATAAAGTAGAGTAGATGCAAATAATCTTTACATTATATAATGATATGTTAGTGATCAAATGATTTTGATGTCTTTGGAAATAAACTACAAATATTGTCTTCACAAAAGACTGGATAATTGGATATACATTACCTAAGCATGTCATAAGAGATAACACATTATTGTATTATTATTTAGTATTTTGGCATATCAGAGGGTAATTCAGAGAAAGAAAACATCATTTTTTTGTTGTTGAACATAGATAGGGATCACTTAGTTTATTGGATGGAAGTACTTAGTTAACATGATAGGATAATATTTGATCCTTTTGGGAGCTTGATAGATCCATATTTCAAATAGATCTAGGTTGCTTTAATTATTAATAATTGTAGTTATTATCATTGCTTTATTTTTATTATTTTTATTTAATCTAACTGAGTCCAAATAATTTATTCTATTATTATTATTATTATTTATGTAATTTAACTATGTTAAAATATTTATATAACATAACATTACAATGTCTCTTCCATATTGAGTTAGAGAGCTCCTCTTGGTGCAACTAGGATTGTGTGAAGGTCCATTGAACTTGAATGCCCTTGAGATAATTTAATTCCCCCAAAAATGGTTTCCATCCTCAACTCTTACCATAAAATTTGAACAAAAACATGGTGTGATCTAAACCCCACTCAAACCAACAACTTTAGTCTTCACGATAAATTTAAATTACTAATCAATAAAAGTACAACTAATGATAACAAACATGTTTTCTTACAATAAATTTGATCTGATTTTATGATGGTTTAAATATGCAATTTAATTCCCCCGAGGGGTAAGTGTTAGGACCACCAAGTGCTTGTATATTGCAAGTATCCTAGCTTTTATTGACAACCAATATGAAATTTCTTCAATTACTATTACACTTGAATCCATATGAATCAACCATCAATCTTTTTGTTTTGGTAGCTATGTTTAGCTTGGGCTTGAGCTAAACTATTTATTAGATGGAAGAATATAGATCCGCCCATTTATTGGATCCCAGAAGACCAACCCACCTACAATGGGATGCTTATCATCGAGTGGCAGGATCATGTGAGGATTTGAAAGGTCTGGACACCCTTTGAGAATTTAATTATCCAAAAGTGGCTTCCATCCTCAACCCCTCACCATAAGGTTTCAACCTGTGACGTGGTTGAGACTAAACCCCAGGTAAAATAATTGGTCTACACCTCATGGGTTAATCACCTAATATCACCCAATATCAAATGGTGATCTAGAACTTATAGAGAGAACAAAGAGAACACCTCTCAGCCATAAAATCTAATATGAAGGAGCAACCTGCCACCACAATAAGTGCATGGCATTAGTTTCCAATGGGCTGTATATATTATTATTATCCAATTTTAAGGTCACTGCAAACACCAAATTGGTGTAGGAGACCCCCTTGTATGTGAGACAAGGGACCAACCTCCTAGCAACCATTTCACTGCTAAGTCTACTAAGTCTAGGAAGACATATATACTCTATGCTCTCTTAGGAGAAAACACATGATGTTAACCATTAGGCCCACTCAAAAAAATAGAGAATGCTAGTCTTTGCATACTAGTTACAAAAATAACAAAAAAAATGTTTTTGAGTTTCCAAAAACAAAAAAACAATTCTAAAATACGATTAATTATCAAGTGCATTACTCTTAATGCTAATTACATATGCATGGTTTTTCACACTCTTAATGCTAATTCACATGTGCATGGTTTTTTACACTATTAATTTACTTTCATAGAAATAAATTTAGATATTAAAAAAATATATGATAAATAAAATAAGGTTTCTAATTTTATAAAATTTGAAAATTTGAAAAAAATAAATATTCTTCTATTTTTCAATAAATAAATAAAATAACTATTTTAAAATAATTATCAAATTTATTTTTTAAATTTATAAAATGTTTTTAACAATTAAATCTTAAATTTATATAATGTACATACATTAAAAAAAACATAACAACTTATAATTTCTATGCACATATATATATATAGGCCTGTAATATACCAAAGGTAAAGAAATACATTACGGGCTAGGTAGAATAGTTTCCACATGTTCCCTGCCCCAGCCCGAACACAACTTTACATAAAATATTAGAAAATTAATAACGTTTTTAGAAAATAACAACCCAGCAAAAATACGTTTAGTAAACTTCACAGCACATCACCGTAAACAGTTATGAGAAAGTTTTAAACTTAAAAAACGGGCAAAAGACCCTCTGACGGGCATTTTGCCAGTCAAATTCCAACTCTGCCAGTGAGGGAAATCTGTGTTTTTTTTTAATAGGGGTGAGATTAGGCGGGAGTCATTTTTCAAATTGAAATTCTCAAATAACTATCAGTATCAAACAAAACAAAAGGTTGCGCGGGAGTGATTTTTCATCGTGAAATTTTCAAACGATGGGTTGCGCGGGTGGTGAAATTCTCAAATAGGTATCAGTATCAAACAAAGGGTTTAGTGTTTTACATTTTGTGGTTTGCTTCATCCAACTTGCAATGCAAGATCACCTGCTGCAATGAATTCTACATATCAAATACAGTTTTAGGGTGTGGAATTAAAACCTGGGGAGGTTCACAGCTATGATCCTGGAGATGGTAAATATCTACACTTATGGAAAGCAGCCCTGGGTCAGATTCAGAGTGAAAAAGAAAGTGAGAGAGTTCTCCTCAATGTTCCTGTTGATAACAAGAAAATTTTTCTTGATGCACTTGCATATGGGAAATGCGACCAGTTTTCGCAGGATATTAGGCTTTCTATACCGTTCAAGCTTTCGCACAGTTGCACCACAGAAGTGTCACACAGGTATGTTTTGTATCCATTTTTCAAAGCTTTGAAACCAGTTTTGTTTCCATGAAGAATTTAATTTTCCAGATGAGACCACCATTTCCTGTTTTGCAACTAAATCTAGGTGTATGTCTCTCCTTTCTTTATAGATGCTCAACATTGGAAATTTTTTTTTTCCTCCCAAAAGCCAAAAGCCTCCAATGATAAAATCATTGGAGGGAGCTGAGTCACATGAATCTGAGCTCTAATGGCTTCTTCCAGGGAGCATCATGCTCCCAAAGCAATAAATTAGAAAACAAAAAACACATATGTCGTTTTCATAATGGTGTGAAACCCCTAAATCCCAACTACCCATCCATTAAATATTTTTTGTTAGCATTTTTTAACTCCTGTATTTAGTTTACAATTCCGCATACGGAAATAATATAGTACCGTGTGGTCTATGGACCTTACCCTTGCGAATATTGAGCTTACTGAATCTCTTTTGGCATCATTGCAAATGATCTGTAATGATCCTGGACATCCTCAATAACTGGGATACTAATTTGATGTCCAAAAGGGCCATCAAGATCTCTATCCCTTTCCCTCTGGCCACAGTATCAAGCCTCTTTATCAAGCATCCCCTCTACTTTCAAGCTCTTGCACCTTCAACTCCTTATAATGCACACTTCTCCTCATGAAATGCAGGACAGTAGAGGCGTTGGGATCCTCTACCTCTTGATTTATGCACAAAAAATTCAGCATTTGGTGCTACACCAAACTACTTTTGTGCTTGTCAGACCTAAGACCTTCAAACTGATCATTCTCTAAGAACCTCTGCAACAAAACTTGAAACTGCTGAAACTGATCTGCCAGTGGTCATAAAACAAATCCTGCTCTGATCCATACAATGCTGCAACCCGGAACTTTCTGTATTGCCAATGCAGAGCCTCCCAAGACAAGCAAGTCTGGCCGACATACACAGTCTCCATGTCTTGTTGCACTCTCTTCAAGGATTCGTGAGAAGCATGTGTGACCGCAGGCTTGTTTAGAATATATCTCTTCAACCTGGAAGTCACCCCTTTAGGCTTTCAGGTTTCATGGCTCTGAAAAACTTCTAATGCATAGGTTTACTGACTGTTAATCTTATCCAAGCAGCACATCCTCTCTCAGTATTTCTTGTTGAAATCTTCAATATAATCCTCTTCTGGCTCTGCTTTTCAGAATTATGATGGAGAATATGCCATTGAAGCTCCACTCTTGCTCTCACAAACACTGGACTCGACTAGATCAGACTCGATTTCTTCAGATATAATAGACAGATTGCCCACCCCGAATCTTTTTATTTCTAAACGAAGCTTCTCTATTAAAAAAAATTCATAATCTTCATCATCGTTTAGTGAGGGTTACCCATCAACAGAAGCCTCATGATCTCTGTCCTCAATTCTTACATACCCCTAATTCTCCTCCATAGCCGATGCATATTCATTAGAGTTGTCTTTAGTTGCAGAATATTCACATATTTCAAGGTAACTATAAATATTTTTCAGACTAACAACTTCATCTCACCACCATGGCATTGAAAAAGATAATTGCGGAACCAATAAAATGACTGATAAATCCCAGTAATAAATTAATCTGATGCTTGCAAGCCCAGTGATGGGAGGATGATATTGTGATTGTCTGTATCATTATGCACTCAATGCCTTTGAGTTGCTAAAATTGGATCTTCCTTTCTATATCCAATGCAATGTCGTGGATGCTGTCAATTTATAGGGAGGAGAAGAGCTGTGAATACTAACATCATGCCCCTTCGTTAATACCGTGGGTGAATATGATGAAATAATAGGTCTATCTCCGTGAATACTGCGGTTGAATGAAGAAATGACAAATCTATCTCTCTGATGATGTGGGCAAGGCGGTAAATGACACTGTTGATTTCAGAATCGAAGTCCTTCAGGTCTATAGGAGTTGAAGTCACCGACGATGTCATTGGATTTTGCGGTATAGAAGCGAACAATTGAGTTGATTTGGGCTGTTTGCAGAAACTCTGGTGCTGATGTTATGTGTCTGAGACGAGATTGGGCACGAGTATCGGTGACAGAAGGGGTGGGATTTTAGATTTTTCATGAATTGATGAATCGGTATCTAGTTCTGTCTTTGGATTCTGAATTGTTGGGGTTTGGGATTTCTCATTAATTGATGAATGGGTACCCGAATGAAAGGCTGATACAATCTACTATCGAGCTCTGGAGTTTAAAGTGTCTGTTTTTGTGAATATGTCGGGTGTTGCTTCTATAATCTAGTTAGAAGTTTCTGTTTTTTATGTCTGTTTTTTATGAGCCTTTCAGTATGTATGTGATTGAAATGCCACGGATAGATAAATTATTACAGTTTTCAACTAGGAGATGGGGAATAAGATTGGATATATGATCGTTTTTGGTGGGACCTACTTCTCACTCCATCGGCGATAAAGTTTGTGATCGAAAAAACGACCTAAACCTCTTTTGGATGGATGCTGGACAGATGCTTCGAACCGTGATGCACATAGATGGAAGCCCAAGATAATAATAGCTGCTACTTTTGTGGAAGGATCCCGCGCGCCTCCTTGTTATGGAATGATCTTGCTTGCTAGAATTGAATCTGAGTCAACTCGATCAATTGCTTCTGAATCTCGATCAAATGCCTATGTCTGCCTTCGATCTTGATGCGCTTCTAGCATGGAGTGTAAGATTTGCCTTCCCACCATGGATCTGTTTTTTCACGCCCTTATATCCACACGGGATATTGACATGCTTCGATGACATTGTGATCTTTACGCCCTCCTTTATATGCTTGGATTCAATCTCAACGCACCCTCAAAGACAGAGTGCGCTGCGTTGTCCTCTCTGTTGGCGGGGATATGAACTTGCTTTCCCACTCCTAAAGCATGGTTTATGAAATTGATTCGTCCGTATAGATGCCCATATCAGAAAGGCCAGGTTACCAGGCCGACCACCGGGGAAGAGGTTTTGACTTATTTTATACATTTTATCTGCAATTACTACGTTTATTTATTTATTTCTTACATTTACTATTCATTCACAGAATTTCCACCTCTTTGACCTTGAAAAGGGGGCGGTATAATATGTATAGATCCCAACATAAAAGCCTTTCACGTATTTCCACTAATAGGAGAAGAATGACATATATAACCAACTGCTCTACTTCATTGTTAGCAACGAGGGGATTGATTGTAGTGTAGCTGATTAGTAAGAGTAGAGCTTATAAATTTCTATGGATTTCTAATGGCTTGAACAATAGCATGACAAAGATGAAGTTCGATTTGATTTGAATTACAGATCTAATTGATATGGTCAATCCCAACTTTGTTTAATACTAGGCATAATGAATATAATACGAGATCCTAGAAGAGGTGTCCCCAAGGTTCCATAAGTTAGGTGCATTCGCTTTCCGATGACTCATTCCGGAAAAGGAGTGCAAGGCTGAGGAGCCACACCCATAACCAGTATTTATGGGAGATGACTTGACTACCAAGATTGTCGGTTGATGTAATGTTCGACTGAGGTGGCATAATGGAAGGAGTGGGACAAGGCATGTTGCATATCCCAGGTCTAGCAAGGAACCCCATGTTTGTGAGTAAGATGAATGATTGAGAACTGGATCTATCTCTAGCTCGTCTATATCCCCGAGATCTTCTCTCGAGACCTCCTTATATATGATCTCTTTACCATCCCACCAAGACGGACCTACGCGAACCATCCCACCAACAACTACGAACGTTCACCTCAAGCCCTCAGTTACCCTCAAGCCCTAGCTTTCTCGGCCCCTCCTAAATCTGAGCCTAAGCAGGGAAAAGGAGAACACTAAAAATTCTATAAAAAGAAAACACTCACATGCATCTACTTTCATAAGGAGGGGCATCTCTTCAAGTCTTTCCTTGCTCGTCTTTAGAAAATTGAAGGGCTTGTGATTCCCTTAATTTCAATGACATAATGACATATATAATATAGCGAATTCATGACTGGAAGACACAAATGGTAGAAGTGTGCGAAATCACACCCTCTTTTCACACTTAAATCATGTTATCATCATGGTATTTATATATAAATTCCTATTAAGATATCTGTCAATCGATATTTTTCCATTCTGAACCAACTTGCAACAAAAGGCTTTGGGCTAATTCCTTCCTTTCCTTCCTACCTTACCTGTAACATGTCTGTCTCCCTTTCTCCTTCCGTCGGGGTTCTATCTGTGGGCTCTCTCCAATGAAAGGCTTGGTCATTTTGAGTCTAAGTTTATTTTCAATTTTTTTTGACATTCATTATTTGTTGCTTAGATTTAAAAACTATCTAAGTAGGGTTTTTTTGCACATTTTCCAAACCATTTCCCCTACAACAAGCCCATTACTTAACAGTTACCCTTGCAATCACCCCCGCTTACGTGGCGATTTCCAGTTCATTATATGTGGGGAAGCAAGATATCAGAAATCCTTATTTATGCACCTAATAGCCCAAGTGCTGAAAGTCTATTTCCCTCTTTCTGCACTTAAAACAAATTTGAAGGGGCGAGCCATGACTACAATTTCATAGTTTTTGATGGAGTTTCAAGGTTGAACCTCCTAGCTGAACTTAGAAATTGAGGTTTTTTTATCAAAGAATGTCCCATTTCCTATCTCCGAGACGTGACCTCAACGACTGCTATTTCCTCGTAAGAGGAACTGAGAACATATCCATGGTGGAAAGTCTCTTAGCTCATGGTGAAGGATGATGGTCTCTCGTAAAGAGAATAAAAGAGTAGAGCTCATATGGTTGACACTTGTAATGAACCCTGTTTCCACTACTATTTTCTCCTTGGTTGTATTGTAATAATAGCGGTGCTAGGTTTTCCAGCATCAGTAGCCTTTACTGCGTAGGGAGGCTTTGTAAGAATGGCACTTGGTTGTTGTGGTACTTTGTGCCGCTCAACTGCTTTGAGTTCTCCTTTGATTGGAATTGCTGGCTGCTTGAAATCAATAGTTTTAGGCACTGCTTATCTTCTAGGAACTTTAGCAGCTTTGGGTACCTCTTTTCTTGTATTATCAGGCTATCTAGGTGCTTCCTCTCTTATGAAATTATAGGAGCTCAACCTTGGTTGGCCTTAGTTTAGACTTTATTCTTACCTCATCCATTATGTTATAAGAGACCATTTGTAGCTGGACATGGAAAATATTGAAAGAATCCTATTCTTTCTCCCTTTGGTCTAGTGTGCTTTTAAATGCCCTATTAAGATTCAATTTATTCGAAGTCAACAGAGAAATTTCTTTAATCATTTCATTAATATCACAATTATAATTCAAAAGCCTCCAAACAAAGCATTATGTATTTAAGCGAGTGCATTACTTTCACTCTAAATATCTTGAATTCTAAATAAAGGTAAAGTGAGTGCAAGTTCTTACCAGAAAATCTTAGACCTATATCCACTTTCAGGGTGCATTTAAGTTATCCCCCTTACTGGTTTACCCTCACCCCTTGTTCCCCTCTCCCTATCCCCAATTTTGTTAGTTCGATGCTACCACTAACTTCTGAGAAGCATCATCCAATACTAGGGAGGAAGAGGAGGTTTTGGTGGTTCGTTCGGTCAACTCACCCCTGCCTGTCATTTTCAAGGTAACGGTCAACTTGATACCCATTAGTTGTCGGTGAGAAGAAAAGGGAATACAAAGGTAAACGCCCTATTTCAGTAGTATGAAAAACTAAGGTCCCATGTTCAATGGTTGGCCACAACACTAAAGTAGTCCAAGAAGTTACGACATAAACCAAGGTCCCATGTAAAAGTGCTAACCTCAATGCTAAAGTGGTCCTAGGAACTAGTTTAGAAACCTAGGTCCCATGTATTAGTGTTGATGCTAACTCCCCAATGGTGTAATGAGCAAAGTTCGGAGGTTTTTTGAGTCAGACATGGCTCTGTATAGTTACAAGGCATAGGTTCCCCCCACTGGAGCTATCTCTTCGGCTTATTGATAAGCTGTTCAGTAAAACAGAATGGGTGGTTGATGAGAATTGGTAGTCTGAATCATGTCATCTGATTTGTATGTGGTAGCTTAGTTTATAACTGAAGGGGTCGGTCAAATTTGAAGGTTGTTGCTACCTTCTATTGTTGGTCACAGAGTCTGTTTGATTTACTGTTTTCAATTTATTGTGCAAAATTTCAATTTATTTGCATGCAATTGTTGGTTCAGAAGTCAATTTTTTATTAACCATGTTTGTGCCCAAATCATGTTACCATAAATGGAATGGCAGGATATTTTTCCAAGAGATGGTCAAGAAATAGAAGGAGTATTTAAAAACATCTATAATATATTTTTAGAAGTACCATAATACACAATAACATTGAGTATTATCATGGGAAAGGAATGTCTGGATGTAAGTTTGGTTTCATTGTAGGAGGAAGGCTTTACTTTAGAGTAGCCTTGAGCTGATTTTTTGATTGGATTGTATGGACTATATAGAAAAATAATTATTTTTTACTTTGTTTAGATTATACATGAAAATTAAAAATTCTAACATTTAATAAAATCACAAATCTCACGTTCTTTTATACAAATTTTTGTTCTTTCAAGATTATTTTCCTAGCAGTGACTATTAAGTAGTCTATGGATGGTGGAGAATCGAGATTAGAACTTGAAGGTTTGAGTGCTAGGTGGGGAAGTTGTTGCTATAGATTGTGAAGACTTGAATAATTTTCATTGTATAATGCGAAGTTGTCATGACTTGCTTGTAAATTGAAATCATGAAGACTCGACATATTGTTAGGATTGTTACCATGTCTTTTGAGAGGATGGAATAGAGCATTGACCATTAAGTGGATTTAAGATTGCAAATGGGAGGTTGGATGATCAAATGGTAGTTAGAGATACCATTGCCTATCAAAGTTAAAATCCCCAAATATTTGTACTATGTGGAGTAAGGATAGAGCTAAACATTAATGACTATAACTATAGGTACAACCAATTCTCACTCGTTTGGAAACTGTGCTTGATTAGATTTTCTAGACTTGAAAATAACATATTCAACAATATCACAGGTTCATATTAACATACATCAAAATTTCCAAGGAGCATGGCATGAAGTTGTGAACTAATATGGACAAAGTTCAATTTGTCCATTTTTAAGAGTCAAATCCAAAATCATGTTTCAAAATATGATAATACACAACAAATATAATAGCTTAGGAATAAGTGGCAAAGAATGCCCTCATGCTTTTGTGCAGTGTTGCTCCAATTGCATGAACTTGTCTTTTTGGATACACTGGATATTGGGCCTCTTAACCTTGCTAAGCAGTCCTTTTGAGGTTGCATCTAGGTTGCCCATGTTAATGATAATAAGGTAGATGTCTAGTATGTGAAACTAGTCATGATTTTAGTTTGTTTCGTCAATCATAGTTGGTTTTTTCTAGAAGTGATTGGGTTAAGCATATGTGAAAAACCAAAATTAATATTTTCAAGATTTCTTTTTAATTTGTTCCTTAGGTATTGACGATATATACAAACACTCATAAATTCTAAACTAGTATTGGAAAATGAGGACATAAAACCAAATTGCCATTTTGGTGACAAACATAATGGTTGGGTTGAAGTGTGGGAGCCGTGGGATAACAAAAGGATCCTCTCTTTGCTAGAGGACCCTCTTTAAAATATTTGGGACAATAATCCAAATAAGAAAATTGAATAATAAAGAAACCTTTGGAGTATAGATACACTTCATAGTAAATTTTTTTCCAGTTTGAATAGATCCACTTGTACAGTTCTAATATAGGTGTTGTGAATTAGACTTCAATGCATGTGATTCACAGAAAGAGAGAAGGTTTGTGACCTCTTGCTCATAGAACTCTACCATTGTGACCTTTATAGCTTGGGCTCATAAGGAAACATGCACATTTAACGTGCATGCTAATAGAGGCATTTATTTGCAACATGTTTTGTGGTTTTTTCTTGACCCATTAATTAATGACACTTATGATTAATAACTCTTTGGTAATTTTAAATATTGTAAACTTGATTACAAATTATAATTGTTGAAGTGGAGTGGTTTATTTGAGACCTTATCCTTGAAAGAAATAGTCTTTGAGGATGAAAACACATGTTTTCACATCACTCCTTTTTCTAGGCACAACACCAAAATTAGAATAATGTCTTTGCATATGTTAGACAATAGATAATGGCCATCAAGTTGGTTTCCTGCAAACAAAGTTATTATTGGTCCACAAGGATCATATGCATGAGCTCTACTTTTTGCTTTTTATTTACGATAAAATCAAGAAATTTCACCCAAAATATTAAGGTTTTCCCTATGATAGACTTGACAATAATTTGAAAGCTTGCTTTGATTTCAAAGCCCTCTCAAATTAAGGTCCCCTAACATTTCCATTGTTACTAGTTTTTTTGTCAAATACTTTTTGTTCAAATATTTTGTTGAACACTTGTCGTGCAACCTCAGGTCCAAAAGAAAGATTTTTTTTTTGGCCTAAGTGATCTTGATTGAAACGTGTTAACTACCGATCTATCTATGAGTACATCCAAGAATATTACTTTACCATACCCCTAAGAACACATCTAAGCCATTATTTTTGTGCTTGAACTACCATGTTAGTCCCTAAAGAAAAATTTGGGTTCTTCCATTGCTAATAGAAACAACCATAGAGCTCTTTCCATATGAGCCATGTTGACATATTTTCAAGTTTCTTTGTGTATGTTAGTTCCTTCGAGCAAACTCAAACCAACAATAACCTAGGTGCCTCTGTTTGCACTACCTTTAATCTCTAACACTTTGTGATTACGACTTCAAGGCATTCGTTCATTGTGCGATGCAAGGGATGTGTTGAATAGTTAGTGAATAGTAAACACCCCAATATTTGTGGTGTTCTTAGCCTTAATAGCTTTAGTAGAAGGCTTAGAAATTGACCTTCACCTAGAGGAATAACCATAAAGCTCTAGGAAATTTTTGTAGTCACTCCCAAAGTTCCCTCTATGGCTCGAGCTCATAAGGAAACATGCTCATTTAAAGTCCATAATAATAGAGTTCATTTCATTGCAATAAGTTCTATGTTTTTATCTTGACCTCTTAATTAATGACATTTATGATTAATAACTATTTAGTAAAGTTTAATATATTGTAAACTTGATTACATTAAATTATAGTATTGGAGTGTTAATACTCTAATATTATGCACTTGGATAATTCATTATATTAAAAGGTACCCCTTCAATGGTATTTTAGGGATGCCTTTGAGAAAGTGGCATTCATGGGACACCTACCTAGTGGTAAAGATGTGTCCTTGACCCACATGTGTTTGTATGTGTATGTGTTTGTTAAAGGGGTTTCCAATATGAGGATGAGTTGCATTACCCTTGAGATGCATTATCCGGTCACTTATAAATATGCACATTTAGATTGGGTTACTTGTTACATGGATGCATTTAGTTTGATTTGTAAATATTTTTATTTTCCCCCAAATTTTCACAACTTCATTGTGATTTTAACAATTTTCATTATAGAATAAGACAAATTTGTATGGTTAAACTGTATTGCACACACACATTTGTCATTTCCTCTGAAGGAGCCAAATTTCTTGGATAATGATACATAGGATTGAAATGGAAATTTAAATGGAAAACAAAAAATGGCATCATTTGGACATAGCTAACACAAGTTGCTCTGAGACATGTTTTGATTTGCAAAGAAAAATAAGCAAGTGCTAAAAATGTTGTGTTATGTTATCTGTTATAACTTATTTTCATTTCCAACATTTGTAAGTTGATAGGTACCCCAATAAGAAATTGAGGACAACAACATTAACACTTGCACATTCAAAGTGTATGATTAAATTTTTTTGCATGAGTCATTCCTATTATCACTTTGTACTTCTTTTGATGCATGTGAAATAACCGTTTAGGTTGACCCTAAGTACCACCAATAGAACTACTGAATTTACACCATATGAAAATACTTGAATTCTATTGATGGAAAAATAATTTCCTCTTTTATTATTCGAAGCATCCATTGTATATATATAATGTTCATAAACATAAAATTTTATAAATTTGAGTGAAAAAACATCTTGCACAAAGAAATAATCAGATCATACTAGCAAGCCAACAACCTTCAAATTATTAATGACACCATTGCGCAAAGATGCAGATAATGGGCATTTAACACATGACTCAATCTTGATAGAACCTAAAATTTTAAATGATTGGTTTCATTTAAATGTACTCCACAACATGTTATGTTGTGATATGGGTCTGCACATATTTTCTCAAGCTTCACACAGAAGAAGGTTTGAGAACTAAGAACAAATATTTATGATGTTGTTTACAAATTTGAGAGAGCCTCAAGGGTTACAATCAAAATCTAAAAATTTTGTTTCTTGGTGGAATGTGAGACATTCTTGGATTTGTATAATGCTTCAATGCTTGTTTAGGATCTAGGTAAGTGCGAATGAATAAAAGCTTTCTATCATTGTTCTATATTGGATTCCCATTCTCTCTAAGTTATCAAAGGCAAGTTAAAACCTGATTAGACTAAGGGACAACATATTCCATTGCCAAACTTTAACCTTACAGGGAAGTGCACTACACTTTTTTGATACTTCCACACATTTTGAGGGCATGCCAATAGAAATGCCATTGTTGTTGGATACACTCGTGTTGGTTAGTTTTAGAATTTTTTTTTGGTCAAATATGTTGTTTTCATGAAGTAATATTTCCAACCAAGAGGATAAAGACTTGGCATGTCTAGGACATATGGTGTTATTTCTTGCCTGTATTTGTGATTTATTAGTATTCCACCACTATAACTTCATTATGTAGTTGTCCGTTTAGTAGTATATTACAACAATGATTTGTTAAAGGAAAATGATTCTAGTTTGTTTGAATGCCATAAATTGGAAGGAAATCTAGCTTTGAATTGGAAAAATGGAATATATTATGAAAATATGTTTTTTGATCAAATATAGGCCCATTGCCCAATCATTAAAAAAAACAGTCACGGCAATAAGCAATGATTTTGGACACGATGAATTACACAACTCTCTAGCTCAAAAACAAGTTAGCATATTCAGTTTTGTTCGCATCAGAGAAAAATGAACGAGTAACCTTAAGTTTTCTTTGAATATTTATAGAATCATTTTAGAGATTTTAAATGGAAATTGCGTGTGCTAATATTGCTCAATTGATTACAGGGAAAATAAGGGGCATACATAATTTGTTGGCATGGGAATTGGATTCCTTTTCCCTTGGAATAGTACACTGATAATTGAAGATTACTATATTGAAGCTATATTCCGGGTTAGTATCAAATTTACAAAGTCTTGTCTTATTCTTTTTTAGTTTCTTGTTGTAATCTTGTGTCAGCAATACTTTGCTCCACCCATTAGATTTCTACTAACTAGTTTTATTGTTGAAGTGTCACTGCTTCTTAGAGATAACTAGAGGAAATGATACAACTACAAAAGTGGAGCATGAGACATTCTTAGTAGAAATCTCTAGCTCTGTTGTGTTTATTTATGACATTTATTTGCTTTGCTTATATAGGTCATTTGGCCACATAGTGGCCACTATTTCCCAGCTAAAGAAAACTTGTTTGAGTTTCTTGCTTTTATGGGGGAAAATGACATTAACAATATTGCTGATGTTGAGGTATATATCGTATAAATCCTTTATAGTCTACTTCAGTTTATATTCCAGTGTTCATCGACTTTCATGTCTTATACTCTACATTGTAACCTTTTTTGTTTTCTTTTTGCAGAAAATGGACTCGGTATTGATGGTAAGAAGCAAGGATTGAAGAAAGATGGGAACAATAACACTAGAGTGACAAAGAGAGAGAAGTTAACTAGTCTAGTGGTACCCTCACATACGACACACATAAATATTGATGGTCAAGTTTTCAGAGTTGGTGAATTCACTTGCAATTCCTTGGCAAGATAATGAAATGTTTTGAAGTGATGAACAATATTTTATCTGTAAATTGTACTCCAACCAATATTAAGTTGGAAACTCATATTGTAATACTTGAAATTTTATATAATATAATTTATGTGGTTGGAATTATTTATATTTTCACATATTACTTGGTATTGTAATTAGCATATGTAACTTTGCGTTTTCATATTAGATGAACATGTAAATTGTACTACATTTTTTTTAAAATTTAGTTGCAAAATCATACTAATTAATTTATGTTGATTGATAATGAACACATAAAACCAATCTAAAACTGTTAAAATAGTAGTTTATATTGATTAATGATGAAAACAAATAAAATGAATATACTACTAAATTAGTCATTTATAATGATTATTAATGAAAATAAATGAAATGAAAATAAACTACTAAATTAGTCGTTTATATAATGAGTAAATGACTACTTCAAATGATAAATTTGTGACTACAAATGACGACTAAATTTTACATATATACGACTATTAGTAGTTAATTTACAGTATCTTATAACACGACTAAAATTTAGTCATGTTTCTTCGGTCATTAATTGGTTTCAAACGATGACTAAAATTTGCATATATATGACTATTAGTAGCTAATTTACAGTATCTTATAACACGACCAACATTTTGGTCATATTTCTTTGGTCATTAATTGGTTTTCTTGGGTGATCATATAGTAATATATTTTGTTGTATATTTGGTCATTAATTGTCACAATTAATGACCAAATCACAGATTAAATCAATGACCAAATTAAGGACCAAATCAATGATTAAATTAATGATCAAATCAATGATTAAATTAATGACTAAATCAGTAACTAAATTAATGACCAAATTAATGACCAAATATACAACTAGACAACAAAATTGAGATAACTAATTAATGACTAAGCTAAAAACGACCAAAAGTTGGTCGCGTTATAAGATACTGTAAATTAGCTACTATTGGTCACCGACTGAAAAATAGTCATTTATATGCAAATTTTAGTCGTTTTTTTAGTAACTAATTAGCCATTTTGTACTAGTGTATTACAGGCTAAATGTTGGGAAAATATATCCTAGTGGGAATCTATGGATGTGTTTATGGCTAAGGGTAAATTGGCAAAAGAAATGGCTAAGGTATTAAAAAGGAAAAAAGGTATTTTGGCACATTTATTTATGAAAATACAGGAAATTAGGAGAAAAGGAAGGTAAAAGTTCACATGTTTCATGTGATGATGAAATTGAAGGAAAATAATGTAAAATTGAATAAATTAGAGGCATGAATGATAAAAATACCTTAGAGCATCAGTTTGTAGCCTTTTTTCGATTCACTTTCATAATTAAACTCAGAGAGGAGAAGAGCACCAAGAGGAGAAGGATATCAAGAAAGAAAAGGAAGGAAAAGAAAGAAAAACAAGGACAAGGAAATCAAAGGAAATGAAAGATCAAGTAAGGAAGAGCAGGATCAAGCATATTTAGCAGGAATACTTGTAGGGAATAGATTGCAAGTATTATTTCCTAGCTAGTTTTGACATGCATGGTATTTACATGTTGGTATTTGGTTCTTTTGTTGTTAGTGGCATGGTTTTTTTGGGTTTTGATAGTGGTTTTTAGCCTTGCCTTTCCTTTTTCTAGATAATCATGGTGTGATGGGATTGTTCTTGATTTTGAGCTTTGGATTTTTTGGATGGTTTCAGAATCTGGGGCAAAGGTAGTCTCAAGAACACTCCTAAAGGCCTAGGAATCCCTTGACCATTTTTGGTGGGATACATGGTAAATCCTAAGGGTGGTTTCTTAGTAAGGGCATAGTGATCCAATGTGGATTGTGGTAAATCTTGGAGACAAGGAGACAGAAAATACATCAAGGATAGTGATGAGATCTGGAGGAATTCCAAGCTTGTTTCGGTTTTGTGATCTTGATGTCGGTTTAGGTGATATCACAGTATGGTGAGAGTGGAGGTGGTTGAACCCCTGGATTCCCTTGGTTGTTTTTTTATTGCTTTATCCATGAGATCCCACATTCATGCTTGAAATATGGCATGGGGGTGGCTATCTGAAAGAAATATTTGGTTCAGCCATGTTTATGGTCAGGTGGTATGTGGAAGTCTCGAACTTGGTTGTCTCTTGCCTATGTTTAATGAAAGATAATTTCTCTTGATTTTTCACTCATTATTATGTGGCTTTAATGGTTGTTATCTTATGTTTATTTATGTAGTTATATTCTAGTTATAAGCATGGTTATGTGATTGGTTCTTTTCATGGTTTGTTTCATGTTTTTACTTGTAACTAAAAGAATAATGGATGCAAGAACTAATTAATGTTAAGACAAATAATGGTAGAGGGTGGTGATAATTATTGATAAGTCTCATATGAATTTCCAATATCTTATGCTCAATCTTGCATTCAGGACCTCTTTATTGCATGGTTTCCTAATGCTTGACAGAATTTCAGTCCTAGTTGGGGATAGTCAGGTCTAGTCTCGGTGTTATTTTTTGGTATACATGTATTTTCCTTGTGTAATTTATGAATTATGAAAGTTATATGGATTTATGGGAATATGTCTAGCCCCATCCCTTGAATCTATCCTTAAAATCCATAGTCGTTAGCACAACACTGATGAAAACAGTCCACAATCACACTAATGCAAGCCTATGGGAGAAACTAGGATTTTTGAATCACACTGATGTCTTGTAAAGGGAGTGGTTGGGGGGTGAAACTCATGGAAAAGTCAGGTTGGCTTAGGAGATGGACACCTGGAGGGGTTAGGTTACTCATGGAGGGTCTTATGGCACTTGAGGGAATTCAGTAAGGTTTATTTTTTGAATCCATTTCCTTAAGGTCACCTAGGATGTTTAGTCTACTAATAATTTCCCTTCATCTCATGTTTACCCCGGGTAAGCCAGTGAAAGCGGGTAGATGTGATGGGAGGTGTACGTTACAATTCTCACAAATGAAGATACACTCATTACACTTTATTTATTTTTTTGCATATGGAACAAGATCAAGAAGATGAAAACTATCAATGCAATCAAAAAAACATTCCTCCAATTAACCCAAGCCATCAAAGTAGCTCGAGAACTGATAATTTTTCCGATGTAGAATGATGATCTATTTGGATTTCAATGTAGTCTATTGTATTTTTTGAAATATTTTTTTGTGAAAATTAGACATTTTGTTTAATTTAATAGACATAGTGTTCTAATTTAAATACAAGGGGTTACCAATAAAAATTCCATTTTTTATGACAAAGAACCTCTTATTGATATATAATAAAATACATTTTATTTTTTTCTATTGTGTTATCTAATGCTAGTGTGAAATGTTACACCACTGATTAAATATATGGATGATTAAATATTATAATGAAGAGATGAAAACTCTCATAATATAAAAAATTAATCCAAACATCATATACAAATGCACGAATCAAATTTTTATTTATATGAATATAGTTATACGATATAGGTCGATTTTGCGATGAATAAAAAATTTAAAAAATTACAATAATTCCACTGTCACAGGTCCATGTTTCCAAAAAAGAGGAAATATCATACAAAAAATTGGTGCACCCATAACATAAAAACACACTGATGCATTATGTTATGTAAAAGCACTATGATGACATAATTTTTCATGATCGTTGCCTTTTTGGAAAACAACAACACCAATGTGTTAAGTTCTTCAAGCAATGGTATTGTTTGAAATTGACGCCCCAGTGAATTGTAATTCTTAACGCACCATTTCTTTCATGGAAATAACACCCCGGTCCTACAAAATGTTATTTCAAGCCCTGGTGCATTATTAAAATTAACAACACTGGTCCTTTTATATACCTAACACATTGGTGTGTTTATACAAATAATATGCATCAGAGTTGCGAGTTTAAACAAAAGAACCAAGGATACAATTATTTTTTGAATGGCCCTGTGTCATTCCTTAAAATAACACCCTGGGGAGTTTTTTGATACATAAGCATCAGGATGGTATAAATTCCAGGCACCATTGTTATTTGCATTCAACACCTGATTTATTTTACTTATGTATGCATCCTGGTGCTTTTATATATGTACAACACTGGTGCTACATGTTCCATTAAGAGCATCGCAAAAACAAACATATGCTAAAACCTATGACTGCCCATATTTTTTCATTTGTGATGAAGTTTCATTATAGCCTCTTCTAAAACATTCTCTATCCCAAACAAATGTTTCAACAGATGTTTTTTTGACAAATTTGTCCAATTTTATAACACTAAAAACCTTCGTTATAACCTTCGCTATGAGGTATTTTCCTTGTAGTGAAACAGGTATTTACAAAGCATTAGTATAATATTCAACTATTACTACTTCAGCTGGGATAAATTGTTTTGAGAATTTATTTGTGAGAGTGGTCAAATACTATTTATATCCCTTTGCTCCTACTTTGTTATCCATTTTTATTTTTCTATTGATTATTTTAAATGTTGATTTGGAGTAGATTCTTTACCAAATTTATCAATAAATGATTTTTTGAAATCACTCCAAATGTATAAGGAAACAATCTATAAATTAAATCTTTTGTTCAACATTTAATATTTCAATAGTCAAAAAAAAGTTTTTAATATGATCCTTTTGTAAGCTTGACTTCTCTAGGTCAAATTTCTAGAAGACATGTTTAGGGTGCTTTGGAAGATCATGGAGTTGACCTACTAAGTTTAGAGCCCCTTGAACTATACCGGTAGGTAATCACTCTTGATTTTTATCCGCTTGACTAACAATAAATTTGAATTGTTAACTAACGCATATATTCCACTAAAAAATTCAACACAAAACATCTAATAAAATTATACTTAAAATTTTGAAATCTACCATATCATGGTTTATTTCTGTTTAGGTTTTAGAATCTATAAATTACTATTTATTGCATATGCATGCAGATTATAATTATGTATAAAATAGATAACGGTGAAATAAAAACTCACAAACCACAATTAACACAAGATATATACTAGGAAACCCTATTGGGAGAAAACACAACTAGAATGTGAGGTTATTCTACTCTCTTTCTCTTAATAGGAAATTAATGCAAGTAGAAAAAAGTAAGGCTTATGGTTTGTGGGTTACAATAGTGCACAAATCCTCTCCATGATCTCTCTCCCTATCCCTCTCAACTACTTTTCTTGTATATTGAACAAAATGCACTTGAAAAGAATGTAACCCCTTTTCATCCTAGTGGCCTAGTTATAACATAGCTTGATAGCCTACTAGTGGTTAGGTTTGATTACTTCAAATCTTAGCTAGAGTTACAATATTCACTCCTCTCGAGTCCTATTCATTTTCATCATGTAGAAAATACCTTTTCCATGAATAATCGAGGATAATATTTCATCCTCTCAAATTATGGTGGTAAAAACAATAATGTCAAGTTATGAGTGGCATAATGTTTTCATATGGAATCTGATTTAGGCTATTCTTCGTTGGAATTATGGTAGGATGAAATTTTGGCATATATGTCGACCTATTGGTAGTTTCCCTCATTGGAGCATAAAGACTCATATTTAACTGGAAATGTATATATTATTATTGATAAAATATGAGATGATTACAATGGAGAATCACCAAGGCTTTAAATACAGCCTCACGTTGTCCCTTGGTGAAGAGGCATGATCTTTGATCATGTCCTTTCACTTAATAAACCTAAGACAACTATATTTAAATAATCATTAATAAATTATACATAAAATTTCCCCTCTCTTAAAGATTATTTGTCCTCAAAGCATACGTAACGACGGGTGTTGTTGACGAAACACTTCAGTTTCCGAGGAGGCTTCTTCTTCGGGCAAATCCTTCCATTTGATTAAATATTCTGTAATAACATGAGAGTGTAGCTTCTTTTCTCGGGTAGATAGGATACTTTCAGGTTCCAAAATGTTCCTTCCCTCATCATCCAAAAATGGAAGTGTTGTTTGGGACGACTGATGGTCACCAAGTTCTTTTTTAAGGCATGACACATGGAAGACGTTGTGAACACAACTTGTATCGGGAAGGCTCAAACCATAAGCGACTTGACTGATCTTTTTCATGATTTGATACGGACCATAGAATTTCGGAGCTAATTTATGTTTCCATTTTTGTTTCAAAGACAACTGCTTGTATGGTTGGAGCTTGACAAACACCCAGTCTTCAACTTCAAATGATCTCTCAGTTCGATTACGGTCAGCCTGTTGCTTCATACGATTTTGTGCAATATTCAGATTTTCTTTTAGAACTTGGATGACCTTTTGGTGTTCTTCTAGCTGGTTTTTAACTGTTAGCAGGTTTGAGTGGACTGAAGCGAAATCTTTCCACTTCGGGGGCTCGTATCCATATAAAGCTTACAATGGAGTCATTTTTGTTGATGTATGGTAAGTATAATTATGCCACCATTCAGTGAGATGCAACCATTGAACCCACTTATTTTGTTTTTCCGTAGCATAAAAACGTAGGTAAGCTTCCAAAAATTTATTGACAACCTCTGTTTGTCCATCTGTTTGGGGGTGGTAAGCTGAGCTCATGTTTAGGTAGGTTCCTATATGGTTGAACAATTCCTTCCAAAAATTTCCTTTAAATTTGGCATCTTTGTCGCTGACAATGACTTTCGGGAAGCCGTGTAGTTTATAAATATGTTTGCAGAATATCTCAGCAATTTTCTTTGCAGAGTCAGTTTTCTTCATAGTAATAAAGTGAGCATATTTAGTGAATCTATCTGATACTACGAAGATTTTATCCTTTCCATCAGATAAAGGTAACCCTTCAATAAAATCCATCGATATTTCTTCCCATTTCTGATTCGGAATATTTAAGGGATGAAGTAACCCAGGTGTCATAATATTTTCACTTTTATTTCTTTGACACTTGTCAAATTCTGCTACATATTTTTGAATATCATGACTCATACCCTTCCAAAAAAATGACTGACGTGCATTGTAGTAGGTTTTAAAATATCCTACATGCCCGGATGACATGGAATCATGTGATTCCTTGAGTATTTTTTATATACACTTGGATTTGGAGTTTAGATAAATTCTTCCATTGTACCATAAGATATCGTTCTTCCACTCAAATTTTGAATTTCCTGGGAGATTATTGATTATAGCTGACATTTTTGGATCTTTGGCGTACTCACTTCGAATATCATTAAGCCATTTAGGAACAATAAATGAGACTACAAGTAGTGTTGGTTCTTCATATTTCCTGGACAGGGCATATGCTACTACATTGTCTTTTCCTTTCTTATGTAATATGTCCATGTCGAAAGCGATAATTTTCTCGATCCATTTTTGTTGTTCTTCCGAGAGTGTTTTTTGTTGAAGGAGATACTGAAGACTGTTATGATCCATTCGGATGGAAAATTTACTCCCTAATAGATATTGTCTCCATTTGGCCAATGCGTGCATAATTGTGAGCATTTCCTTGTTGTATGTGGACTTGAGACGCTCTCGTTTATTGAGCTTCCTGCTTTCAAAAGCGATAGGGTGCCCTTCTTGCATTAATACTACACCTATATCAAATCCAAAGGCATCACATTCGATGATAAATGGTTTAGAGAAATTGGGAGTTGCCAATACTGGTGCATTAGACATTACTTCCTTCAATTCTTCAAAACACTTTCCTGCTTCTTCATTCCATTAATACAATTTTTTCTTTAAAAGATTTGTAAGAGGTGTAGTTCTATGTGCATAGTATTTAATAAATCTTTGATAATATCTCGTTAATCCTAAGAATCCTCTTAGCTTGGATATATTCACTGTTTTATTCCATTCCCTTATAGCCTTGATTTTAGAAGCATCCACTTTTACCCCTTCATGGGATATTATGTGTCCCAGATATTCGACTTCTTATTTTCCAAAGGTGCATTTGGATTTCTTAGCATAAAAATGATGATCTTATAATAATGTGAGAACTTTATCCAAGTGTTGCAAGTGCTCTTTCCAAGTTTTACTATAAATCAAAATATCATAAAAAAATACTAGTACAAATTTCCTAAGATATGGACAAAATAATTCGCTCATAGTAGCTTGGAACGTAGCTGGTATATCGTAATGACCTTCATGTGTTTGAAACGTAGTTTTTGGTATATCTTCCAATCTGATTTTGATCTGGTGATAGCCTGACCTTAATTCTAACTTAGGGAAGTATTTTGTGCCATGTAGCTCATCTAGCATTTCATCGATAAAGGGAATTGGAAACTTATTTTTAATTGTTATCTTATTTAATCCTCTGTAGTCAATGCATAGCCGGAACGATCCATCTTTTTTTCTTACCAATATAACTGGGGCGGCATACAGACTCTTGCTTTTTGATATGATCCCACATTTTAAAAGGTCTTGGATTATCTTCTTAATTTTAGTCTTTTGGTGATATGGGTAGCGATAAGGCTTGATGTTAACAGGGTCTGATCCTGCCTTGACTTCTATTGTATGTTCATTTTCCATATTAGGAGGCATTTTCATTGGTAGGTATTGGAATACTTTATCGTGTTTCTGAACTAGTCCTTATACTTTTGGTGACCCTTCGCTGATCCTTTTTGTAGATAACATTTCTAACTGATGACATTGTACTATATAGGCTAGCGCATCTTTTCGAATCATCTTCATCATCTAGGATGATGACACGATTTGATTTTCTGGTGCTTGGAATCCATATAACTTGTGCTTCTTCCCTTCCCACTTAAAGATTATAAACTACTTCTCATGGTTGGAAGAATAAGTACCTAAGGTTTGTAGCCATTGAATTCCTAAGACCACATCGACTCCTTTTAGTGGTACGGTATAGAATGGAGATTCTAAACTAAAGTCTTTTATTTGTAACTTGACCTTATGGAATTTCCCTACTTGCTCAATCTTCTTACCATCGGCCACCATTACCTTCATATTAGGCATGGGGAAGGTGAATATGTTGAGTCTTTTGGCCATGGTTGAATCTAGAAAATTGTGGGTGCTGCTAGTGTCGATGAGAACCATTACATTGTTTTTCTTAATATGCCCTCTTAATTTTAGGGTTTGAGGTTGTGATATACCTGTCATAGCTGATAATGACACTTGTGGAATGCTTTCATCATTGGAGAGAACTCTGGGGTGTCTTCCATTCCTTCTACATCTGAATCATCATTGTTAGAGTCATTATTTTCTTCACAATTATACAGATTTTTTTCTTTTCTGCTAGCACACCTGTGCATAGGGTCCCATTTTTCGCCACAACGTTTGCACTTACCCTCTCTCATCCTTTGTATTTCCATGTTAGATTTGTATCCTTCACCAAGGTGTGGTGGAACATATTTTATGTTATTTACATTTGTAGATTGAGGAAACCTTCGTCTCGAATATACTCTTTCTGGTTTTTACCAAGATAACCTTTCAAATTTCTTTTCAGCAGCTTTTGCTTTTTGCCTTGCTAGTTCTACTTATGTAATGTCGTGAAGTTTGAGCTCTTCTTGTATATGGATTTTAAGTCCTGAGATGAAAGACTGGATTAAACGAGATTCTGACAATCCAGGTACTCGTGTCGCTAAGGTCTCCCATTCTCGAGTGTACTCATCCACATCTCCTTTTTGGCGTAATTTGATGAATGTTGAAAAAAAAATTTCTTCTTTTATACCTTGAAATATTTTAAAGAATGCATCCTTAAATGTCGTCCAACTAATAGCAATCGTCGTCTTTTTCCACCACATATACCAATTATATGCTTCTCCTTCCATTTTCATGGAAGTGTGCTTAATGTTTTCGTTATCACTGTTAATGTCGTAAATCTCAAAAATATTCTTCGACTTTATTAAGCCATGCAACGCTATTTTTTTCATTACCGTCAAAATTGGGTAGCTTGATTTTTTCTCTTCAATGATATGCTAATGGTGGAATGAGAAGGGGGTATTGATTAGCAAATGCATTCCAGAGCTGCTTATTTTGAGAATCTATATTACTATCTTCATGATGGTGTGGGGAATCGGTTTTTTCATGATGCTCTTATGAATTCCCTGAATTTGTTGAATTGTTCTGTTGATTAAGTTTCATATTGGGGAATATTGGTTGTTGTGTCTGATTTATCTTGTCGCAGAGTTCTGTTAGTTTTTGCATTGCTTGGCTATGATTTTTTGTGGCCTCGCTATGATTTAGCCAAATTTGTCTTTCTATCCGATTTTTTGTATCTTGAAGCTTTTTGATGTCGTTGGAATGTCCTGCAACTTTACCCTCGAGATCAACTAATATTTTGGAGATGTCGTCGGAATTATTATTATTGATCTTAGTCTCAATATCAGTCAACTATTTTTGGAATTCAGCCATCGACATTGATGAAGACATTGAGCGTGTATGAGGTGGTGAATATTTGTCTTCCATTTTTTTTTTTAAATAATAATAATTATTATTATTATTTTATTATTTGAATTATATATATAATTATGAATTGTAATTCATATAATATATATATGATAAAAAAATTCGTTCACTAAAAAAAAATGTACCCGTTCGAAAAGTCACATTGTCTTCAAACAATTTTCGTTTTACTTTAAAAAAAAAATTGCCTACGGTGTTAGCAGAGGTGAATGTGGAAAGGACAACGGAAGGAGGGGACTATGGCGGTGGGGAAGACAACAGTGAAGACGACGGGGAGGGACAGCTGCAGCGGCGGGGAGGGATGACTGCGGCGGCAGGAGGTGACTGTGGCGGCGGGGAGACAGTGGGGAGGGACAGCTATGGCGGCAGGGAGGGATGATTGCGGCGGCGGGGAGACAGCGGGGAAGACGGTGGGGAGGGTGACTGTGGCGACGGGGGAGGCGACAGGGGAGGGGGACGACTAAGGCGAAGCTGGCGATTAGGAGGCGGGAAGGTGGGAAGAGGGGTGCGGGGGAGGTGGGGAAGGGGGGGGAAGAGGTGGGCAGCAGGGAGCGAAAAAGTGGGTAGAGGAGGGGGAGCGAAGAAGTGGGCAGCAGAGAAATGGTTAGCGGCAGGGAAATGACAGTAGGGAAATGGAGGGCAGCGGCAGGAAAACGAAGAGAGGGAAAAAATTCCAATCAGGGGATTCGATAAGAGGGGAAAAAATTGATGGCTGTGTGGACAGACAGTGAATTTCTCACACAGATCCTGAAGAGCGACTGCTCCGATACCAATGGAGCATAAAGACTCAGATTTAACTGGAAACATATATATTATTATTGATAAAAGATGAGATGATTACAATAGAGAATCACCAAGGCTTTAAATATAGCCTCACGTTGTCCCTTGGTGAAGAGGCATGATCTTTGATCATGCCCTTTCACTTAATAAACCTAAGACAACTATATTTAAATAATAATTAATAAACTATACGTAACACATGACCGTGGACAAATTTTTGATCTTATAGGTCCATTTAACTGATGTTATAGGGGTTTTACAGGTCTTGAACCTCTTGTAAAATTCCCATGGTATCACCGAGAACATTTGATTTGGAGTTAATTGATCTGGTAATTAATGTATAAGTTGAGTGGGTCACCATTTAGAGTGTGAACGCATTGATTAAAATGATTGTGGAGGTGATCATGGTTATGGAACAAATTTAATACATGATTTTGTCCAAGTGATGTTGAATCGATCTCCAAGGGCATGTCAATGTGTTAATTAATTAATTCAGTGAATTATTCATTGATCTAGTTGGTGAGCCCTATATTGCAACAAGAGTGTCACAACGCCAAAAGTCTCCTCAACTTAAATTATCAACCTTAGGTTAGTAAAACCTTAGAGGTGATAAGGCTATATCCAGAGTAGGTTAGGTTCTACTCATGAGACCCTCAGTCATGACATCATATCAAGTGGTTCAGATACCATTCCTCTAACTTAACTATAGTGAAAAATTTTGATAAAATAAAAAATGAAATTGATTCTAACTATGAGAGTGAAAATTCCATTAATTCAACTTGTATATGCTAGTTAAAATTACATGAAAGAGGAAGGGATATACTACTTGTAGAAGTAAAGCTACTTTATTTTTAACATTTAATCAAAATGAGTAACCTACGTCCATGTATCTGATTGATCTACTTTAAATTTGCTTGAAAATAATAAATCTAACTTGTAACATGCTTGTGAATAAAAACACTAATTCTTCTATATTTTGCAGTGAGGAAAAGAGAAGGTTGGAGTGGTCTAATAGATTCTATTAATCATCAAATCACAAGTTTTGGGTCATCATTCATCTTAACCAATCTAAGATCGAAGTGGGGAGAAAAACAGGTGGAGGAAAATGGTGCTACAGGCCTACTATTGGTGCTGCTACAGGGGGGTCATGTATTGCTACAAGAGGCCCTGTATTGCTATAGGAGGGGTTTGGAGAGCCTTTTGAGGGTGGAGATGGTTTATTGAGGGTAGGAGAAGATGGATGAAGGTAGGAGGGATGATCTGAAAATGGGTGGATAACTTTTTATGCTTTGCAAGCACCTCCCACTCAATTAAACAATTAAGATCTAGCTTATTCTTGACTGTGCGGAATTGAATTCTTGATTCAAGTGTATCCGTTTTAAACTATTTTAATGATTTAAGTGTGAGGAATTAAAACTTTTTTTTTTTTTATTAAGCATGTACAACAACCATAAAGTGAATCAAATAAGCATCAACACATAACAACAAATTTAATAAAGGAGTTCACTCAAATATTGTGGGCTATATCTCCTTGAGCCTTTGTCAACTGACTTGGATATTTGGGATTATGATGAAAAATATATTTTTACAAGTTAATAAATAAACTCCAATGGTTATTTGGACTATACCATTGGGTTTATAATACCATAATACCCCCGGAATGGCTGCAATCTCGTTGAAAATGGAACTAGGCTTCCTTTGATTTGACCTCATCTGTCGGTGCCCTTGAGCTTACCTAAACTTATCTTTGGCACAAAATCCCTAGAATTCATTTTATGTCCTTGAAACCTCACCTAATATCTCCAACATATATCATACATCCAAAATAGGTTGTTCATTTTCTCAGAATGAGCTCACGCTCCCAAAACTAGGCCTCCATCCATTATTGCCCTTTGGCGGCCCGAAACTTCCCTGTGGCTTCTAGACCTTTAGAAGTCTCAAATTGGCTCTGAAAATAATTTTAATGGATTCATAATTGTCAAAATAGTCAGAATAGACTATTCATTTACTGAAATGGCCTCTGGCTGCTCCGGTTACGCCTCCAACACCCAGTGGCACCCCCTGGCTCTAAGGTCACTGAAAACTTATTCAAAGAATCTCGGCCTTAAAAAGTCTTCAAAATATTATTAAAATTATTCCATTGGATTAAAAAGTCTCAAAATAGTCAGAATAGACTACTGGTTTGCTGATAATGGATATTGGCTGCTCTGGATAGGCCTCCTCCTGCTGGTACCTGGTGGCCCTTGGAACTTCTCTGAAGAAAATCAGCCCTCATAAGTCATCTAATGGCTTTTAAAACATCACCATTAGTTTTGTAATGTCTAAAACATCCAAAATTGACTATTGGATTCCTGAGTAAGGCCTCTAGCTTCCCTGGCCAGGCCTCTTTCTATTGGTGGCTCATGATGGCCCTAATGGCCCCTACAACTTATCTGAAGAAAAATCATGCTCAAAAGTCCTATGATGGCTCTAAAACCCTCACCAATGAGTCTAGAATGTCCAAGAAAGTTTAAAGTGACTATTTACACTCCAATAATGGTCGAATAATGCTCAAGATAGAGCATAAACAATTTTTTTCCAGTAACCCCTAAAACAACTCCACTAAAAATGGAGCACTTCAGTTAGCTAGAGTCAAATTTGGTAAACAGCCCTAAATCTAGGCACGCTCCAGAACTACCGCTGAAATAACCCTTAGCAATAAATTTAACTATTTGGGTTGGGCACATGCCCCCCAAAATCCACGGTCAAATTAAATGTTGGAGCAACTGTTTACAAAACCGTCAGCGTTAATGCTTATGGTGCAATAAACATTGCAATGTGACCACACAATTTCTAGAAGGCTAGCGGTTAGGGGCTTAAGCCCTTGGCCTAGGGTCACGGGCCTGAGGCCACATGGGGAGGGGCTAGCCCTCAAGGCTGGCCCCTTCGGACCCCCAAATGCGAAACCTTTATAATTTAAATAAAACCCGATGACTATAATGGTTAAGAATCACCGGTGGAGTGAGCCATTAAGCCATATGTGTGTGCATGCTTGGAGGTCTTGGGGTCAACTCCGGGGACCCAAACCAAAATTTTATTACGCATTCCCAGGGAAATGTGATGGCTTCAGGGTTGGCCACGTGTCACCTTCTCATTTTCTATTCAAAAAACACGTACAACCCATCGTCAAATAGGATCACGCCACTTGTCAGCATGCGACTGGCCCAAGAGGAATATTTTGGGGAATATTCCCTAGAATATTCTTTTTGCTAACTGTGAAAAATACCTATTCAAACCTGGTCAAAAGCCAAAATTTACAGTTTACTGGACTTTTCAAATCACGATAAATTCTTCATACAATGTCAGTTTTTCGAACTGTTCGTGATGCCAAAATCAAGAATATGAGATTTATCTGGTCGCTCAAGCTCGACACCACTTTCGAACACTTTGAAATTAAAGCTATCACTTATTTCCTTGATCCAAATGTGATCGCTCCTCCCCATTAGGAATATTTTGGACCCCAGAAGATTGATTACCTATTCAGTAACTGAGAGTACAACACCCTCACATTTCCAGCCTCCATACACTTTCCCTTGCTTGGCTTAGTGCCTTTGAGCCCCAACTTGAAAGTAGTCAACACTATCCTTCTTAGATGCTCTTGTCCTTCTTTCAAGGATTGTGTCTTCCTTGAACTCACCCATAAATTTTCTAGCGAGAATTGTTCAATTGAAGGTAGTTGAACATCATGTCCTTGATCATCGATCTAAGGTGGCTCAAATAAACGTAACTTTCCAACAGAAATGCATACATGATTAAAATTTTCACATGTACAAATGAATGTGTGTCTTATTGAGTTAAGAAGTCAAACCACTTCTTACCAAGCCACTTTCGTGGTGATTTTTTGCTGCTGAAAATCTTCTTCATGTGAAACATCTATTCTCACATCAATGATGAAATCTTTGGTTCCAGTTTCACCAGTATTTTTATCCTCTTGCTTCAACTACTTAGGATTATTAGTTGGATGTAATGTCCAACATTGGGCAATTAAATTTCCCCTCTTTTGGAAATGTGTGCAAGTCTTTTGCACCTTCTTTGCAAGTTTCCTTTGCTTCAACTATTTCCTATATGCCTTCAATCTCTTCCAGCATCTTGAAACATCATGGTTACACAGACCACAATAGGAACATCAACTCTTTCTTCCATTCACACATGCAGATTTTCCATGCTTATTAGAAACGTAATCAACTTGACTATGGGAAGAATTATAGCTCAAATTTTTCTTTGCATGTCCATCTCTTTTACCTTCTTGAGGAGATGAACTTGAAGAGGTTTCATCTTTCTTTTGAAGACTAACATCAGTGTTCATGTCATGATAGCTATTGGAACTCTCTTTCTCACCATAAGCTGCATGTCTACACACATCTTGCTACAATAGCTTAAAACAATGGAAATCAACTTGAAAACAAACTTGACATGTTTGTGGTTTAGAACTTGTGACAAAAAATATTTTTGGAGTTGTCTTAAATGCCTTCATGGCTGTAGATTTTTCACCATAAGATTGAACATAACCTAGACCAAACTTCTTAGGCCTTTCATCAACCATAATAGGATCAATCATGCCTTGTGAATGTTTTCCTAAACCCTTGCCTTCATAGCCCATTTTTAACATCAACTTGGACCCTATACCTCTAGTGTGCTTTTCAAATGAACCTACACATATATCTAAAGAGGAATTTGAAGAAAAATCTGAGTGATTTACCTCTTCTTCACGCATATTCTTGGTTAAGGCCTCCTGGGCTTGATGGAGCTGCATCTCCATCTCATGCATTCTTTGAAGAAGTCATTATTTATCTTGCCTCATAGAAACCAATTTATCATGAAGTCTAGTGCTTTCTCTTCTATCATCATATAAAATTTTCACCATATCCTTCAGGATGTAGAAGTCTCGCTTCATCTCTTCATCAAAGAATCTTGTGAAGGAGGATTTAGAAACCTCACTTGAAGAAGTTGTCATCTTATGAAAATGATCTAAAGAACCTCAAAAATAATTCACAAAGCTTAAAAAACAATTGACAAATATTCTTAACAAAATGTTTGTAGATTCAAGCTCTTCTCTGTAGCTTGTATCTCTTCTTCAAACAGCCACTTTTGGAAACAATCTTCAAGAGATTCTTTAAAAACAATCCCTCTTGTGCTTCAAGGGTTGCCTTGAGGTCCTTTGGGTAAATAGAATGCTTTCAAACTTCTTCCTTCTTATCCTCTTCTGTACTTAGCTAAAAATAGCTCCCCTTCACCTCTAGCAAACTCAAACTTTTAAGCATCAGTCAATTTGCAAACAGTCAAATTCTTTACACTGTTTAAACACCTTTCAAGTCAAACAAACAACCTAGTGCTTTGTCAATCAAGAAACCTAGTGCTCTGTCAAACAAGCAACCTAGTGCTGTAATACCACCTGATCTGAAAATGGGTGGATAACTTGTTATGCTTTTCAAGCACTGCCCACTCAGTTAAACAAATTAAGATCTAGCTTATTCTTGATTGTGCGTAATTGAATTCTTGATTCAGGTGTATGTGTTTTAAACTGTTTTAATGCTTTAAGTGTGAGGAATTCAAACATTTTTTTTGTTGATATTAAGCATGTACACCAACCATAAATTGCAGAAAATAAGCATCAACACATAACAACAAATTTAATAAAGGATTTCACCCGAATATCGTGGGCTACATCTCCTTGAGCCTTTGTCAACTGACTTGGATATTTGGGATTATGTTGGAAAATATATTTTACAAGTTAATACCTCAAGTGAAATGGTTATTTGGACTGTACCATTGGGTTTATAATACCATCATATCCCTAGAATGGTTGCAATCTCGCTAAAAATAGAACTAGGCTTCCTTTGACTTGACCTCATCTGTTGGTGCCCTTAAGATTCCCTGAGCTTCTATTTGGTAAAAACTCCCTATAAGTCCTTTTTTTTCCTTGAAACCTCACCTACTGTCTCCAGCATATATCAGACATCCAAAATAGGCTGTTCATTTTCTCATAATGAGCTATGGCTCCCCAAACTAGGCCTCCATCCATTGTTGGCCCTGGGCTGCTCGAAAATTCCCTGTGGCTTCTCAACCTTTAGAAGTCTCCAAATGGCTCTAAAAATCCTTTCAATGGATTTAAAATTTCCAAAATAGTTATAATAGACTATTCATTTAATGAAATTGGCCTCTGGCTGCTCCAGTTATGCCTCCAACACCTGGTAGCACCCCTTGGCTCTAGGGTCACTGAAAACTTCTCTGAAGCATCTCGGCCTTCAAAAGTCTACAAAATATTCTACAAATCCTTCCATTGGATTCAGAAGGCTCAAAATAGTCATAATAGACTATTGGTTTGCTGAGAATGGATACCGGCTGCTTTGGATAGGCCTCATTATCCTGTTGGCACCTGGTGGCCCTTGGAACTTCTCTAAAGAAAATCGGCCTTAATAAGTCCTCTACTAGCTTTTAAAACCTCCCCATTAGTTCCTGAATGTCTGAAACATCCAAAATTGACTATTGGATTCCTGAATAAGGCCTCTAGCTGCCTTGGCTAGGCCTCTTTTTGTTGCTTGCTCCTAATGGCCCTAGTGGCCCCTAGAACTCATCTAAAGAAAAATCATGCTCATAAGTCCTATTATGGCTCTGAAACGCTCATCAATGAGTCTAGAATGTCCAAGAAATTCTAAATTGACTATTCACACTCCAAGAATGGTCGAATAATGCTCAAGATAGAGCATAAACAAGTTTTTTCTAGTAACCCCTAAAACAACTCCACTAAAAATGGAGCACTTCAGTTAGCTGGAGTCAAATTTGGTAAACCGCCCTAAATTTGGGTGCACTCCAGAAATTCCACCGAAATAATTGTTAGCAATAAAGCTAACTGTTTGGGTTGGGCACATGCCCCCCAAAATCTGCGGTCAAATTAAATGTTGGAGCTACTATTTGTGAAACCATCGGCGTTAATGTTTATGGTGAAATAAACATTGCAATGTGACCACGCAATTTTTGGAAGGCTGGTGGTTAGGAGCTTAAGACCTTGGGCAAGGGTCACAGGCCAGAGGCCACGTGGGGAGGGGTTGGCCCCTCCGAAACCTTTATAATTTAAATAAAACTCGATGACTATAATGATTAAGAATCACCAATGCAACGAGCGATTAAGCTACGTGTGTGCACACTCAGAGGTCTCGGGGTTGACTCTGGGGACCCATACCAAAATTTTACTACACAATCCTGGGGACACATAGCAGTCTCAGGGCTGGCCATGTGTCACCCTCTCATTGGTTGTTCAAAAAACACGTACAACCCATTGTCTAATAGGATCGCGCCACTTGTCAGTATGCGACTCGCCCAAGAGGAATATTGTGAGGAATATTATATGAATATTCCCTAGAATGTTATTTCTGCTGAATGTGAAAATACCCAATCAAACCTGGTCAAAATCCAAAATTTGCAGTTTACTAGATTTTTCAAATCACGATAACTTCTTCATACAGTGTCAGTTTTTCGAACCGTTCATGGTGTCGAATCAGGAAGACGAGATCTTTCTGGTCGCAGGTTCAACACACTTTCGAACACTTTTAAATTTGAGCTATCACTTAGGCCCTTGATCCAAATCTAATCAAGGAAGTGAATGAAGTTTGGGGAATCCTTGTAGCCAAGCCCAGGATCTCTTGCAGGTTTGTCTTGCACCAAGGTGGATGCACACGATGTCCTTAATTTCATAAATAGAATGATTATGGAAAAATATATTGGGAGAAGTGTGAAGGTTAAAGGGAGAATATGGAGAAGTGTGAGTGGAGATGAAAATGTGTTCCCACCCCAGCAAATCAACACAACCCTGCAACTAGCCAAATGCATGCATCAAATGATCAATAACACAATGAGATTCTATCATGGAAAATATGAATTGAATTTGACTAACATTTATGATATTTCACAACACTACTCTTATCACTAAAATAACTCCTAAGTTGCAGAAAATAACCAATGAAAAAGGATAACTAACATATATCTATTTCCAAGAAATCATAAACAAATGTTTTTGGAATGATATTGTAAATCCTTCCAATCACTCTTTCCACAAGAGAGGTGATAAGGAAGCCTACAATGACAAGTTTTTAGAGCTTAAAATCTACTACAAAAAAATAAAGACATGATATTATTGGAAACAAGAACAAGAAGGAAATACAAAAGAGGGACTAAATCATCTAGGATGGGTTGAAACCCAAGGGTTTCAACCCTCTAAAACTAGCTCAGATGCAACTCAATAACAAACTTCTCATTCACAGAAGATAGTAGTCTTATATATCACATGAAATTTAACAATAACAATGTCAAGCCTTGGGCTCAATAGCTACTTTTAGCTGAATCAAAATTTTGAATCCTAATGAGCCTTTTAGCTCATTTACTTATAAAAAATGGTAGTTGATAGAATCTCCCTTCAAAATATGAGTGACTCCCTCCTTTATCTCAAAAAATGTGGATCTTATCCTTCTTGAACATGCACTTAGAGTTACTTACTTGTCAATAAGTTTGATCTTGTGAGTGGGGATTACGTGATCTCAAGCTCATTTAGGGAGTTAAGTAGGTGTACAAGCCCCCCTAGATTCTCTCTTGGTTATCTCCATTAAGCCCCTGCATGGTAAATTCCTCAAAAATGCTTCTTTTTTGTGCAATTTAATCACATTAGGCCACACACTATGAAAAAAACCTTTTACTCTTCTTACTAAGAGTATTATAACAAAAAATGTGCAAACATGATATTTTTAAGGTTGGAGGATAGCGTAATGAACTTAAATATATACCTATTAATGGAACCCATCATCACCCCCATGCCGAAGGTGTCACTCATCCTATTAACAACTTAGTAATCCATATGAATTTCATTCTTGGACCTGGTGGCCTCTCTCACATCCCAAGGCACCTTTGATGGTGTGCCTTCTAGTGGATAAAAACCTGTATTTGTCTCTATCTGTGCCCATACCTTTTGTTCCTCTACTTGGTTTCTTCCTTATTATAAGCATGGCAGCAAGGGTGGGTTGAGTTTTAGTCTTATCCATTTGATATTCACTTTCTTCATGATTATTTTGTACAATTTTTTTATTCCCAAGTAACTCCTTAACCTTTTAGGAGAGTGATACTCTCTGATTCACAAACTATGGGGCAAGGCATGCCACCTTCTCTAACAAGCTTGTAGAATTTTTTTTCCCAACATTCTAAAGGTGTCCTCAAAATGTAGAATGGATTTCTCTTGTGTTTTTATGTACTTAGGTGCTAAATCATAATCACAGGAAATGAGGTTGTGATTTTCGATGATAGCCTTGGGGTTTATTGGCACTACTTTGATATACAAGGGATCATTTTCTTCTTTTTCCATCATATTTTTCACTTCTTCAACCCTTTCCTCATCATGAGTCAACCAAGACACTAATGAAATTAGTTGCATGTCTCCTAATATTGGATTGGGATCCCAAAAATTCAGATATGTTAGAATGAAATTGTGCATATTAAACTCACCTATATTTTCCCTATCTTCCATACTTTCCTACTTGCAAAACTTAATAAATTGTATGTAGTCTTGAAAATGCAGAGACCCATACTATGTTAGTGTCTTAATTTCGAATTGCAACCATTGTTCCTTGAGGAAAAGAGAATAGGATTTTGATGGTTTCTTTGATTGTATGTGTTAGGTCCCTATATTACTAGTGTAGTCCCTTATTGTTGTAGTGTAGTCTCCATATTGTTATTATTGTGTCTCATAAAACCCCACTATTGCTATTGTTGGACATTATATTATTATTCTTAGGTCGGCTAGGATTATATTGTGACTCGATAGACCCCTATATATAGAAAGGAGGTTTTTTCATTTGAATCATCCAATAATTTTTCATTTATGTAATGTAAAGTAGGTTTCCCCTTCAAAGTGGCTTATTTATAGGGCATTGATCTCTCGTTTCTTCTATTTCTGGAGCTGGTTTCAAAGCTTGGGATTCTAGGGTTTTGCTGCTTCAAAAAGGTCATCGTGGCATTTTTGCTAAAACTTTTCTTCTACAAAGGTTCATATGATAAATAAAAAAACCAATTTGCGAAGAAATCCTGATTACGTTCAAGTAAAAATTTCAGATCTTGTTTTGCAATATATTTAGAGATATGATCTGTGGAAGTTAGGGTTTTTGTAGGCTCCCTAATTTCATCTCAAAGAGGTGACCTTGGGAAAATCTTCATAACTCTCTCTTTGAGCATCAGATTCGAATTTTGTAAAAAGTTGCCAAAATCACATGGACTATAGTTTTCTTTATATCAATTCCATATCTGAAGGAGGAAACAGTGACACGTATCATGGCATACAATTTTTCTCTACTGAGTAAGTCCATAATTAGATCATTGTGGGAGATTGGGAATAAATTTATCTGTAAGAATCCAAATCAGGTCAGACATGTGGCATTGAAAAGAAGATTTAGAGGGCTACTATAGGACCAAAGACAAAATATTTGGAATCCGAAATTACAGAGATACATCAGTTTCAATATCGAGCTCCTCAAAAGCAAGAAAAAGGCGTGTATTTTTTTTTGAAATTGCATAAGTCTTGTTTTAAAAATCTGTTTGAAGTGATTCCAAGGGCACATTGAAGCATAGATATCAATATTGGGTTCTGAAATTTCCCCTAAAAAGAATTCAACACCCATTAAGCCCTCATAAGGCTCCACTATGAATCATGAAGAGGAAGAAGTCCAACATGATATATAAAAATTATAAGAGCAAGTGCACCAAATTTCTCTCTCACAAAAAGGAAAAAAAAATGAAATGGAAGTTTTGAAGAAAGGCGTGGAATCCAAGATGGATGGTTTAAATAAATGTGTGGAATCTAAGATGGATGGCATGGAAGCTAAGATGGATGACATGGAAGCTGAGATGGATGGCATGGAATCTAACATGGAAGACATGAAGAATGATAGAAAAGTAGACATGGAAGGTTTGAAGGAAGGTTTGACAAAGTTTATACAAGAAATGATTCCTAATGGAGAAAATGTAGTATAGGAAACTCATGATGAGAACAAAATAAATTTTAATCATGATTTTTTAAAATCTAATGTTGGATTGAATACCCACCATATTCCGAAGATGGATATGAGGAAGCTTTATGGAAAGGATCTCGTAACATGGATATGGAGAAATATTTTGATCTCCATAATGTGTAAAACACACAAAAGGTATGCATTGCAACTTTACATTTAGAAAATAATACATGTGTATGGTATTGATGGCTTTGATCTCGTAAAAAAATTGTCACTTGGTGATTTTTTATAGAGGAAATGATATCACATTATGAGGATACAAAGAGAAACATCTTCTTTAGCCAATTGATAAATCTAAAAAAAAAAGGGTTCAATGGTGGAGCACATTGAGGACTTCCAAAAATTGAATATAAGAGTAACTGATATTCTAGAGGAACACAGGATTGATGTCTTCTTATGGACTTGAAAGGATAACATCCAATATGACGTTTGACTTTGGGAACTTGATTCATTGGAGAAAGCATTCAGGTTGGAAATAAAAATTAAATTTATGCCAACAAGGAAGCCTACCACTAACATATATAAAGATGGAAATGTTGCTACTCCTATACTTCCACAACCTACAAGGTTTATATCACAACAATTGGAAGAAAAAAGAGCAAAATGGCTTTGCTACAATTGTGATAGAAAATACACTAAAGGTCATAAGTGTGCTGAGAAGAGATTATTTTACATAGATTGTGAAGAGGAGGAATAAAATGAACAAGAAACTTCAAAAGAAGAGGATATAAACCTGGAACCAACCCTACAAAAAGAACAAATGAGCCTAACCATATCCTATAATGCATTGGCAAGAATTACCACTCCTCAAACTCTCAATATAGAAGGACATATCAAGAAGAAAAAGGTAATAGTGTTGATTGATTCAGGATTACCCATAATTTTATTCATTGTAAGGTAGCCAAGGAATTGAATTGCTTCCTATACCCAACACGAGAGTGTCAAGTGATGGTTGCAAATCTAGGGACTATAAATTTCTCTGGAAAATTCCATAATATCAAGCTAACCATGGGGGAATATGTATTGAATATTCCAATGATTTCCATTCCAATGGGAGGTGCTAATGTTGTACTAGGAGTACAATGGTTACAAACTTTGGGCATGTTTGCCTTTAATTTTCAAGAACTTTTCTTGAAAAAAATTTTGGAAGGAAAGGAAGTTGAATTACAAGGTATCGCAGAGAAGTCGGGAAAGATAATAAGCTCTAATGTCATGACAAAGCTTCTAAAGAAATAATAACGAGGCGTAATTGCAAAATTATACTCACTAGAAGTTCCAACATCAAAATCATCTATTTCTCCAAATCTCCAAAAATTCTTGGACACTCATTCCAAGGTGTTTGAAACTCCCAAATGACTCCCACCTATTCGTGATCATGATCATGCTATTCATTTGATTATAGTAATTTTTCCTCTAAATATCATGCATTATAGATATCCTTATGTCCAAAACAACTAAATTGAACGTATGATTGCAGAAATGTTACAGGTTGGTATAATTCAACCTAGTTAAAGTTATTTCTCTTCTCCAATAGTGTTGGTGCACAAGAAGGATGGATCATGGGCATGCCTTTGGAATATAGGGAGCTCAATAAGCTCAATATTAAAGACAAATTTCCCATTCTTTTGATTGAAGAATTATTGGATGAATTGCATGGAGAAATTTATTTTACCAAGTTGGATCTTCGTTCAGAATATCATCAAATTATAATGAAGACTAAAGATATTCTGAAAACAACATTTCAAACTCATGATGGTCATTATGAATTTTTGGTCATGCTTTTTGGCCTTACCAATTCACTTTCTAGATTTCAAGGGTTGATGAATTCCATTTTTAAACCCTTTCTTAGAAAATTTGTGTTATTAGTTTTTGATGATATACTAATCTACAACAGTTCTTGGAAAGATCATGTTCAACATGTTTAAAGGGTGCTCAAACTATTGGAAGAGAAACAAGTATTTGGAAAAACCTCCAAATGTTTCTTTGGAGTAGAAGAGGTGGAATATCTGGGTCATATTGTATCTCGGGAGGGTGTTAAGGTAGATGATAAAAAAAATTAAAGCCATTAAGGAATGGAAAGTCCCCACAACCATAAAGAATTTGCAAGGATTTCTTGGGTTAACAGGGTATTATCACAAGTTTGTTAAGAATTATGGGAGAATGGCAGCACCTCTAACAAAATTATTGAAGAAAGATGAATTTTCATGGACTCTTGAAGAAACTAAGGCCTTTGAACATCTTAAAGAGGCAGTGTGCCTAGAACCGGTCTTAGTTATGTTAGACTTCACAAAAACCTTTATTGTGGAATGTGATTCATCAGGAAATGGAATTTGTGTTGTTTTAATGCAATAAGGAAGACCCATTATTTTTGAAAGTCATCCACTCATAGGAAAGTATTTACAGAGATATATTTATGAGATGGAAATGTTGGCAATACTACATGCACTAAATAAATAGTGAACTTACCTAATGGGAAGACACTTCAAGGTAAAAATTGATCATGATAGTCTTAGATATTTTTTGGACCAAATACTATCTTCAGAAGAGAATAAAAAATGGGTCACAAAAATGTCGGGTTACGACTTTGAAATCATCTACAAAAAATGGAAGCTAAATGTTGTTGCAGATGCACTCTCAAGAAAGGATTAGGAGGTGGAAGTATTTCTTTTTTCCATTTCTATTATCCAACCAGATTTGATAACAGAAGCAAGGGAGGAATGGAAGAATGACGAAGAAGTGTGGACACTCATTAAAAATTTGCAGCAAGATCCCAGTACATCTAATACATTTATTTGGAAAAATGATTCCTTATGGTACAACGATCGCTTATATCTTTATAAGAATTCCCAACTAAAACAAAATATTCTCTTGGAATTACACACCTCTCCCATTGGAGGACACTCAGTATTTTTAATAACTTACCATAGGGTGAAGAAAAAAAAATTCGTGTTTGGCTACTCAACTAGGCCATAGCTCATCTTATCATCCTCAATCTGATGGGAAAACTGAGATATTGAACAAATGTTTGGAAGGATATCTTCGTTGTTTTGTATATGATAAAAAAACACAATGGGTCAAGTGGTTACCTTTGGCTAAATGTTGGTATAACACTTCCTTCCATACTAAAGCAAAAATGACCCCATTTATGGCACTTTATGGATATCATCCACCATCCATCACATCATCTTTAAGAGAAAATTCTTAGGTTCAAGCAGTGGAAGATCACCTCGAGCATCAACAACAAGTTCTCCATCTCCTAAAGGATAACCTAAATTTGGCACAAAATTTAATGAAACAAAAGGCAGATCAACATCGCAGGGAGAGAATTTTTGACGTAGGAGACTGGCTAGTTTTACATCTACAAACATACAAACAAATTTCACTAAAATAAGCTAAGAAGGATAATAAGTTATCACCAAAATACTATGGTCCTTACAAGGTGTTACAAAAGATTGGTACTATGGCATACAAATTGGAGCTTCCTACTTCTTCTCGATTGCACTCAGTTTTTCATGTTTCATGCTTAAAGAAGGTTATAGGTGACAAAATTCTAGTTCAAACAATATTTTCAAAACTTGATGAGGAAGGAAAAATTATATTGGAACCTGAAGCAGTCACGGAAAAAAGAACTCGACAGCAACAAAATCGATCAATTTCAGACTATCTCATCAAGTGGAAGAACTTACCCACTGAAGATTCCACATGGAAGGATGAGAATTTTATACAAAAACATCCAAAGTTGCTCAAGCATTGAGGACAACCATTTTTTGAAGGAGAGGGGCATGTTAGGTCCCTATATTACTAGTATAGTCCCTTATTATTGTGGTTTAGTCCCCATATTGTTATTATTGTGTCCCATAAAACCCCACTATTGCTATTGTTAGCCCTTAGATTATTATTTTTAGGTTGGCTAGGATTATATTGTGACCCCATGGACTCCTATATATAGAAAGGAGGTTTTGTCATTTGAACCATCCAAGAAATGTTCATTTATGTAATGTAAAGGAGGTTTTCTCCTCGAAGTGTCTTATTTAAAAGATGTTGATCTCTCTATTTTTTTTAGTTGATTTCATAATAGTATGGCCTCCATAGAGAGACTTTCCATAGTGGCAAGTTTTGTTTCTCTCTCTTGCAACATCTCTCTCAACCTTTTGTTTTATACTTGTAACTGCTCCTTCATAACTGACTCTCTTAGTCTCAAGTCACTCAAATCCTTTCCCATTTCGGTGACTTTATCCTCCATGAGGCCCATCTCTTCTACATTAATGTATTTGGTAAGTTGCATCCATCTATGTGTTTTTCCTCTCTCTATGTCCAAATCATAGAGGAGTGTGACTTCAAACTTTTCGGTTATAATCCTACCTCCCTCAAAAAATTTGAAGTAGGAATCTAAATTGGGTTGTGGATTAGGCTCTTGAAGCTCTTTGGGGAATTTTCACTTGCTTTTAAGATGGTTGCTCCATCCTATAGCTCATTTTTATGCTCATGTAGCATCCCCTGTTTTTCCTGTAGCAACCCATGTTTCTCTTGTAGCTCTTATTTTTCTGCTTGCTCAAGGGAAATTTGTGTCTTGGGTATATTGAAGGTCACTTCCCTAGTGGCGGGCCTTCCCAAAGATGTCGCGAGTGGCTTGGTTTTAGTCTTAGGAGGGGTAATTTCTTTAATATTTCCTTCACTAGGCCCCACTTCTTCCCTTTTACTTGGTGAATCATAAATAGTGATAGGGACCTTTGAAGGCTTAGGTTTCAATGAAGACCTCCTTTTCCATGTCTACAAAATTAGTCCAAAACAAAAGGGTCATGTTGACGGGAAAATTTGTCCAGCCAACAACAGGGGATCTCCCCGGTAAAATGTCCCAACTAGACTCTAAACCATTTGGAATAGGGATCCCATCTTGGGTGTGGGTCCGGCTACCGCTTAATTCTCCTTTCCTTGGGTCTTGGTACGACTCTATAAACCTACGGATACACACTTATTCGAACAATACAAGACACATGATTGATGAATTAAATGAACATACAACACTATGCGTAGCAAGCTGAATAATGAAGCATGGGGCCAAAGGAAATGATGTCAACAACATATCGTTAGGGTCATGCTTGTACGATGTTATAACCACAAAAGAAACAATTCTTTATGGCAAAATACCCTTCACTTCCTTAAATGGTTTGGGTGATAATATAAATATCAGTAAACAAAGTTATTAACATTCATTGAGAAAGAGCAATAAACTTAGCACCATTAACGCATGTTTAGAAAAATATAATGCATAAATGATGTAATTGGAGACAGTTTCATTAATAAAAATATGTTATAAACTAAACACAAAATACTCATAGTGTTCACACATTGACCAACATAAGATCCAAAAAAGGAGTTAACAAATTCTTGTATTCATACTGAAAAATGTGTAGTCCTTCTATACAATACTCTATATCTCTTTTAGTCCCAAACAAAAGGTCCTCTTTGATTTCCCGAACGAGGTATTTATAACACAAAACTTTCCCTTTGGGCTTCCGACTTTCCGCCTTTCGGACCGTTGGGCTGCCCTGCGACCTGGTGTATTATGCGACCTGCAACCTGGTGGATCCTGCAACCTGCGACCTGACAGATTTTGTGACCTGTGACCTTCTTTGTTCTGCGATGTGTCCAGTGCCTTGATCATTTTATGAGCTAAGTGATTTCTAGGTCGGGAATGATCACTTGTAGCTGGTCTCATAGGTAGGTCTACCACGCTTGATAATCTGCAGCAATCGGGGTGACCAGAGGTGTGTCTTCCTTTAATCTGTGTATGCATTCGAGTGCATTTGGAATTAGGGTATCTCTTTTTATATTAAACTGATTTGAAAAGTATGCCAACTTAGTGTAGATTCGCACTGGTGTCACAATAAACCAGACTAGATTTTCCCTTGATGCATGTAGATCTCGGGAAGCTGCTGCTTGCTCGATGGGTTGCATGAAGGCTTTGATATCTTGATCGATTTGCTACCAAGTCTTGTCTTCACTCAGAGGGCCAGGAGAGGAATGTGATGTAACTCAGCCATTGATTCTATGCCACTGATCAAGTGATCATATGTGGTCATCACCTTCTCCAGATATTTGACCAGCTTTTCCTTAGATTGTACCCCAATTTGAATCTGAGCCTTATCATTCTGGGTACTGATCCAGTCCCTCTTCTTCAAGGTAGCTGGAGCTTGTGGGTATGCATTGGACCATTCTAGGACGCGATCTAAAGCAGTGCAGGCCTCTTTAAGCTAGGCGTTATTTTTCTTTGTTTTAGTCTGAGCCTTCAGCAGTGGTGCAATAGTTTGGTTTATAGAAAACATCTCTCTGTACACCTGCCTTATAGTGACTTATAGTGTGACCACCTCTCCTTGGATGGTCAGTGTTGTTTTGTATGAGGAAGTGTTGCGAGCCTGCAGCTGTTGTACCTCTTCTGTTAGGTCCCCATATTACTAGTATAGTCCCTTATTGTTGTTAGTGTAACCCCCTTATTGTTATTATTATACCCTTGTAACCCCAATTTTGTTATTATTGTACCCTTAAATTATTATTGTTAGGTCAGCTAGGATTACATTATGGGCCACTAGGATTACATTATGGCCCCATGGACTCCTATATATAGAAAGGAGGTTTTGTAAATTGTATCATCCAAGAATTGTTCATTTATGTAATGTATTGGAGGTTTACCCCTCGAAGTGGCTCATTTCTAAGGCGTTGATATCTCTTTTCTTCTCTTTTTGGAGCTGGTTACACAACATTTGGTATCAGAGCTTTGGATTCTAGGGTTTCGCTGCTCCAAACAGGTCATCGTGGAATTTTAGCTATAATTTTCTCTGATTTGAGCTTAAATGTATAGAATGCAGAAGGCAAAATCCCCAGGGAATATTTTCTAAAAATTTCAGAGCTTGGTTCGCAATATTTTCAGAGATATGATCTGTGGAAGTTAGGTCTTTTTTCAGGCTCCTAAACAGGTCATCGTGGAATTTGCACTATAAATTTTTTCTACGAAGGTTTAGAATCTGAAATTTGTATGGTGCGAAGCTGAAATCCTGATAAAATTCGTCAAAAAAATTCAGAGCTTGGTTCACAAATTTTTCGAGATATGATCTGCGGAAGGTAGTGCTTTTTCAGGCTCCTGAATTTTATCTCAAAGAGGTGATCGTGGGAAAAGTTCAATAACTCTCTCTCTAGGCATCGGATTGGAGTGCCGTAAAAAGTGGTCACAAGTACATGGAATTTAGTTTCTTGGCTATCAATTTTAGTGACAAAGGATGAAACAGTGACACGTGGTAAGTTGTACAAGTTCACTCTACTGAACCAGTCCATAATTAGGTCATTGTGGGAGATTGGACACAACTTTGTCTTGGAGAATCCAAATCAGGTCAGACCTATGGCATTCGAAAGATAATTCAGAGGGCTACATCAGTACTGAAATTCAGATATTGAATTGTTGCAATCATAGAGATAATCCAATTTCAATATCGAGCTCCTCAAAAGCAAGAAAAAGGTGTGTATTTGTTTTCCGAATTGCATAAGTCTTGTTTGAAGAATCAATTTTAATTGATTCCAAGGGCATATTCTAGAATAGATATCAGTATTGGGTTCTAAAAGATGCCCCGTAAAAATAATTCAACATCCATTAAGTCTTTAGAAGGCTCTACTATGACTCATGAAGATGAAGAATTGCAACATGATCTATCAAAATTACAAGAGCAAGTGAAACAAATTTCACTCTCTCAAAGAGAAACAAAAAATGAAATGGAAGTTTTGAAGAAAGGCATGGAAGCAAAGATGGACGGCCTAAAGATAGGCGTGGAAGCTAAGATGGATAGCGTGGAATCTAAGATGAAAGGCATGGAAGCTAAGATGGATGGCATGGAAGCTGGCATGGAAGCTAAGATGGATGACATGAAAGACAACATGGAAAACATGAAGAATGATCTAAAATTAGACATCAAAGGTTTGACAAAGTTGATACAATAAATGTTTCCTAATGGTGAAAAGATAGTAGAATAACCTCATGATGAGAACAAAATAAATGTTAATCGTGATTTCATAAACTCTAATGTTGGCGGGAAGAACCACCATATTCCAAAAATGGATATGAGGAAGTTTGATGGAAAGGATCCTGTAACATGGATACTACAGATGGAGCAATATTTTGATCTCCATAACGTGCAAAACACACAAAGGTACGCATTGCAACTTTACATTTAGAACAAAATACATTTGTATGGTATCGATGGCTTTGCTCCCGTAAAAAAATTGTCACTTGGTCAATTTTTACGGAGGAAATGATGGCACATTATGAGGATACAAAGAGCAACACCTTCTTTAGCCAATTGATAAATCTCAAACAAAAGGGTTTAGTGGGGCAACACATTGAGGACTTCCAAAATTGAATATAAGGGTAACTGATATTCCAGAGGAACACAGGATTGATCTCTTCATAGGTACTCTAAAGGATAACATCCAACATGAAGTTCGTGTTTTGGAACCTGATTCATTGGAGAAGGCATTCAGGTTGGCAAGAAAAGTTGAATGTAAAATTATGGCGACAAGGAAGCCTACCACTCAATTCTATAAAGAAGGAAGTGTTGCTACGCATAGATTTCCACAACCTACAAGGTTGACACCACAACAATTGGAAGAAAAAAGAGCAAAAGGGCTTTGCTACAGTTGTGATAGCAAATACACTAAAGGTCATAAGTGTGCTGAGAAGAAATTATTTTACATAGATTGTGAAGAGGAAGAAGAAAATGAACAAGAAGAGGATATACATGGAACCAGCCCTAGAAGAGGAAGAAATGAATCCGACCATATCGTGTAATGCGCTGGCAGGAATTACCACTCCTCAAACTCTCAAGATACAAGGACAAATCAAGAAGAAAAAGGTAATAGTGTTGATTGATTCGGGTAGCACCCATAATTTTATTCATTGTAAGGTAGCCAAGGAATTAAATTGTTTCCTATACCCAGCACCAGAATGTCAAGTGATGGTTGCAAATGGAGGAACTATAAATTGCTCTGGAAAATGCCATAATATCAATCTAACCATGGGGGAATATGTATTCACTAGTCCAATGCTTTCAATTCCTATGGGAGGTGTTGATGTTGTACTAGGAGTACAATGGTTACAATCTTTGGGGACAGTAGCTTTTAATTTTCAAGAACTTTTCTTGAAATTTTTTTCAAAAGGAAAGGAAGTCGAATTACGAGGTATTGAAGGGAAGCCGGGAAGGATAATAAGCTCTAATGTCATGACAAAGCTTCTAAATAAAGAACAATGAGGCGTAATTGCACAATTATGCTCACTAGAAGTTCCGACATCAAAATCATTTATTTCTGCAGATCTCCAACAAGTCTTGGACAATCATTCCAAGGTGTTTGAAACCCCCAAAGGACTCCCACCTATTCGTGATCATGATCATGCTATTCATTTGATTCCAGGAAGTGTTCCTCCAAACATCAGGCCTTATAGATATCCTTACTTCCAAAAGAGCGAAATTGAATGTATGATTGCAGAAATGTTAGAGGCGGGTATAATTCAACCTGGTCAAAGTTCTTTCTCTGCTCCTGTAGTATTGGTACACAAGAAGGATGGATCATGGCGCATGTGTCCGGATTATAGGGAGCTCAATAAGCTCACCATTAAAGATAAATTTCCCATTCTGTGATTGATGAATTATTGGATGAATTACATGGAGCAATTTATTTTACCAAGTTGGATCTTCGTTCAGGATATCATCAAATTAGAATGAAGACTGAAGATATTCCAAAAATAGCATTTCGAACTCATGAGGGTCATTATGAATTTTTGGTCATACCTTTTGGCCTTACCAATGCACCTTCTACATTTCAAGGGTTGATGAATTCCATTTTAAAACCCTTCCTTAGAAAATTTGTGCTAGTATTTTTTGATGATATACTAATCTACAGCAGGTCTTGGAAGGATCATGAACATGTTGACAGGGTGCTCAAACTATTGCAGGAGAAACAATTATATGCAAAAACATCCAAATGTTTCTTTGGAGTACAAGAGGTGGAATATCTGGGTCATATTATATCTCACGAGGGTGTTAAAGTAGACCCTAACAAAATTAATGCCATTAAGGAATGGAAAGTCCCCACAACCATAAAGAAGTTGCGAGGATTTCTTGGGTTAACAGGGTATTATCGCAAGTTTGTTAAGAATTATGGGAGAATAGCAGCACCTCTAACAACATTATTGAAGAAAGATGCATTTTCATGGACTCCTGAAGCAACTAAGGCCTTTGATCATCTTAAAGAGGCAATGTGCCTAGCACCGGTCTTAGCTACGCCAGACTTCACAAAAACCTTTATTGTGGAATGTGATGCCTCAGGAAATGGAATTGGTGCAGTTTTAATGCAGGAAGGAAGACCCATTGTTTTTGAAAGTCGTCCAATCAAAGGAAAGTATTTACAGAAACCTATTTATGAGAAGGAAATGTTAGCAATACTACATGCACTAAAGAAATGGCGAACTTACCTAATGGGAAGACACTTCAAGGTAAAAACTGATCAAGATAGTCTTAAACACTTTTTGGAACAAAGACTATCGTCAGAAGAACAACAAAAATGGGTCACAAAGATGTTGGGTTACGACTTTGAAATAATCTACAAAAAAGGAAAGCTGAATGTTGTTGCAGATGCATTCTCAAGAAAGAATGAAGAGGTGGAAGCATTGCTTTGTGCCATTTCTATTATCCAACCAGATTGGATAACTGAAGCAAGAGATGAATGGAAGAAGGACAAAGATGTATGGACACTCATTCAAAAGTTGCAAGAAGATCCTAGTACATCTGATACATTTAGTTGGAAAAATGATTCCTTATGGTACAAAGATTGCTTATATCTTTGTAAGAATTCCCAACTAAAACAAAAGATTCTTCTGGAATTGCACATTTCTCCTTTAGGAGGACACTCAGGATTTTTAAAAACTTACCACAGGGTGAAGAAAGAATTTTTTTGGGATGGCCTTAAATCTGATATTCGAAAGTTTGTGGCGGAATGTTTGGTTTGCCAGCAGAATAAAGTGGAAACAATTAAGACCCCAGGACTTCTACAACCTTTATCCATTGCAAGTCAACGTTGGGAGGAGATTTCAATGGATTTTATCACAGGTTTACCTAAGTCCGAAGGAAAGAGTGTCATCATGGTGGTAGTTGATAGACTTATCAAGTATGCACACTTTTGTGCATTATCTCATCCATTTAAAGCAAGTACAGTTGCTACTACATTTATGGATAGAATTCAAAAGCTACATGGAAGCCCAAGGGTCATTGTGAGCGACAAAGATCCCATTTTTACTGGAAATTTTTGGACGGAGTTATTTTCTTGTTTGGGTACTCAATTAGCTCATAGCTCATCTTATCATCCTCAATCCGATGGTCAAACCGAGATAGTAAATAAATGTTTGGAAGGATATCTTCGTTGTTTTGTATCTGATAAACAAACACAATGGGTCAAGTGGTTACCTCTCGCTGAATGGTGGTGTAACACTTCCTTCCATACTGCAGCAAAAATGACCCCATTTATGGCACTTTATGGATATCATCCACCATCGATCACATCATCTTTAAGGGAAAATTCGAAGATTCAAGCAGTGGAAGATCACATCGAGCATCAGCAAGAAGTTCTCCAACTCTTAAAGGATAACCTGAATTTGGCACAAAATCGAATGAAACAACAGGCAGATCAACATCGCAATGAGAGAAGTTTTGATGTAGGAGATTGGGTATTTTTACGGCTACAACCATACAAACAAATGTCCCTCAAGCAAGCTAAGAAGGATAATAAATTATCACAAAAGTACTATGGTCCTTACAAGGTGTTGCAAAAGATTGGTTCTATGGCATACAAATTGGAGCTTCCTGCTTCTTCACGAGTACATCCAGTTTTCCATGTTTCATGCTTAAAGAAGGTTATAGGTGAAAATCTTCCAGTTCAAACAATATTGCCAGAATTTGATGAGGAAGGAAAAATCATATTGGAACCTGAAGCGGTCACGGAAACAAGAACTTGACAACTACGGAATCGATCAATTTCAGAGTATCTCATCAAGTGGAAGAACTTACCCACTGAAGATTCTACATGGGAGGATGAGAATTTTATACAGAAGCACCCAGAGCTACTAAAGCGTTGAGGACAACACTTTTTTGAAGGAGAGGGGCATGTTAGGTCCCTATATTACTAGTATAGTCCCTTATTATTGTTAGTGTAACCCCTTTATTGTTATTATTGTACCCTTGTAACCCCCATTTTGTTATTATTGTACCCTTAAATTATTATTGTTAGGTTGGCTAGGATTACATTGTGGGCCACTAGGATTACATTATGGCCCCATGGACTCCTATATATAGAAAGGATTTTTTGTAAATTGTATCATCCAAGAATTTTTCATTTATGTAATGTATTGGAGGTTGCCCCCTCGAAATGGCTTATTTCTAAGGTGTTGATATATCTTTTCTTCTATTTTTGGAGCTGGTTACACAACATCTTCTTCCAATGCTTTCTTTTCCAGCTCTACCTTGGTTTTTTTCTGCTCCGAAGCCTGCAGCATGTTCTGTAAGGCAACAATTTCTTTGCTCATCCTGCTAACATTATCCTCCGTGGAAGCTACAAATGTTGTGACGGCTGAGGCGATCATTACTGGATTCGTCTGAGTGTCTAGTACGATATCCTTGTCGGTGGTAGCTGTGAGAGGTGTAGTGCGATCTCACGCTAGTCATATCCTCTTTTCTTGCCGAATCTTGTGTGAGAATTGGTCATAAGAGATCCTGGTCAGATCAAATACTTCTTCATCTTGTCCCACAACAACGCCCAATTCTGAGAGGGCAACGCGAGTTGTACTCACAGGGCTCGTTTGAAGCATCTCGATATCAGTATTAGGAGGAGGCGTCTTGCTGCCCTTTTCCTCTTCAATTTCCTTGTCTTTTTCCCTCCTATATTCTTCCTCCTTCCTCCTTTGTTCAGCCGCCAGTCTGTCCTGCTCTTCCTTTATGAGTCGTTCAGCTTCCGCTTTATCTTGGCTTTATTTTAACCGGTGTTCGCTTTCAGCCCTGTCTTGCTCCTATTTCCTTTTCTGCTATTCTTCCCTCTTCCTCTACTCTTCCTCTTTCCTTTTGCGGGCTTCTTCTTTCTTCATCTTTTTTGGGTCATATTTTACTTGCTTCCCCTTCTTTTCCTGTTCTGCTTTGGCCTTCTCTTCAGCCTCCTTTTGAGCTTTAGCCTCTCTTTCTCATTGTTGGACCACGGGATTGGGTGCTATCTCTATAGTTGTTTCCTTGGATGATGAAGCTCCCCTGGTGGTCTGTGCTCTTTCTTCTAAGGTCTGGCCGTCTTGGCCTTCCTGACCTTCTTGATCGACGGATTCATCTGGGGCATACTCCCTATCTTTATTGTACCAGTTTCATATTATGTCTTCAGTGGAGCAGTTAGTGTGTTGATAGCTCCACCTGAATTTGGCTCATTTGCAATGTGCGGGGATGATCCTGTTAGGGTCATATGTCCGGTGCGCCATAGTGGGAAAATGGAATCCTTTCATCTGCTCGGTTTCTGCCTCCACTCCTCTGAAATATTTGACTGTATAGGCCCCGATGGTGAGTGGTAGAGTTGGCCATGGCTTTTTCTTTCCCTTGGTCAATACTTTGGTCAACCCTCCAGGCATCTGATAGCATACTTCCTGGAGCAGGAGTTTGTCTGTCGCAAACTTGGGCAGTGCGTGAGGGGATTTTAGGGACCCGAACACTCTAATAGTAGTAGATTCTGCATCCAGGAACCAATGGGCTACTTGAGTTATTGTTTCCATTGCCCACCAGGACATGCAAGGAGCCTCCATCCCAAATAATCTACGATAGAGGGCTGGGATACAAATATATGATATTGACTCCATATCTTGCTTGTACTGGGACTCCCAAAACACCTTGAGATGCTTATGAATCGGGCCACTTTTCTTTGCTACCCAGTTGTGCGCGAATCCGTCGAAGCTGTACCTTGCACAAACTGCATCTAAAAGGTACGAAGCCATGTAAAACTTGGATGAAAAATTGTCGTCAAGGGCAAGTGCTGATTTGATGTTATATTTGAGGGCTGCCATGATTATATTGGCCCAATTAAAGCAGGTGTCGTGTACTGTGATGGCGTACATGAGACAGACCCATGTACCACTGAAACTGGTCACATCCGGGCGGCCATAGATTCTACACAGCATTGCGGCCATAAGTTTGTATGTCATTCTAAGGCCTTGCATCGGATATTCTTAGTCCTTTTTAACCCGGAAATTCTTCGATTCTTTCCACCATCCTTTCAAAATATCGGGTATGGGCACGACATGGGTCTGACACCATTCTTTTTTGAGTGTCTTCTCCTTGGCAGGAAATCTACAATACACCTCGGTGTCTTGTCCTTTCAGAGCAGCCACAACATCCCCGACATGATCCCATATAACCCGGTGTTCGGGATCGACTCTCTGCAAGATCCATTCTATAATCTCTGCACAAGGGAATACTGGCGGGTGGGCCCTTGCATAATGCAACTTGGACCGTTTTACCTGTATATATACCTATCTATCTGGAAGGTCCTCTGGGAAATCGGGTTTGGTGAATTCCTAGTATATTTGGTACCAGGTCATGCTGTCTCCCTAGCCAAGGTACATACTAAGTCCCCATACATGGGGGCAAGGGAGAATTGTAACTCCTCTTCTTCCAAAAATTCCACCTCAGGACTTTTTTTCCTCTTTCGGACTGTTAGGGGACCCATGTCGCTTGAGGCTGACGAGATGGATACGAAACTTAGCTCTTCTTCAATATTACCTAGTATTTTCAGAAAACCATCCCACGATAATACAGACTTCATATTATTACTAATAGGGCTATATTTGACGAAGTATGGCCAAAGGAATGGGAAAAATTGCGACCTAGCGACCTTTCGACCAGGTCGCTGAGTCGCTGGGTCATGCAGGGGTGCGTTCAATAGGAAATGCGACTTAGCGACCTGGCAACCGGGTCGCTAGGTCGTTGGGTTGCTGATTGATCAAATTGCAAGGAAATGCGACTTAGTGACCTAGCGACCGGGTCACTGGTTCGCTGGGTCTCTGATTGATCAATTTGAAATGAGATGCGACTTAGCGACTTAGCAACCTGCAACTAGGTCGCATGGTTGCAAGGTTGCAGAGTCACACTAGGCCTCGAATGGGGAACATGGATGGGCTGAGAGCAGAAAGAATAGATCTGGAATGTAAGCATGCCAGGGCTCACGGGAATCAAATCCTATGGTAAGCATGAATTTTTAAAGAGTATCGGTGAGGAAAAACGGGGAGAAACAGGCAGTCATAATAAGGAAAAAGTAAGAGGAAATGACAACTTACCCGAAAAAATGCGCTTCAGTCGGACTATTAGAAGCGTTTTCCTTCTTCTTTGCGCGAGTGAAATGTGACCTAGCGACCTCCCTATTTATAAAAGGGTCATGCATGCAAGCAATTAATGAGGTCGCTGGGTCACAAATTTCCATGCTTAAGAGAGTCGCGACCTCGCGACCTTGCGGCCTTGCGACCTAGAGGGTCGCGGGGTCGCAAGTTCGCTAAGTCGCGATTTTGAAGTTTGAATGAGATTTGTGACTTGGCGACCTGATAGGTCGCTAGGTCACAAATAGGGAAAAAAACCCTATGTTGCGACTCAACAACTTGAGGCTTTTCCTGAAATAGACTTGAACTTTAGATTTTGACTTAGCTTCTCGATGCTCAGGGGGCTAAAAAAAAAAATTTATATGGTGAATTTTTGGAGGGTGTTGTAGAGGCTACAAAAAATGGCGAATCACTGGTAGGGTCCATAATCTCTACTAATGATTTATTTTTGTGGGGGGGGGTGGGGGAGGGGGCCTTAGTAGGTTGTTCCTTTCACCCTTAGGTTTCCATGATTTTTTCCTTTTGTACCTTGCGAGGTTGCTTTGCCTACTTGCCTGTTTAGGTGTTGGTTGACCGAGATTTTACTTCTGTATTCCGGACCGAAAGGGTTGGAGTACTTCATGGATTTCCAGGATCCAGTATAGTTATTTCGTCCTCATTGTGTTGCTTCGTTGCCTGCGAACCTCGCGGTCCCAGCGGAGTCACTGCCTAGGAGTCACGGACGTTTCTCCGCTATCGGCGAGCCTGGTCAGTATCCCGGCGGAGTCGTCGCATCACCTCTCTACGCAGGAAGCCTTTCTTGATCCTTTACCCTTTATTGGTGTGCTACTGCACTTATTTTAAATGTGCTCAAGGCACTTATTTAGATTTTCTCAGGGCACTTATTTGATAGAGGCAATTTTGCCTGGGTGGATGAGGGATCCCGAATTATTTTACTTGCAAGAGAGGTTTATCCTTGTCTGTATGAGGACTTTAGGTTTTCCCGGATATCCTTGCGTCACCCGAAGTTAGCCTTGTTCCCTTTCAGTCTAGTTGCCACTTTAACCAAATTTCTTTCCACATACACCCTTTCAGGCTTGCTAGGTGAGCTATCTACACTTAGTAGCCCGGACTAGGTCATGTTTTACCTTTAGGTGTCAATCACGGACAAGCTCCTGCCACCTTTTTTTATTTTCAGGAAAGAATTTTCACCAGCATAGATTCTGGCACAGCATGCTAATTGTGTGACTTCTACAATGCCTTCCGCCTTTTGTTCCTAGAAGGACACTTATATTAAGGCGTTGATTGAATAAGCGCTTTTATTACGGGAAATGAAAAATTGAAAACTAAACAGAAAACAAAAAAATATGGTACAGGGGTGGTGATGGCCCTCCTAGGGCCGTTAAGTGAATTAGTGCTTGAGGTCATGCCCATTTACTGGGAGGAGCTCGATTCTTCCCTCTATAGTTTGCAATCTGAAAGTGTGGGAACCTAGACTCTCTTTAATCTGGAATGGACCTGTCCAAAGGGCTTGGAATTTGGAATGTTTCCCTTTCTCCTCGTGAACTTTATCCCATTTAATAAAAAGGTCTCCTACTTCAAAAATTTTATTCCCGATGGAATTTTTATCAAACCATCTCTTAATCCGACTTTGGTGGATGTTGAATTTTTCCCGGGTTTTTTTCCTTTCCTCCTCCAGTTTCAATAATGTGTCAATTTGGGATTACAAGGTGGGGCATGGGTGCCATGGGTCTCTTGGGACAACTGGAGGGCTAGGAGAGATAGGTGGGGAGGAAGGATGGCCTCTTTTCCATATACAAGAAAAAATGGGGAGGTGCCGAGCGAAGATTTGGGTGTGACCTGATTAGCCCAAAGGGCATTATGGAGGGTGTTATGCCAGTTTCATTGGTGGGACAACAGGGTCTTTTTGATGATGTGCATAAGGTTCTTATTAGTCGACTCAGCTAACCCATTCCCTTGGGGGTAATATTTTGTAGAGTGTTTAAGCACAATACCATTTTCCAAAGCAAAATCATACAACTTGAAAGACGAAAAATAAGTTGCACTGTCAAAAACAAGGGAGGTTGGAACGCCAAACCTGGTCATGATACAATGAGTGACAAAATCTATACCTCTTGATCGTTGATTTGGCGTATTGGTATCGCTTCAACCCACCTGGTGAAATAGTTGGTAGTGGTGAGGATATACCGGTGTTGCTTGGAGGAGTGCGGTAAGATTTCTCCAATCACGTCCAACCCCCATTGTTGAAAAGGTTCCTCTACTGCCACCGACTGTAATGGAGCGGCTGGCTGTGTTTCCCGGTTGGTGAATTTTTGACATTGAGCACACTTCCGTACATATGTGTGAGAATCCTTGAAGAGGGTTGGCCAATATTAGCCAGCACGCATAATTTTGTGGGCAGTGGTATCACCTGCATAATGCCCTCCGGCTGGTCCATCGTGTAGTTCGGTCAGGATGCTTTGTGCTTCATCGTGTTCCAGGCAGCGTAGTAGGACTCCATTGTAATGTTTCTTGAAAATTTTTCCTTGTACTAACTGGTAGGATGCAGCTTTTAGCCTTATTTCCCATTTCTGCCGAGCAGTTAAAACAGGATCCACAACACCGTGGGCCAAATATTTCAAAATGTTGGAGTACCAAGAAATTTTTCCCTGCTGAGGCACGTTGTCAATCTGATACATGTCGATTTCTTGCTCCTAGCATTATTCTTCTCACCCACGTGAATGTCCAGCCTCCGCGGCCATTTGGCAGAGTCCTTAACCTTTAACAGTATGTGTCGGTTTGAACTCTAGGTCATACTCTTGGAGACATGTCATCCAGTTTCCTCGTCTTTTGCCTAGCTCTTGCTACACGAAAAGTGAGCGAATAGCTGGGTGAGGGACGAACACCGTGACATGGTTCTTCAAGATGTATGGACGAAAAAGCTTGACCGCTTTGTATATTGCGTAAGCCTGCTTGTCAATCTTGGGGTAATTCAGTTCAACACCTTGCAAACCGACACTCATGAATGATATGGGTCATTCATTGTCGTTAGCATATTTTTGTGTGAGGACAGCCGCGAGTGATGAATCCGAGGCAAAGGTATATAAGATGAAGCCTTTGCTAAAGTCTGGGATTTGGACGGATGGTGCTTCTGCAATGGCCTGCTTGATCTTACCGAATGCTTCCTTCTCGGGTAGATTCCATTTGAAGCTTGCATTCTTTTTAATCATCCCTTGCAAAGGCCTGACTATTTGGGAAAAATTTGATGTGAATTTCCGTACAAAGTTGATTTTCCCAACGAAGGATTGCATGGCCTTTTTGCTACTAGGAGGTGGAATCTGGGAGATGACCTTCGCTCGCTCTAGATCTACAACTATACCATTCCTAGTTATGATATGACCCAGCAAATTCCCCTCGGACATAGCGAAGACAATTTTCTTTGGGTTGAGTGAGATCCCATACTTTCTACATCTTTTGAAAATCTACCTGAGGTGATGTAAGTGATCGCCTTTGTGCTTTGAAAACACGGTGACATTATCCAAGTATACTACCACGCTTTGTCCTATTAGACCTCGGAAAGCTATGTCCATAGCCCGTTGGAATGTCGCCCCAACATTCATCAATCCGAAGGGCATGCACCTAAAAGCGAAAGTTCCCCATTTAGTCTGGAACGTAGTTTTTAATCTATCGGGTTCCACTACTAGTACTTGGTTATATCCAGAAAAACCATCCAACAACGACAACATCTTCGATCCAGATATGGCTTGCATTATCTGTTCCATAGGGGGAACTAGGTAGTTATCTTTGTCTGAGGCTCGGTTTAGGTTTCGAAAATCCACGCACAAATGGATCTCACTGGATTTTTTTCATACCAGAACCAGATTCGATACCCAAGTGGAGTGTCAGACTTTGAATATTATGCATGCATCCAAAAGCTTCTTAAGTTCTTTCTGAATCATTGGTTCCAACATAGGGTGCACTTTTCTTAGCTTTTTCTAGAAAGGCTTCACTCCTTCCTTCATAGGGATCACATGCTGAATAATTCGAGTGTCATAAGTACGCAGTTCATCATATGTCCAAGCGAACACGTCTCGGTATTTCCGGAACAGTCCGTTCATGAAAGCTTGCCTCTCCTGATCTGAACAATCTTTCCCGAGGTTGATGAACTTCAGGTCCTTATCTGTCCCTAAGTTCACCTGTTGATGGGCAAGAGTGGAGCTCTGTACTTTAGTGTTGGGGGGTCCGTGGAAATGGTTCTGCAGATCAAACAAATTTTCAAGTGACACTATTCCCTTGGGCATTGGATTTTCCTGGCGTTTCTCTCGTTCTTCCTGCAAGGCTTGATCATGGTCCGCTTCTTCTATCACTGCGTCTTTGAACACCTCGGTGTTAAGCATGAATTCAAGTACTTGTTGATCATCATCAAAGAGACGTAAATTAGTGATGTTATCTGGCACATATGCTTTATACACTATTTCAATAGAAAAACCATCCCTTAGAGGGGTGAACCTAGAAGTAGCGTTAGCCAGAGTATCAGCTACCACATTATGCATCCTAAGCATAGATGTAATACCAAACACATCAAAAGTAGAAATTAAACACCATACCTCTTGTTGGTAAGCTTTCAAGTGTAGAGATAGGCAATGGATGGTATTTCGTACCTGGCGAGTGATGATTTCGGAATCTCCGATAACCTTTAAGAATTTCACCTTTAGTTCTAATGCTTTTTTGAGTCCGAGGAATAAGGCCTCATATTCGATGATATTGTTGGTGCATTGAAATTCTAGCCGGCATGAGATCAAAAAATTGTTCTTTTGGGGGTCCAACAGGATGCAGCCCGCACCTGCTCCGTCATGCATCCTAGAGCCGTCATAATACAAGGTCCATACATCGTCTTCTGGTTTCTCTGTAACTGGGGGCTGGGGAGAGATTTCTGTTTAGTTTATGATGGGTACAGCTTGGTCTTCAGTGATGAGCATTAGCTCTGATTGGACGTCTTGGTTTACCGGGGACTGAGGGGGACGGTAACATCCGAAGATGGCATCTAAGAAACACATGCCAAGCTCTTCTTGGGAAAAGCTGACAGGTTCATTGGTAGCATCCAAGTCGGTCATAATATGTTTCATATAAGGTTCACTTTCAACTCTGATTTGGTTGTTTCGACCCTTGTAGGGAAGCCATAGGTGAGACCAATCGATAGCGAAGTACCCTTGTAGCTTACTAGACTATTCCCTGCTCAGCAAGAGACCGTAGGCTTCTGGGATGTATACAACTACTATGTCTATGCACTAGTGGACTCTGGAGTCGGAATATAGGCGGATGATGATGTTATTTAGTTCACCTACAGCGGGCACTTGCGATCTGTCGAGCTGAATAATCCTAGCATTATTTTTCTCTGGGAAGATGTTTAACTTCTTGCAGACAGAGTGAGGCATGACATTTGTGGAAGCACTGGAGTCGACCAAGAATTTATGAACGTTAAAGTTAAATATTTCAAAAGATAGGAGAAACGGGGGAGTGGATCCCCTAGAGTTTATATTTATGGCGTTCACAATAGATTGGAGGCTTGCACTAGCTTGGGCAGATGTGTTGCTCATGGGTTTGGTTGTTGAGGCGTTGGCGAAGGCTTTGAGGATAAACTCCCGTTGGTTGGTGATGCGGGCGAGCTCATAAAGAGAGATGTTGGCTCTAGTTTTCTTCATGTCCTCAACAATGTTGTAACCAGAATCAGAGTGTGGAATAGTCTCGGCGGGGGTTTTGGGTCACCCTACCGGCAGTTTTCTCTTTTTGTTTGTTCAGGTGTTGCTAGGAGTGGACTTCTTTGGAATAGCAGCTTGGTGCTCATTCCCTGGTGGTTATATTTTCCTTAAGAAGGCCCTCCTCTTCTCTTCGAAGGACTGTTCAGGAACTATTCCTTTGCTTCTTAGGCCATATTTTCACACAGGTTTGGCTTTAGGATCATTGGCCACGTTAATGTCGGTGATGGTATGGGTGTTTTCCCCGCGGATCACATCAAACGCAAGGACGGTAGACCCTGGTTATTCATCTGGGGGCAGGTTTTCTTCATTTTCAGAGACATCGTCTTCGCCTGCTTCCCCTGGGGTTTTATCGTCTAAGAGCTGATTCATTACCACAATCATGCTGCCAATCCATTGGGTGCATGTCTTCTCAGAGTGGGCGGCCTGGTGGAAAGAAAAAAAATTATCTTTTTCAATTTCTTCCACGTTAAGAACAACATTTGTGTTTGATGGGGGCCGGCTGATTGCGGGGGTATTCTTTCTGAAAAAAGGTTTTTGCGTCTTAGTGCCAGTAGTGGGTTCAATGCCTTTTCTCTTTATATCTAAGACTTCATTGGTTAATAACTTAAGGGACTTGGCTATACCTTCGAAGTCAAAAGTATCTTTGTCCTTATCCCCAGTTTTGGATGTGCAAGACTGGTTCCTTTTCAAGGTAGGTTTATGATCGTCTTGACCTTCATGGTCGATGACCCCTATGGAAAGCATGTTCATTTCTACGATAAGGGAAGTGGTGTAATTTGCTGCAAGGGTATCCCTAGCCTCGCGCTTTATGAATACGATGATTTCTCTAGGAAAAGACTTTGTGTAGTAGTCTATAGTGATGGAGTCATCCAATGCCAAGTTGGGGGGGGAATTTGTTCAATATGGTAGCAAAATTTTGATTAAAATCTCTGACCTTCTCTTTCTTTTGGAATTTGAGTGTACTCAACTCCGTGAGGAGCATGGAGGGGGTTTTGTCCTCTGAAAACTTCTGAAGGAAAGTGCGATGGAATTGATCCCATGAAGTAATGGAAGCACTTGGGAGAGACCGATACCAGGTGGCTGCTTTGTTCTCAAGGGTATGGGGAAAAACATGGCAGGCGACATCATATGCTTGGACTCTCATCATTTGCAGTGAAAGGTAGAAGTTTCTTATGTGGTCTTCGGCCAACGTGCCTTTCTCAGGGTCAAAATTGGGAAGGTGTTTTTCGGGGTGTCTAGGCATGTCATGAAGAGGGCCCTAGAGATCTAATGGAGATTGGACCATCTAGGCAAGCAGTTGTACCCACCTGGCATGCTCGTGCCCTATTTCTTACTCAGATTCACTTCCTGCACCCGACGTCGATGCTTCTCCTTCATGGTGGGAGTGCTCGCCTTGACGTCCCCTACGGTTTGCCATATTTCTAATGTTTCTCCAATTGTAGATGGGGCCTCTATTTTGGTTTTGATGGCGGTGGGCGGTATGGTGACCTTGGCCACGACCTCTGTTTCCCCGAACTCTATTCCCTTGGCCTCTATTTTCCTTGCCCCCCTCCCCCCCCCCCCCTCCCCCAGTGGAATGTGAACTTGGGTGTTATCATTTTGGGTCTGGTCAGGCTGAGGGCCAGCATGGGGCCCATTAATGTCGGGACCTTCCTCTTCTGCTCCTTGAGGCCCAGTAATAGGTTCATTATTCTCAACTACCGTTGTGACGTCTTCAACCATTAGATTTATCAATTAGGGCAGGGTATTTACAGGGGCACTGTCACGAGTGAGGTTGGCTGCGGGGGTCCTGGTATGGGTTAGAAAACTCATGACTGGAGTGATTTGCAAATCTCTGATGAGGTTGCGGAAATCGGGCACAAAACTCTTAACTGATCCTTGGTAACCTCATAATAAGGAGTTTCCTCCCCTTGGGCTTCTTCTAAAAGGGGGGGGGGGACCGGTGTCATCGTGTATGACCTTCCCTTAGGGAGTTTGTAACGGAATATTACTCGTGTGCTGGGAGCCTGCCATAGGCCCTCCTTCTAGCGCCAATTCTGTTGACGGGAAAATCTGTCTGGCCAACAGTAGGGGATCTCCCTGGTAAAAAGTCCCAACCAGACTCAAAACCGTTTGGAATAGGATCCTGTCTGGGGTGTGGGTTCAACTACCGCTTAATTCTCCTTTCCTTTGGTCTCAGTAGGACTCTATAAACCTACGGATACACGCTTATTCGGACGATACAAGACACATGATTGATGAATTAAATGAACATAAAACACTATGCATAGCATGCAGAATAATGAATCATGGGGCCAAAGGAAATTTTTTCCACAACATATTGTTAGGGTCATGCTTGTACGATGTTCTAACCACAAAAGAAACAATTCTTTATGGCAAAATACCCTTCACTTCCTTAAACGGTTTGGGTGATAATATAAATATCAGTAAAAAAAGTTATTAACATTCATTGAGAAAGTGAAATAAACTTAGCACCATTAACACATGTTTAGAAAACTATAATGCATAAATGATGTAATTGGAGACAGTTTCATTAATCAAAATATGTTAGAAATTGAAGACAGAATACTCATAGTGTTCACACATTGACCAACATCAGATCCAAAAATGGAGTTAACAAATGCTTGTATTCATACTAAAAAATGTGTAGTCCTTCTATACAATACTCTATATCTCTTTGAGTCCCAAACAAAAGGTCCTCTTTGATTTCTCGAAGGAGGTATTTATAACACAAAATTTGCCCTTTGGGCTTCTTACTTTCTGCCTTCCGGACCATTGGGCTGCCCTGCGACTTGGTGGATTCTACAACCTGCGACCTGGTGGATCCTGCGACCTATGACCTACGACCTTCTTTGTTCTGTGACCTGTGCAGTGCCTTGATCATTTTATGAACTGAGTGATTTCTAGGTCGGGAATGATCACTTGTAGCTGGTCTTAGAGGTAGGCCTGCCACGCTTGATAATCTGTAGCAATCGAGGTGACCAAAGGTGTGTCTTCCTTTAATATGTGTATGCATTCGAGTGCGTTTGGAATTAGGGTATGTATTTTGATATTAATCTGATTTGAAAAGGATGACAACTTAGTGTAGATTCACACTAGTGTCACAATAAACTAGACTAGATTTTCCCTTGATGCATGTAGATCTCGGGAAGCTACTGCTTGCTTGATGGGTTGCATGAAGGCTTTAATATCTTGATCGATTTGCTGCCAAGTCTTGTCTTCACTCAGAGGGCCAGGGGAGGAATGTGATCTAACTCAGCCATTGATTCTATGCCATTGATCAAGTGATCATATGTGGTCATCACCTTCTCTAGATCTTTGACCAAATTTTCCTTAGATTGTACCCCAATTTGAATATGAGCCTTATCATTTTGGGTACTGATCCAATCCCTCTTCGGCAAGGTAGCTGGAGCTTGTGGGTATGCATTGGACCATTCCAGGATGCGATCTAAAGCAGTGCAGGCCTCTTTAAGCTGGGCGTTCTTTTTCTTTGTTTCAGCCTGAGCCTTCAGCAGTGGTGCAATAGTTTGCTTTATAGAAAGCATCTCTCTGTACACCTACCTTATAGTGACTTCTAGTGTGACCACCTCTCCTTGGATGGTCAGTGTTGTTTCGTTTAAGGAAGTGCTATGAGCCTATAGCTACTATACCTCTTCTTCCAATGCTTTCTTTTCCAGCTCTGCCTTGGCTATTTTCTGCTCTGAAGCCTACAACATGTTCTGTAAGGCCAAAATTTCTTTTCTCATCCTGCTAACATTATCCTCCGTGACAACTGAAAATGATGTGCCAGCTGAGGCGATCATTACTGGATTCGTCCAAGTGTCTAGTACGATATCCTTGCCGGTGGTAGCTATGAGAGGTGTAGTGTGGTCTCTCGCTAGGCATCTCCTCTTTTCTTGCCGAATCTTGTGTGAGAATTGGTCATAGGAGATCCTTGTTAGATCAAATACTTCTTCATCTTGTCCCACAGCAATGTCCAATTCTGAGAGGGAAACGCGATTTGTACTCACATGGCTCGTTTGAAGCATCTAGATATCAGTATCAGGAGGAGGCATCTTTCTGCCCTCTGCCTCTTTGGTTTCCTTGTCTTTTTCCCTCCTATCTTCTTCCTCCTTCCTCCTTTTATTCAGCCGCCAGTCTATCCTCCTCTTCCTTTATGAGTCATTCAACTTCCGCTTTATCTTGGATTTCTTTTAACCGGTGTTTGCTTTCAGCCCTGTCTTGCTCCTCTCTTTTTTTCCACTCTTCTTCCTTCTTCCTCTGCTCTTCCTATTTCCTTTTGTGGGCTTCTTCTTTCTTCAACTTTTTTGGGTCATATTTTACTTTCTTCCCCTTCTTTTCCTATTCTGATTTGGCCTTCTCTTCAGCCTCCTTCTGAGCTTTAGCCTCTCTTTCTCGTTGTTGGGCCACGAGATCAAGTTTTTTCTCTGTATTTTCTCCCTTGGATGACGAAGCTCCCCCCGTGGTTTGTGCTCTTTCTTCTAAGGTCTGGCCGTCTTGGCCTTCCTAACCTTCTTGATCAACGGATTCATCTGGGGCATAATCCCTATCTTTATTGTACCAGTTTTAGATTCTATCTTCAGTGGAAAAATCAGTGTGTTGATAGCTCCACCTAAATTTGGCTCATTTTCAATGTGCAGGGATGATCCTGTTAGGGTCATACGTCTGGTGCGCCATAGTGGGAAAATGGAATCCTTTCATCTGCTCGGTTTCTGCCTCCACCCCTCTGAAATATTTAACTGTATAGGCGTCGATGGTGAGTGGTAGAGTTGGCCATGGCTTTTTCTTTCCCTTCGTCAGTACTTTGGTGTACCCTCCATACATCTGATAGCATATTTCCTGGAGCAGGAGTTTGTCTGTTGCAAACTTGGGTAGTGCGTGAGGGGCTTTCAGGGACCCAAACACTTTTATAGTAGTAGATTCTACATCTGGGAACCAATGGGCTACCTGAATTATTGTTTCCATTTCCCGCCAGGACATGTAAGGAGCCTCCATCCCAAATAATCTGAAATAGAGGGCTGGGATAAAAATATCTGATATTGACTCCATATCTTGCTTGTACCGGGAGTCCCAAAACACCCTAAGATGCTTATGAATCGGGCTGATTTTCTCTGCTACCTAGTTGTGTGCCCATCCGTCGAAGCTGCACCTTGCACAGACTGCATCTAAAAGGTACGAAGCCATGTAAAACTCGGATGCAAAACCGTCGTCAAGGGCAAGTGCAGTTGATGTTAGATTTGAGGGCTGCCATGATTATATTGGCCCAATTCAAGCGAGTGTCGTGTACTGTGATGGTGTACATGAGACAGACCCAGGTACCACTGAAACTAGTCGTATCTGAGTGGCCATACATTCTTCACAGCATTGCGGCCACAAGTTTGTATGCCATTCTAAGGCCTTGCGTCAGATATTCTTGGTCCTTTTTAACCCAGAAATTCTCTGGTTCTTCCCACCATCCTTTCAAAATCTCGGGTATGGGCACGACATGGGTCTTACACCATTCTTCGTTTAGTGTCTTCTCCCTGGCAGGAAATCTGTAATACACCTCGACGTCTTGTCTTTTCAGAGCAGCCACAACATCCCCGGCATGATCCCATATAACCCAGTGTTCGGGATTGACTCTCTGCAAGATCCAGTCTATAATCTCTGCACAAGGGAATAATGGCGGGTGGGCTCCTGCGTAATGCAACTTGGATCGTTTTACTTGTATATATACCTACCTATCTGGAAGGTCCTCTGGGAAATCGGGTTTTTTGAATTCCTAGTATATTTGGTACTAGGTCATGCTATCTCCCCGACCAAAGGTACATACTGAGTCCCCATACATGGGGGGCAGGGGAGAATTGTAACTCCTCTTCTTCCACAACTTCCACTTCAGGAATATTTGTCCTCTTTCGGACTACTGGAGACCCATGTCACTTGAGGCTGATGAGATGGATACGCAACTTAGCTCTGTTTCAATATTATCTGGTATTTTCATAAAACCATCCCATGATAAGAAAGACTTCATATTATTAATAACAGGTCTATATCTGAAAAAGTATGGCCAAAGGAATGGGAAAAATTGCAACCTAGCGACCTTGTGACCAGGTCGCTCAGTCGGTGGGTTGCGCAGGGGTGCGTTCAATAGGAAATGTGACTTAGCGACCTAGAGACCAGGGCGTTGGGTTGTTGGGTCGCTGATTGATCAAATTGCAAGGAAATGTGACTTAGCAACCTGACGACCGGGTCACTGGGTCGCTGATTTATCAATTTGAAATGAGATGTGACTTAGCGACTTAGCGACCTGTGACTGGGTCGCATGGTTGCAAGGTTGCAGAGTCGCACTGGGCCTCGGATGGGGAACATGGATGGGTTGAGAGCAGAAAGAATAGATCTGGAATGTAAGCATGCCAGGGCTCATAGGAAGAAAATCATATGGTAAGCATGAAGTTTTAAAGAGTATCAGTGAGGAAAAAGGGGGAGAAATAGGCAGTCATAATAAGGAAAAAGCAGGAGGAAATGGCAACTTACTCGAAAAAAATGTGCTTCATTCGGACTATCAGAGGTGTTTTCCTTATTCTTCGCGCGAGTGAAATGCGACCTAGTGATCTCCCTATTTATAAATGAGCCGCGCATGCGAGAAATTAATGAGGTCGTTGGGTTGCAAATGTCCTGTGCTTAAGAGAGGCACGACCTCGCGACCTTGTGACCTTGTGACCTAGAGGGTCGTGGGGTCGCAAGGTCGCTAAGTCGCGATTTTGAAGTTTGACTGAGATTTGCGACTTGGCGACCTAGTGACCTGATAGGTTCAGGGTCGCTAGGTCGCAAATAGGGAAAAAAAACCTAAGCTGCGACTCAGTGACTTGAGGCTTTTCCTAAAATAGACTTGAAATTTAGATTTTGACTTAGCTTCTCGATGCTCAGGGGGCTCAAAAAAAAATTTAGATGGTGAATTTTTGGAGGGTGTTGTAGAGGCTACAACAGGTCCTTAAGTAAATTAAAGCTTCCATCACAATTAACTTGATGAGGCCATGGTGGGATATCTGTTGATGCTTTCCTTCCCTCCCTTCTACCTCATTCCAATGATTTATTGCAAGAGGAAATTGGGAACAATGAACATTAAGTATTTGAGGGAGAGCCATTTCTTCCTTGAAGCTTAACTCATGGAGCAGCATGAAATGGTATGCATATAATACACTCAATATCCCCTCACAAGATATATATTTGAGCATGTGATATTCCACCTCATCCTGGGGGTAAGGTAGGATCTCCCTTCTTACTCCATTCTTATCTTCTACAGGTTTCTCTTTCAAAACAAAGAAATTTTTCTTGGTTCTGAAACTCATTTCTTTGTCCTATTTTCTCCACTGAATTCCCAAGGGTAAGATGGTCACTCTGCTAGCCAATCCTCTATAAACAATAGTGGCACTATCATCTCCTTGATAATTCAATTCCATGGAAAATTCATGAGGGATATCATCATTATACATTGCAAGAAAAAATGACATTGGTGAGGGTCATGCTTGTGACAGACCTTTAAGGTTCTTCACCAATGTTACATATGGTGACGGTTCTTAAAAAAAATCATTGTAAGTGTATATAGTGATGGTCCTTTAAGGTCTATCTCCAAAGCCATTTTCAATGACACTTTTGGTGAGGGTCATTAAAGTTCCATCACTAATTCTCTCTTTGGTGACACTTCTAGTGATGAACTTTTAATGACCCTCACCGATGCTCTTTTTGTTACTTTTGGTGATGGTTGAAAAATGTTCATCATCATTGATCACTCCATTGAGTTTTTGATGACGTTGTGTGCTTATTAATATATTTTTTCCCAAAAGATAACAATTTAATACCATTATTGTGGAGTCATTTCTATAATATGTCCAAGGCCATAGTGGTTAGAGTTGGTCATTTTTTTAAGAAGTAATTAGTGTGTATCATTTCCCTCAAGTAATGACTATTCAAATAGATTTTTCCTATGAGTCAACACATTATTCATATATATTAATTTTATTATCTAGAAAATTACCTTTAGATAAATTCCCACTAGTGTGTGTAGGAAATATATTATTTAATAAATAATCAAGCTCTGTCAATTCTATTAATAAGAAATACCTAACACTCCTCAACAATCTAGGCACACCTTAAATTAATGCTTTGGCACACACTAACATTTCTTAGCACCTCGCATGTCTTGGAACATCTTTGTACCTAGAAAATATTGGCATGACACTGACGCCAAAGAACATGGTGGCATGTGCTAGAAAAATATAGAACTCTCCTAGCATCTATTAGCATGCATGTAGTCCCGACCATGCCCTGGAACACCTTGTTTGAATGCATTGACATACATTAGTACTTGGCACACAATGGCACTTGACATGTATTGGGACCTATTATTAGTGTGGCTAGCATGCCCCTTTTGAGAAAGATAAAGTATGAACTTATTAACCCTCTTATTTGTTCTTCCTTGTGTTTCCTTGAAACTTCTTGACACATATTGACATATCATAGCACCCTGCACATCCTTAGCACCTGGAATGTATTGGCATATTTTGGCACTATTTGGCACATACAATTAGCACACCCTAGAACTCCCAAGCAAATTTTTAGACTTCTTGACATGCCTTGATATTCCCTAGCATGAATTACCAATCCTTAGCATACCTTGTCACTCCCTCTTTGGCATGAAAACTAGGACTCATTAACGATATTCCCTCACACACGTACCTCATATTCATTAACTTCCATGAATTTTGACCTAGTGCTACCTTAATGTTTTTTCCGAGTACTCCTTAACACTCCTCAACATGCATTAGCACTCTCTATCACTCTCTAGCACACCTTAGAACTCTTCAACATGCCCTTCCACTTCATAGCATGCATAACACTTTGTGACACATATTGGAAAATGGCACGTGTTGGTGCTTGGAAAGTCTTAGCATGTATGGAATACGTTGACATGCCTTGGTATGATTTGGCATGGATTAATATTAAATTTATTTGAGATTAACTATTCGAAAGTAGATGAGAAGCAAAAAAGGAATACTAGGCACTTAGAATGCACCAAGACTTTGCACTTGGCACCTATTGACACCTAGTGTTGGTGTGCCTAACATGCCCCTCTTGGAAAAGGTAAATTGATGACTTATTAACCATCTTATGTGTTGATTTCATTGTAGTTTAACTTGTTTCTACCTTTTGTTGCCTTCACATTCTTTGGCATGCATTGACACACCCTTGCACATCTTGGCATGCCTTAACACTAGGCACATCTTATCATGTTTGATATGCCATCACACTATCTGACACATCTTAGCATTCCCTAGCACGCCTTGGCAGTCATGTCCTCACAGCTATCCTTTAAATTTTTTCATGACTTGGGAACCCAATCAATTCCTTGGCTACAACAGTTCATGTGATAATATTGGCTTGCTTCAACTGCAACAACTTGACCAATTTCACCTACTACAAGTAGATTGTGCCTTGTTCACCTAAGAACTGCATATAACTCATCTTATTTCACTCATATCCAAGCTCAACTTGTCCCACTTATCTAGTTACCAAGACAAGGATGACATGATCTATCCATGGGCATAAAACAACTAAGCAACATAGCTTACATAGAAAATATTTCAAATGTATGTTCAATTCATATAAAAAGTAGAACATCAACTGAGAGTTTTCAAGAACCACAAGATTAACAAGGCGCACAAGATATAAGCTAACACAATTCAAGTGCCCCAAAACTTATACATAACAATGTAAAATATGAAATTATCTAGAATAATTTAAAACATGAGCATGTAGCCAAGGTGCGCCACATCTCATAGAAAAATAATAGCTAAAGGAAAAACAATGTCATGCCTAGCACAAAGTGATCTCCCTTTGTCTAAAATAGCTATGTAGAGCCTCGTATAAGAACTGTAGGCTTGCCTCCTGTAAATCCTATTCTAAAATTCTCCTAATAAACTTCATCCTTATCACACTTTAATTTGGTAGCACACACTCTTATTCGCTCCATTCCATTCATTTTGACATAATTATCCCCAGATATGCCCCTACACTCCCTAACACTCTTCATCATGCATTGACATTGTCCGACATGTGTTAGCATGCATTTTAATTCCCAGTGTGCATGCCCTGAACCTCCCTAGCTATTATTCCCTCACAACTACCCTTACTTAATTTTCAACTTGGGAACCCAATCAATCCCTCACTTGACTACAAGAGCTTCACCAAGTTACGGTTGCTACAACTAAACTATGTTGTTGAATTATGTAGCTCGGGAGGTACTCCACAAGCCTAGTGAGATGGGTTTGTGTGAGTTTGGCCACAAAAGGCTTTGTGGGAAAGAAATCCAAGTAGAGGTATTTTGGATCCAATATGGGGTTTAAATTCTAAAATAAAATTAAAAGGAAAATTAATATTTCCTAAGGTCTAAGTGGATAAAATCTGTAAGTTCTAGAGGGTTCCTAAGACGTCTGGGAAAAAATATTTAAGGAGGCCTAGGATGAAGAAAAGAACGTCAAGTGAGAAGGAGCTCATTTTATCAAGGGGGCGAAGAGAGATATAGTCCTAAAGTAGGTCGAGTAAGAGGGCTGAGTAAGGGTTACTAAGGGGAGGCCATGATTATCCTCCAAGAGCAAGACATCATGTGAGGGTTCAAAAGAATGTTGCATACCTTAATGGTCGGTTCGAGCTAGGAAGTAGGATATCATATTTTTGGTTCTCTTATGGCAGATCGAGCTTAAGAGAGGTTGCTCATGAGAATATTTTCATGTGATTTCAATGGTGTCTTTGTGTGAAGGTCGCATCAAATTATGAAATGTTTAAATTTACAACAAGAAATATTGAAATTGGAAACCAAAAAAGGAAAAAAAAAATTCACCCACGCTAGTGAGGAATTTTGATGCACCAGGAGTGAGGAATGTAGGCCATGTAATTTATTTTCCCCTTAAATAAATTAGACAATAAATGGTGATTTCATCTCATAACAACTTGTGTCAGTTAACTAAGTCATGACGAATGAGTTAGCTCAAGAAATTTTAGTTGAGGGTCTAAGATGAGGCATGTAGAGCGATTAATATAATATTTTGGGGGTCCAGTTGCAGTTGATGCATTAGTGTGGTGAAAGTGTGAATTAGTTAACTCAATTAAATGAGTTTAAATAGTTCTAAATAAGTGATGAGCTAGTGAGAGGTTGGCCAGTTAATTAAATTAGATTTAATTCACAATAAGTGATCAATCAGATAACTGATAATTCACTATTAATTGTTGTATGCATGTCAGTTCTAAGGAAGACCCAGTTGAGACAGAGGTTAAAGGGAACATAACTATCAGTTTTATTTATAAAAAAATTCCCATGTAAAATTATAAAGTCATTGGGATGCCATGATGGATTGTGCAATCAAGGAAGAATTATTTTCATAATTAATAGGGAGCTAATTCCCTAGGAATTACATGAGCAAGGAAGGCTGAAGGAAGGATGAGAATTGGCTAAGTACTATACCGAGTTTGCATAGATCAGCGAGAAATAATTGAAAGAGTGTTGGAGAGCATCATGAAAGATTAAACATTGTATTATTTCATGATTCCTTGACTTAATACACAATAGGCATAGAGCGATTTTGAGAATTTTCTTTCCCCAGATACATCTTGTGTTGTGCAATTGATAATTTATTTCTCTTACTTATATGTGATTGTGTGATCGTGTTTTGTTTTCGAAAATTGTAGGAAGGATTCAATATCTTGTTTTAGTACATTATAAGATTATATTGAATCTCGTTGGTTAGATTTTTCACATGGTATTAGAGCAAGATTTTTTTTGGGTGGTGATTTTTCAGAGGATATCTGAATATTTTGGTATAAATGTTTTAAAAGAAAATAGCATATTTGGATTCCTTGCAAAAAACTACCCAAATGGAAAATCAATTCAGAGCTCATATGAGGGAGAAATCGTTGATTTAAAATCAACTCCTTTTTATAAAATTTTGTAATGGCAGGACAATTACAATGTGCATGAGTCAATAACCTATATGCACTTTAGGTACCATATGCATGCAAATCATTGAGGAGAAAAGCAGAGGTTAGAGACTTAGCTGTTGAGAGGGAGTACAAATTACCTCTCAACATGCAACCTTAGATGTAGTCTCAAAAGGTTGTGGAGCAGCCACAATTGAAGAAGCATAGTGGAGACCAAGTGGAAGTGTCCACTCAAGCAGAGATCTCCATGAGGGAGAAATTTAGAACCAGATGGGCAGAGGGAGAACATGTAGCCAAACCTCTAGGTGAAAGTGGGATGACGTGTAGACATAATCCCAAGATAAGAAATTTGGGCAGGGTCCATTTAGATGGGGTGTCTCATGGATGAAACCTATCTACAAGGAGTCCACAATACAAAAGTAGTAGAAAGGATCAGTTAGATTGATGTAGTCAAATTTCAGGAAGGCAGAAATCAGAGTGACAGATGTCAGATATTGGAGCGCAGAAAAGGGTTGGAAATAGTTCAAAGGGCATGGATGTAGATGTTAGCAGTAGCATAGAGAGTCTAGTAGACAGATGCAGTAGCTAGCAGCATTTAGAAGACTCTAATTACAAAATAATTATATTGATTTAGTTGTTCATAGTCTATTTAGTTTTAAGATTTGCAGGTGAAAACAACACTAGATAAGTGTTGAATGCAGAATTCCAAAGGTACCAGATCAAGATAGATTGAATTCATTTCTTGTTGAGAGGGAGTGTTGAAATTTGCAACAAGAAACAGTGAAATTAGCAACCAGAAAGGACAAAAAATAAAATGCACCCACACTGGTGAGGAATTTTGATGTACAAGGAGTGAGGAATGTGAGGCGTCTAATTTATTATTGTTGTAAATAAATTGGACAATAAATTGTAATTTTGTCTCCTAACAACTTGGGTCACTTAACTAAGTCATGATGACTGAGTTAGCTCAAGAAATTTGAGTTGAGGTGATCGAGGTGGATATTGGTGGCCACTCGCCTATTCCACTTGGGCTCTTTCCTTGTCTCTTTCATTTTTTCTGTTTCATTAATTATAGCAAAATTTACTATTTTTGTCAGTTTTTCGAGTCCTAAACTTCTGGAGCCATTTTGAGGCCCCAAACGATGTTTTTTGGTCATGAAAGGTTTAGTGTTTTCATAGAATATAGTTACTAGTTGTATTCCTCAGAGATATATTTCTAACAGGGTATCATGTGCGTCAAAATAAGATCATATGACCAAGTTACGACCCCAAGAAGTTGGCTTGCAAACTACCCCCAACGGGGCCCATAAACTCTTGGTGTTTCATCTCCTCGGGTTAGGGTTTTCCCTTATTTTTCAATAATAAAAAGGCCCTTTGTAATATTTCCAAATGGGAAAAGCAGGAATATAGTGAAAAATGTTGGAATAATAGTGTTAATCATCATATAAAGGCAAGAGGCCAATATGGAGACCTTATGATGATAATAACAATAGAAAAATAGTACAAAATAATGGGCCACAAGATGTACAATAATATATAACAAGCCTCCAATGGACAAACCCTCAAAAGAGGTGCTGCTACTATATATCAAAATGTTAGAACAATGTTACAATGTAGTTTTAAAAGCACTGCTACAAAAAAATGAATACACAAATATCATGGGCTGATATATGCCCCAAAATATAGATCCAATACAGATCTGGGCACTATAAAACCTCCAATGAAGAACCCCACAAGGGTTTTCACAAAGACACCATGTACAAGATGGGAATATAAGCCCTAGGGCTGAAGATCCACTGCAACATATAGATCTGGAAAGTGTGGATGATCTGATATAATGTAGAAATTATATAACGGATATGTTATATGTCTAAGATTCTCCTGATCACACACTATTTGACTTTATGCACAATATAGAATCTATTCCACCATTGATCATTACTTGCGGAAATTAAATCAATTGCATGCACACATTGAACCATAAAAATTCACACATATGAACACAGTGTTTTAACGGGAAAGCCTGAAGCTAAAAACCACAACTATCTTTATACAATATATGTCATAGAGATCATGTAACAATCCTGATACAAAGCTTCTCACAAGCTCTCAGTACAATACAATCACTACAAACTAATCAGGATAGATCTTGCAAATCCATGCACCGATCTCTGCCACCTGCTAGCCTGCCTCTACTGCGTAATCCCTGCTGAATATTTGCTATGAATGAACTTGAATTGGTCTAGCCTTTCTCATGCAATCCTCATTGGAATCTCCAATCATTGGGTGTTGCAAATCATGCAACACTACAGTCACAACTGATAGTCAACTTGCTCTTTCACCTACCTCTCCACTGGTCTCCACTGAAACTATCCATGCACTGTAGTTAACTGATGTATTCTTCAGTTGATTAATGAGTTAATAATTAGTGAATTAATTAATAATTAATTCACACCACTCTCACTAGTGTATCAATAAGTTAGAATAGATACAACTAGCTCAACTGTGTCTAACTGAGTTAAACTGAACACAACTCCACCAACTACTTCAATAACTCCACCAAACTCTGTCACATGAGTTCTAACTAAAGTCTCCATGCAATAGCTCTAGTAAACCCTCAAGAATAGCGTAATTCGTTCTGTTAGATGTTGTGCCACATCTGTGCACTTAACTGAAGTGCTCCAAGAGAATAAGATAATGTTTACAGTCAAAATATTATTAAGAGCTAATAATATTCGACATATCTATTTTTAGACTGGCAATCTAAAAATAGACTCCGCCCAATATGTCTAAAAATAGAAGTCCATCTATTTTTTCCAACTTGACCAACCATCCACAAATAGCATCCTGCAACTCATAGAATATGATCGACATGTCTAAAAATATACATAGTCTAAAAATAGACTTGTGCCAAAAATAGCCTGCGGGTCCACTTAGCGAAGGTGACTCTTTTCACTAAGCTCATTATCTTGTTGCAATCTCAACACTCCCTCTCAACAAGATAAGGATTATCTGCCACCCCTATCCTGCCCCTATGGTATTTGAATTTTCTCCTAGTGAGCGCCTTCATCAGATCGGAATCTTGATCCTCTAAGGAATGTAAGAAAGTAACATAGATCGGCCGATGCAATCTTGATATGATGATACTGGATGTCAATGTGTTTAGATCTATCATGAAATACTGGATTAACCGAGAGTTTGATGCAACTCTAATTATCACAATATATCACAGTAGGATCTAAGTGTGAACCGAACAACCCGACCAGGATCTTCCTCATCCATATAGCCTCGCATGCAGCCAAACTCGTTGCCATGTACTCGGCCTCCGCTAAACTGAGTGCCACGGATCTTTGCTTCCTGCTGTACCAAGAAACTGTTTTCAACCCGATACTGAAAATCCCTCCAGATGTGCTCTTTCTGTCCATTGGGCTCCCTGCCCAATCTGCATCCATGAAGCCACACAGCTTCACCTCATCCGACTGTTTGTACCATAATCCATATCCCGATGTGCCTCTGAGATATCTCGTACATGCTTCAGCAGCTAAACAGCTCGGTATGTAACCATAGCTTGTGAAGTTGGTTAACAGCATTCTAACATATGTCAGTCGTGTGCCAGATACATAGCGACCCCACCAACGTCGGTAAACAATGGCATCCACTACCTCTGCCGATGTGGCATCCTCTTTCCTCCAACCACCAGGAAGAGGAGTGTCGATAGGCTTGTAGCCTTGCATGTTGAACTTCTCTAGTATCTCCCAGGCATGCTTGCCTTGAGACAAAAAAAGTCCATCACTGCGCTGCCAAATTTCCAATCCAAGGAAATAATGAAGGAGGCCCAAGTCCTTCATCTCAAACTCCTTTGCAAGATCAGCCTTGCATGAGAGTATCAACTTTTCATCACCCGTCAAAATCAAATCATCTACATAATGTACAATGATCGGCAACACTTACCCTCCACCACAATGCAGTGTAGGTTAGGATCCGCCTCACTCTTGGTGAATCCCAGAATTGACAAAATAACTTGTCTATCTATCTGTACCAAGCACGAGGTGCTTGTTTCAACTCCCTATACAACACTCTTTTGAGCACACACACATGCGACTCACTGCTAAAGATTTCGAATCCTTTAGGATGCTCAATGTACACCTCCTCCTCAATGACTTCGTTGAGGAATGAAGTCTTCACATCCATCTAATGAATGTGCCAACCCATATGTGCTGAGAGAGCAAGGATGGTCTGTATGGAAGAATACCTTGCGACAGGTGCAAAGGTTTCTTCATATTCGATCCCCTCAATCTGTGAGAAGCCCCGGGAAACAAATATTTCCTTGTACTTCTCAACGCTCCTGGCATCAGCTTGCTTCACTTTGTAGATACATATCGAACCTACCACTGATTTCCCTTCTGGCCTTGGGACAATCTCCCATGCATTGTTTCTGACAATCGAATCATGCTCTTCCACCATGGCATCTACCCATGTGGGATCCTCCATAGCTTCCTTGAAAGAGGATGGTTCTGTCACGATACACTTGCTCACCAGAGCCATGTATCCATTAAATCGGTCAGGTGTTTGTCTCTATACTGCTGTTGAGTGTAGGTGCTCCCTACAATCATCTCTTGCATCAAGATTTAATTCGCTCGGCTTTTTGTAGTGCGCTTCTGCCCTCGATAGTTGGTGCTGCATGAGTGGTTTCTTCCACTCCATGAACCTCCTCTTGTGGTTGATTCACATTCACGAGGCTCATCCTTAGGAACTAATAGCTCCTCATCTGCATGCAAGTGTGGCTCCTCTCAATCAAACACTTCATGGCTTTCTCCTCATGAAATTTGATATCCCGTCGCACGAGTCTTCCAGCGTACGGCAAATACACATGATAGTTTTGGGGTGTATCGGTGTACCCCAAAAATATCCCAACCTCTGCAGTCGGCTCCCGGCTTCTTTCTTCCTGGCACCTTTCGTCACATGAATGTAAACAGGTGAGCCAAAAATCTGCAAATGAGAAATATCAGGCTTCTTACCAGAAAACGCCTCTTAAAGTGTACTCATGCCAAGTACTCTATGAGGACAACAATTTTGCACATAAACCGCAGTGTTGCATGCTTCATCCCACAAGTGTATGGGAAGGCCATGATCATGCAGCATCGCCCGTGCAGCACCCACTATCGTTCTGTTGTTTCTCTCTGTGACCCCATTCTGCTGTGGGTTATGAGGCGCTATGAACTCTCTTCGAATTCCTTATGCGCTGCAAAAGTATTTGAATTCGCCAGAGATGTATTCACCACCATTATCGCTCCTAAGAGCTTTCACCTGCTTCCTCGACTCTTTCTCAACCAGTGCCTTGAACTCACAGAACTTTGAGTATGTCTCGCTCTTCTTATGCATGAAGAAGATCCAACACTTACGAGAAAAGTCATCAACAAATATTACATAATACTGTGCTTTGCTGTCGAAGATGCGAGAAGAAGGTCCACACTGCCGTTTGTGTGAATTCTCTCAAGGATCGTCGTGGCGTGACTATCCTTCTCATGAAAGGTGGCTTTCACAAATTTTCCCAAAGTACATCCCTTGCACTGATCTGACTGCGCAAGTTTACCTTTGGGAAGCCTGGTAGAAATATGCTGCAAAATTTTCAAAGCATCATGGTGAAGATGGCCCAATCTCCTGTGCCATAGCTCACCCTCAACCCGACTCACCACTCCTTCTACCTTGCCTGCCATTGTTGCGCAGCCATCTACCTGCAACTGATAAAGGTTCTTAACTCGAACCCCTATCCTCTGGGTTTCACCAGTTGCCTTACTGCACAGGAAATTCTTTCCCTCGCTAAAGACAACATCATATCCCTTGTCTTCCAACATCGCCACAGAGATAAGATTCTTCTTCAATCCTAGAACATGCATGACATCCTTCAAGATGAAAGTTTTTCCAGACTCCCTTTCAAAGGAAATGGTCCTGATACCAGTCGCACTGTATCTACCATCATCGTCCATCTCGATGTGCACTCCAAGATCCTTTTCATCCAGATCAGTAAACAAATATTTGTCTCCAGTCATATGGAATGACGCACCATTGTCAAGAAACCACACTAAACCCATCATACTTGAGACCAAGCATGCGATCAGTGAAAAATCCAGCTCAAAATACGAGGCTAAGGCCTCTCCAGCTGTAGATCCATCAGCTTGATTATTTTTCTTCTTCTGTGGACAATTAGTGGCGTAATGTCCGTGTTGGTGATAGTGAAAGCACTTCACCTTGGACATGTCCTGCTTCTTGACTTTCGCACCGGATTGAGAAGGATTTTTCTTTCCCTTCCCCTTCCTTTCTTTGGCAGCCAAAGCACAATTTTCTTCATCTTCATTCTTCGATGAAGATCCATCCCTGGTACTCTGCCTTATCTCCTCCTACACAAGATCCGACCAAAGTCACTCCCATCCTGGCATTTTCTCCCGACCATTGACAGAGTCCTCATAGGAATGCCAACTCTTCGGAAGCCCAAGGAGAGCCAAGCTCACCAAGTCCTCTTCATCTACAGTAACCCCCACACTTCCCAGCTCATCCCTGTACTGGACAAACTTAGTGAGGTACTTGGGTATACTCTCGCCCTTCTCCATTTTTATCTTCCTGAGTTTATCCTTGAGCGCCAACTTCCTCTGGTCACTCTTGCTTTGGAACAAGTCTGTCAAAGATTTTCACATCAAGAATGGAGAAGCTTTACCATGAATGATGGACACTATGTGATCCATCACACCTTCCAACAGAATCCTTCGACATTTTGCTATCTTATTTTGCCATGCGTCAAGTGCGGCAACATCACTAGAAGCAGGTTTTGGAATTTCTACATCTATGAACTCCTTCAACCCATTATCCTCCAGCACCACCTCCATCCTGTCCTTCCATGCAATATAATTTGAGCTTTTCCCAAGGGCATACTCCAATCACAATCCATTGAAATACATCTCAACTTCGACACCAAGAAAACACTACTGCAAATTCGAATTCCACCAACACAAAACTCAACAGCTTCAATGATTTGCAATTGCTCCAATGATCAATATTCTTCTGATACCATGTAGAAATTATATAACTTATATGTTATATGTCTAAGATTCTCCTGATCACACACTATTTGACTTCATGCACAATAGATAATCTATTCCACCATTGATCATTACTTGCGGAAATTAAATCAATTGCATGCACACATTGAACCATAAAAATTCACACATATGAACACAGTGTTTTAACGAGAAAGCATGAAGCTAAAAAACCCAACTATATGTATATAATATATGTCATGGAGATCATGTAACAATCCTCATACAAAGCTTCTCACAAGCTCTCAGTACAATACAATCGCTACACACTAATCAGGCTAGATCGTGCAAATCCATGCACCGATCTCTGCCACCTACTAGCCTGCCTCTACTGCACAATCCCTACTGAATATTGGCTCTGAATGAGCTTGAATTGGTCCAGCATTGCTCACATAATCCTCATTGGCATCTCCAATCACTGGGTGTTGCAAATCATGCAACACTATAGTCACAACTGATAGTCAACCTACTCTTTCACCTACCTCTCCACTGGTCTCCACTGGAACTGTCCATGCACTGTAGTTAACTGATGTATTCTTCAGTTGATTAATGAGTTAATAATTAGTGAATTAATTAATAATTAATTCACACCACTCTCACTATTGTATCAATTAGTTAAACTAGATACAACTAGTTCAATTGTATCTAACTGAGTTAAACTGAACACAATGCCACCAACTACCTCAATATCTCCACAAAACTCTGTCACATGAGTTCTAATTGAAATCTCCATGAAATAGCTCCACTTAACCCTCAGGAATAGCATAATTCCTTCTGTCAACTTCTGTTCCACATCTGTGCACTTAACTGAAGTGCTCCAAGAGAATAAGATAATGTTTACAGTCCAAATATTATTAAGAGCTAATAATATTCAACATATCTATTTTTAGACTGGAAATCTAAAAATAGATTCCGCCCAGTATGTCTAAAAACAGAAGTCCATATATTTTTCCAACTTGACCAACCATCCACAAATAGCATCCTGCAACTCATAGAATATGATCAACATGTCTAAAAATAGACTTTGCGCTAAAAATAGCCTGCGGGCCCACTTAGTGAAGGCGACTCTTTTGACTAAGCTCATCATCTTGTTGCAATCTCAACATATAATAAATAATGCAGATTCCTCCAATAGATCTCCTAGATGAAAGGCTGGTCCCTTCTCTAGAAAACCTCCTCTCCAAATGGTGTACTGAAACCACCCTGTAACTCCTCCATCAAAATAATGCAGTCCAAGAAAGAAACTGCGTTGTAGGGGAAAATAAATCAGTGCCATGATGCCAAGATCTAAAAATAAGCTCAAGGGCCTTCCTTACTGTCCTCCCAATGGAAAGGAACCCTTCTCCACTGAAAATAAGTACTGAAGTGACCCAAAGATGGTCTCCACTATTGCAACCTGCAAAATAACTCAACCCTCAACATGATTTGCGCTGTATATGTAAGATGAAGCTTGGCCTAAAGCCTAAATGTGGAAGTTAAGTACAATACTCTACCAAGAGATCTCTCAAGGATAGAGGTGGGATTCCCGATCATGAACACCCAGTGGTAAACAACACTTGCAATCTTAGCTAAACAGCCAAACAAAGATATATGTCTAAACAGACCATATATCAAAACATATCATAAACTCAACATGAATAATATGGCTGCCATCCTGTTCCTTTTATAAGATATGAGCTTCCAAACCCTAAGCCCCATTCATTAATGACACTACTTCCATGAAAGGTGTCTCCATCTAAAACTGCGTTTTCCCTCATTGAATGCTACTACTCCATGACAACTTTGTTGATTTGGTCAAGGTGACCCAGTCAAGATGTTCTAGCCCCTTTTCACACTTAAGGGTGCTCAATTAAGCTTCCAAGATGGTTTCCTTTCACATTGGAATTGATTTATTCATTATTAAGGAGACTTATGGACCTCCATTTTCCTCTTATTCATAAAACAAGACAGGAAAAAGAAAAAAAAATATTCCAACTAGCTCATGGCTAATTGGGAATATTACACCCTTGAGCCTTATTGTAACACAGTTCAGAGGCATGTAGCCGCCACATCTCTTCTCAGAGATAAGATACCATCGCCTGAGCTAGTTTGTTTTCCATTCTATCTGTAAGCATTTTTCAGTGTTTTATACTAATGAAATGAAGTGTTATTCCTATTTCTCTTTGCGTTTATGTTTATTTCTACATTTTATTGTGTTCCTGCATATGCACAGATCATGAGGGTCTACGATGAGGCATGTAGAGGGATTCTAATATTTTGGGGGTCCAGCTGCAGTTGATGCATTAGTGGGATGTATGTGTGAATTAGTTAACTCAATTAATTGAGTTAAAAGCAGTTTAAATAGTTCTAACTGAGTGATGAGCTAGTGAGAGGTCCACTGAATTAAATTAGATTTAATTCACAATGAGTGATCAATCAAATAACTGATAATTAGCTATTAATAGTTGTGTGCATATCAATTTTGAGGAAGACCCAGTTGAGACAAAGGTTAAAGGGAACATAACTATCAGTTGCATTTACACAAAATTCCCCATGTGCAATTACAAATTCATTTGGATGCCATGATGGATTGCACAATCAAGGAAGGTTGTTTTTTAATAGGGATCTAATTCCCTAGGAATTGCGTGAACAAGGAAATGTCAAGGAAGGTTGAGAATTGGTTAATTACTAGACCGATTTTGCCTAGATCTGTAGGAGACAACTGACAGAGTGCTGGAGAATCTCATGAGAGATTAAGAATTGTATTGTTTCATGATTCCTTCACTTAATACACAATAGATATAGAGGGGTTTTGAGCAATTTCTTTCCCTAGATACATATTATGTTGTGAAATTGATAATTTCTTTCTCTTACTTATATCTGATTGTGCGATCGTGTTTTGTTTCCGCAAATTGTAGGAAGGATTCATTATATTTTTTTAGTACATTACAAGATTAGATTGAATCCTATTGGTTAGATTTTATACATGAAATAGAAGAGAGGGTTGATATGATCTTGTCTTGTGGTGGTTAGTAGGCCGCAAGGTCTGTGATAAAGATGAACATAAATGGAGGAGGGCTTGCACTATAATTTAGAGCCAGAATAGAAGTAGCCACGGGAAAAATATTGACTGAGATAACCCTAGTTTGAGGGTAGACATTGAGATATGAAGTTCATGTCAAGATTCAATCAAATAAATGCCCAAAATCAATGGATCCATATGAGCTACATCGATTCTCTTATGGAGGCAAAAGTCATTGTTTTTTCTATGGGTGGATAGGGTTTCTTCTACAACAATTATAAGTACATAAGTATAGTGCCCTAGTTACGACAGTTTCCTAGAATTTTTAGTTCATAAGGTATGCCCTTAAGACTATGACAGATTTGCGTAGAAGAAGAACAGTTGTGACCCTTAGAGTGAGGTTTATTTTTTAAATATAGACCACAGATCTGGAATATGGTTTGCAGATTCAGTATGTGTGGAGATAGAAGATCCAAAAGAGGGTGGAACCTTAGCAGAAGATTAAGCATGGAGAAGAAATGTTCCATATGAACAATGGATTGACATGCAAAGGAGTTTATTTTGGTGGAATATCCATAGAGTTTTAGACAGAGATCTGAAGCAACCTATACAAAATTAGTCAATGGACTGTTAGTGGTTGATTTGTGACCCTAGTTCAGTCATCTATAGATTGTTAGAAGGATGATAAAAGGAGTAGTTCAAATTTGCTCATGTTAGAAAATTATATATTACAGAGCAAACCAACACATAAAATATGTGAAAAAAAAAACACACAAAACACATAAAACTAGAGAGACATAGATATACGTTGTTCACCCATTTTGGGCTACGTCCACCCCGAACAGCCAGTCCTTCCTTTCTATTATCCAGCAAAATGAAGAGACACAACCTACAACAGATCTGTTGTAATATCCTATGTTCTCTCTCATAGTCTCCCTATGTGTTTCTTTCTCTAAGAATACACATAAAATACACAGCCGCAATACAATGGCCTCATACAAGAGAGGGGTTGCCTTCTAGGGAAAAAAACCCTAAACTAAACAAAACTTCTACCATCAGATCATCTGCCTAATGAACGGCCCAGATTGACTAGAAATTACTATACTTTTACAAGCGGCAATTTTAAATCTGTTTTTAGCTTTGGGGGCACTGCCCCCGAAACCTCTTAGAAAATTATATATTATAGAGAAATGAAACACATAAAATATGTGGAAAGCACAAGAAAACAAAACACATAAAACCAGAGAGACATAGATATACGTGGTTCACCCAGTTTGGGCTACGTCCACCCCGAATAGCTAGTCCTTCCTTTCTATTGTCCAAAAAAATGAAGAGACACAACCTACAACAGATCTACTGCAATATCCTATGTTCTCTCTCATAGTATCCCTATCTGTTTCTCACTCTGAGAATAAACATACAATACACAGTTGCAATACAATGCCCTCATACAAGTGAGGGGTTGCCTTCTAGGGAAAAAAACCTTAAACTAAACATAACTTCTACTGTCAGATCATCTGCCTAATGAACGACCTAGATTGACTAGAAATTACTATACTTTTATAAGGAAATTTTGCATCCGTTTTTAGCTTCGGGGGCGCTGCCCCCGAAACACCCTGCCAAGGGGGGGGGGCTCCATAAAGTTGCAGCCACCCCCCCTTGGACCCCCTAGGTAGCGTTTAATTATGGGCGGCATTGCCGCCCCATTAAGGTATAGGGGTCCAACGCTGTGATACAAAATAAACAAGATAATCAGGCTCCACACCCAACAATCTCCCACTTGGAGACTGATTGTAGCAACTCCATCGCTGCTTCATTTGCTGGACAACGACTCCTCTTTGGACCTGGCTATTTCTAATCTTCATCATCATCCTTGAAGACCAATTGAAACTGAGCATATTCTCAGTTTCTCCCTAGTTACAACTTTTGTTAGCATATCTACGGGATTATGGCTAGTGTTTATCTTTTCCAGCTTCAACTGTCCATCTTCCAATACTGACCGTATGAAATGGTACTTGAGCTATATGTGTTTAGTCCTGGAATGAAATGTTGAGTTATTTACAAGATTAATGGCACTTTGTCTATCACTATATAACGTTCCCATATCATGCTTCTTACCCAATTCATCCATAAACCTTTGTAACCAAATCATTTCTTTACTAGCCTCTATAGCAGCAACATACTCTGCTTCTGTTGTTGAAAGTGCAACAACACTTTGGATTTTTGAAACCCAACTGACAGTTGTTCCACCTACAGTAAATACATATCCTGTACTACTCCTCCTGTTATCTCTGTCACCTGCCATATTTGCATCAACATATCCCTGTAGAGCAATGTTTGAACCACCAAAGCATAATGCTTGATTCGTGGTACCTCTCAAATATATGAGAATCCATTTCACTTCCATCCAATGTTCTTTTCCTGGATTGTTCATGTACCTGCTTATAACTCTCACTGCATGTGCAATATCAGTGTGCATACCATTGCATACATTAAGCTTCCAACTGCTGATGCATATGGAACTTTAGACATATAGTCCATTTCTTCTTGGGTCTTGGAGCACATTTCCTTACTAAGTTTGAAATGGCTAGAAAAAGGTGTACTAACTAGTTTTTCATTATACATATTAAATATTTTCAACACCTTTTGTATGTACTCATTCTGAGACAGTGTTAATTTGCAATTTTTCCTGTCTCTAGTTATTCTCATACCAAGGATTTCTTTTGCAGCTCTCAAATCCTTCATTGCAAATGAATTTGCCAATTTTATTTTGAGCACATTTATTTCCTGCATGTTAGACCCTGCAACAAACATGTCATCTACATACAATAACAATATAATATAGTTGCCATCATTTTTCTTTTTCAGATAAACACAATGATCATAGTGACATCTAGTATAACCTTGTTCAGACATAAACTTGTCAAATTTTAGATACCACTACCTTGGAGCCTGTTTTAAGCAATACAAGCTCTTCTTTAGCCTGCACACTAATTTTTCCTTCCCTTTGACCTCATATATTTTTGGTTGCTGCATATAGATCTCTCCCTCCAAATATCCATGGATAAATGTTGTCTTTACATCTAACTATTCAAGATGAAAATCTTCCGCTGCTACAAGACTTAAAATAGTTCTGATTGAAGTCATCTTAACAACAGGAGAAAATATTTCATCAAAATCAATACCTTTCTTCTGTGCAAACCCCTTCACCACAAGTCTAGCTTTGTACCTCTGTTTTCCTCCATCTTCTTCCTTCAGCCTGTAAACCCATTTATTCTGCAATGCACATTACCTGCGGGCAACTTGACTAAGTCCCAATTCTGGTTATGCATTAAGGAGTCCATCTCTTCTTCCATGGCTAGCTCCCTTCTTGGTGGTTTTCAACCTGCATTTCTTCTTCATAACATTCGAGTTCACCAGAATTAGTCAACAATAAATAATATAATGAAGGAGAGTATCGTTCAGGGGGTCTACTTATCCTGGTAGATCTTCTAACACCACTTTCAGGTGTTTGAGGTGCCTGTTGCTGTTGTGGTGGTTGATGTTGTTGTGGCTCTTGATTATTATTATTTTTAGGCACCTTTACCTTTTCTGTGATCTCATCAAGAACTATGTATTCTTTGTTTTCTTTTTCTTGTTTCTTTTTTGCATATGGATCTTATCTAAAGACCTTTTCATTGAATATCACATTTGCAGTCCTAATGACTTTTTGGTCTTCATAATCCACGCTTATAAGTGACTAACCAAATCATTTAACACCATATCCAATAAAGTTATTTCTTCTGATTTTGCCTCAAACTTTGTTATTTTCTTTATTAATATGGACCAAGGCCTTCCACAACCAAAGGCTTTAAAAAGTGGATTTACCTTTCTGTCCATGCTTCCTCTGGAATACCACCATCCAAGGAACTTGAAGGCCCTCTATTTATTAGATAAACATCAGTATCTACAACATCTACCCAAAATTGTAAAGGTAATCCTGCATGCAATCTCATGCACCTTGCACGCTCCATAATTGTTCTGTTCATCCTTCCTCACACACCATTCTCTTGTCATGTTATTAGAACTGTCGTCTCTCTACAAATTCCATGCTCTGAACAGTACCTATCAAACTCTTTGTTGCAATATTCACCTCCATTGTCTAATCTGAGAAACTTCAACTTTTTTTCTGTCTCAATCTCAACCGAAGCTTTCCATTTCTTGAAAATATCAAATACATCATATTTATTCCGAATATAATAAATCCAAGTTTTTCTAGTTGCATCATCAATAAAAGTAACATAATAACGAGAGCCACTGAGAGATGATACCTGAGCAGGTCCCCATACATCTATATGCACAAGCTCTAATTTTTCACTCTTATTTTCTTTCCCAACTCTGAGAAATCCGACTCTCTTCTATTTTCCATAAATACAATTCTCATAGAAATCCAAATCAACATTCTTAAAACCTGGCAACAAATTCCTTGAGTGAATAATGTTCATCCCCTTCTCACTCATGTGTCTGAGCCTATGATGCCATAATGCCGCATCTGCTCCTTTGGAAGTTAAAGAATTAACAAAGTTAGAAATACCATTTCATAAATACAATGTACCAACCTTTTCGCCTTTTGCTATTACCAGGGCTCTTTTGGTGACCTTCCAAGCTTTATCTGTTAAAGTTGTCACACAATCTTCACCACCTAACTGCCCTATTGAAATCAAAATTTTCTTCAGATCTAGAACATGCCTTACCTCCTTTAATAGCCATTGGTTTCCATTCTGTTGTTTTACAAGAACTCTACCCATTCCAAAAATTTTACAGGGTTTATCATCACCCAAACGAACTTGTCCAAAATCTCCTTGAACATAGTCATGAAAATATTTCTTATCAGGTGTGGCATGGAATGAGGCCCCTGAATCTACCACCCAGGAATCAGTAACATTTTCGAAAGAAAGAATCAATTCATCTTGTAACACATCACCTATCACATTTGCTTCATGATTTTTTTCTTGTTGTGTGTCTCCTTCTTTTCCCTTCCAAGATCTACAGTCTTTCTTTAGGTGTCCTTTCTTTCCGTATTTCTAGCACACTATCCCCGATCTAGACTTGGATATTCCTTTCCTTGATTTAATGTGATATCCTGAGCTCTTTCCTCTTTCCATTTTTCTTCCCCTGGACTCTGCACTCAAAGCATTACCCGATGTCTCACCAGAGATTTTCCGTCGCATTTCCTCGCTAAGGATAGCACCCACAACATCATCAAATTTTAAAGTACTAGATCCAGAGACAAAGTTACTAATGGCCATAACTGAACCATTCCAAATTTCTGGAAATGAGCACAAAAATAACAGAGCTCTAACTTCATCATCAAATTTTACCCCTACAAAACTTAACTAACTGGTAACTGTATTAAAAGCATTTAAATGGCCTGCAACAGATCCACCTTCCAACATCTTCATATTAAATAAACGTTTCATAATAAATACCTTGTTTGAGGCCGAGGGTTTTTCATATAGTTTCACCAACGCCTTCATAAAACCCTCTTTTTTTGTTTCCTTTGAAATATTTAAGCCTACCTATGTCGTGAGGCACAACCATATTGTTCTGAGTGCCTTTCTATCGATAATCTCCCATTCTGAGTCTGTTATAGACGTCGGCTTCTTTGTTTCTCTGCTCAATTGTAGGTACAGATCTTTCTGATACAGATAATCTTCCATCTTCATCTTCCATATTGGGAAGTTTTGGCCATTAAATTTCTCGACCCTAAATTTACCATCTTCCACCATTGCTCCCACTCGAACCAGGAACCCTTCTTTCCTGCGAGATTATCAGCCAAATAGTCCTTCGGCTCTAATACCAGTTGTTAGAAAATTATATATTACAGAGCAATGAAACACATAAAATATGCGGAAAACACAAGCACACAAAACAAATAAAACCAAAGAGACACATATATACGTGGTTCACCCATTTTGGGCTACGTCCACCCTAAACAGCCAGTCCTTCCTTTCTATTATCTAGCAAAATGAAGAGACACAACCTATAACAGATCCGTTGTAATATCCTCTGTTCTCTCTCACAGTCTCCCTATCTGTTTCTTGCTTTGAAAATACACATACAATACACACCCACAATACAATGCCCTCATACAAATGAGGGGTTGCCTTCTAGGGAAAAAAACGCTAAAATAAACATAAATTCTACCGTCGATCATCCGCTTAATGAACGACCCAGATTGACTAGAAATTACTATGCTTTTACCAGGAAATTTTTCATATGTTTTTAGCTTCGGGGGAAATGCTCCTGAAACCCCCCGCTAGGGGGGGGGGCTCCATAAAGTCGCAGCCACACCCCCCCCCCTAGACCCCCCAGGAAACGTTTAATTACGAGCAGCGTTGTCACCCCATTAAGGTACATGGGTCCAACACTGTGATACAAAATAAACAATATAATCAGGCTCCACACCCAACAAAACCCCCCATCAGGGGGGGGCTCCATAAAGTTGTAGCCCCCCCCCCCCACCTTGGACCGCCCAGGCAACGTTTAATTATGGGTGGAATTGCTGCCCCATTAAGGTACAGGGGTCCAATGTTGTGATACAAAATAAACAAGATAATTAGGCTCCACACCCAACAATCTCCCACTTGGAGAATGATTGTAGAAACTGCACCACTTCTTCATTTGCTGGACAATGAATCCTCTTTGGACCTATTTGTTTCTCATCTTCATCGTCATTCTTGAAGACCGATTGAAATTGAGCATATTCTCATTTTCTCCCTAGTTACAACTTTTGTTAACATATCTGCAAGATTCTGGCTAGTGCGTATCTTTTCCAGCTTCAACTGTCCATCTTCCAATACTGACCATATGAAATAGTACTTGAGTTGTGTGTGTTTAGTCCTGGAATGAAATGCTGAGTTATTTGAAATATGAATGGCACTTTGGAAATCACTGTATAACGTGCCCATATCATGCTTCTTACCCAATTCATCCATAAACATTTGTAACCAAATCATTTCCTTACTAGCCTCTGTAGCAGCAACATACTCTGCTTCTGTTGTTGAAAGTGCAACAACACTTTGGATTTTTGAAACCGAACTAACAGTTGTTCCACCTACAGTAAATACATACCCTGTAGTGCTCCTCTTGTTATCTCTGTCACCTACCATATTTGCATCAACATATCCCTGTAGAGCAATGTTTGAACCACCAAAGCATAATGCTTGATTTTTGGTACCTCTCAAATATCTGAGAATCCATTTCACTGCCATCCAATGTTCTTTTCCTGGATTGTTCATGTACCTACTTACAACTCCCACTGCATGTGCAATATCAAGCCTTGTGTATACCATTGCATACATTAAGCTTCCAACTGCTGATGCCTATGGAACTTTAGACATATAGTCCATTTCTTCTTGGGTCTTAGGGCACATCTCCTTACAAAGTTTGAAATGGCCAGCAAAAGGTGTACTAACTGGTTTTGCATTCTACATATTAAATCTTTTCAACACCTTTTGTATGTACTAATTCTGAGACAGTGTTAATTTGCGATTTTTCCTGTCTCTAATTATTCTCATACCAAGGATTTGTTTTGCAGCACCCAAATCCTTCATTTCAAATGAATTTTCCAATTTTCTTTTGAGCACATTTATTTCCTGCATGTTAGACCCTGCAACAAGTATGTCATCTACATACAATAACAATATAATATAGCTACCATCATTTTTCTTTTTTTAGATAAACATAATGATCGGAGTGACATCTAGTATAACCTTGTTCAAACATAAACCTGTCAAATTTTAGATACCACTACCTTGGAGCCTGTTTTAAGCCATACAAGCTCTTCTTTAACCTACACACTAATTTTCCTTTCCCTTTGACCTCATATCCTTCTGGTTTCTCCATATATATCTCTTCCTCCAAATCTCCATGGAGAAATGTTGTCTTTACGTCTAACTGTTCAAGATGTAAATCTTCCGCTGCTACAAGACTTAAAATAGTTCTGATTGAAGTCATCTTAACAATAGGAGAAAATATTTCATCAAAATCAATACCTTTCTTCTGTGCAAACCCCTTCACCACAAGTCTAGATTTGTACCTCTGTTTTCCTCCATCTTCTTCCTTCAGCCTATAAAACCATTTATTCTGCAATTTTGTTTTACCTGCAGGAAACCTGACTAAGTCCCAAGTCTGGTTATGTATTAAGGAGTCCATCTCTTCTTCCATGGCTAGCTCCCACTTCTTCCTAGTTTCAACCTGCATTGCTTCTTCATAACATTCAGGTTCACCAGAATCAGTCAACAATAAATAATATAACGAAGGAGAGTATCGTTCAGGGGGTCTACTTATCCTGGTAGATATTCTGATACCACTTTTAGGTGTTTGAGGTGCCTATTGCTATTGTGGTGGTTGTTTTTGTTGTGGCTGTTGATTATTATTATTTTTAGGCACCTTTACTTTTTCTGTGATCTCATCAAGAACTGTGTATTCTTTGTTTTCCTTTTCTTGTTTCTTTTTCCTGCAACTGATTCTTATACAAGACCTTTTCATTGAATATTACATCTCTGCTCCTAATTATTTTGTGATTTTAATAATCATATAAGCGATAACCAAAATCATTAACACCATATCCAATAAAGGTACATTTCTTTGATTTTGCCTCAAGCTTTGTTTTATTTTCTTTATTAATATGGACAAAGGCCTCACAACCAAAAGGCTTTAAAAAAGAGTAGTTTACCTTTTTTCCTGTCCATGCTTCTTCTATAATACCACCATCCAAGGTACTTGAAGGCCCTCTATTTATTAGATAAACAACAGTATCTACAGCATCTGCCCAGAACTATAAAGGCAATCCTGCATGCAATCTCATGCACCTTGCACACTCCATGATTGTTCTATTCATCCTTTTTGACACACCATTTTCTTGTGGTGTTCTTGGAACTGTCTTATCTCTGCGAATTCCATGATCTGAACAGTACCTTCAAACTCTTTGCTGCAATATTCATGTCCAATTTTTGATCTGAGACACTTCAACTTCTTTCATGTCTCAATCTTAGCCAAAGCTTTCCATTTCTTGAAAGTATCAAATACATTATATTTATTCTGAATACAATAAATACAAGTCTTTCTATTTGCATCATTAATAAAAGTAACATAATAACGAGAGCCACCGAGAGATGATACCTGAGCAGGTCCCCATACATCTGTATGCGCAAGTTCTAATTTTTCGCTCTTCTTTTCTTTCCCAACTCTGAGAAATATGACTCTCTTCTGTTTTCCATAAATGCAATTCTCACAGAAATCCAAATCAACATTCTTCAAACCCGACAACAAATTTCTTGAGTGAAGAATCTTCATCACCTTCTCACTCATGTGTCCGAGCCTATGATGCTATAATGCTGCATTTGCTCCTTTGGAATTTAAAGCATTAAAAGAGTTAGAAATACCATTGCATAAATACAATGTACCAACCTTTTTGCCTTTTGCTATTACCAGGGATCCTTAGGTGACCTTCCACGTTTCATCTGTGAAAGCTATCACACAACCTTCACCACCTAACTACCCGGTTGAAATCACATTTTTCTTTAGATCTGGAACATGCCTTACCTCCTTTAATAGCCATTGGTTTCCATTCTGTTGTTTTACAAGAACTTTACCCATTCCAACAATTTTACGGGGTTGATCGTCACCCAAACGAACTTGTCCAAAATCTCCTTGAACATAGTCATGAAAATATTTCTTATCAGGTGTGGCATGAATTGAGGCCCCTGAATCTACCACCCATGAATCAGTAACATTTTCGAAAGGAAGAATCAAAGCATCTTGTAACAAATCACCTGTCACATTTTCTTCATGATTGTTTTCTTGCTGTGTGTCTCCTTATTTTCCCTTCCGAGATCTACAGTCTTTCTTCAGGTGTCCTTTCTTTATGCATTTCCAGCACACTATTCCCGATCTGGACTTGGATCTAAATTTCCTTGATTTATTGCGATATCCCGAGCTCTTTCACCTTTCCATTTTTCTTCCCTGGGACTCTGCACTCAAAGTATTATCCGATGTCTCACCGGAGCTTTTCCGTCGCATTTCCTCGCTAAGGATAGCACCGACAACAACATCAAACTTTAAAGTACTAGATACAGAGACAGAGTTACTAATTTCCATAACTAAACCATTCCAGATTTCTGGTAATGAGCATAGAAATAAAAGAGCCCTAACTTCGTCATAAACTTTTACCCCTACAGAACTTAACTGACTAGTAACTGCATTAAAATAATTTAAATATTTTGCGACAGATCCACCTTCCGACATCTTCATATTAAATAAATGTTTCATAATAAATACCTTGTTTGAGGCCAAGGGTTTTTCATATAGTTTTTCCAATGCCTTAATCAAACCCTCTGTTGTTGTTTCCTTCGAAATATTGAATGATACCGATGCCGCGAGGCATAACCGTACAGTTCCAAATGCCTTTCTATCAAGAATCTCCCATTCTACGTCTGTCATAGCCATCAGCTTCTTTGTTTTTCTGCTCAATAGTAGGTACAAATCTTTCTGATAAAGATAATCTTCCATCTGCATCTTCCACAGAGGGAATTTTTGGCCGTTAAATTTCTTAACCCTAAACTTACCATCTTCTGCCATTTCTCTCACTCAAACCAGGAACCCTTCTTTCCTACGAGTTTATCGGCCAAATATTCCTTCGGCTCTGATACCAGTTGTTATAAAATTATATATTACAGAGCAATGCAACACATAAAATATGTGGAAAGCACAAGCACACAAAACACATAAAACCAGAGAGACACATATATACATGGTTCACCTAGTTTGGGCTACGTCCACCCTAAACATCCAATCCTTCCTTTCTATTATCCAGCAAAATGAAGAGACACAACCTAAAGCAGATCCGTTGTAATATCCTTTGTTCTCTCTCACATTATCCCTATCTGTTTCTCGCTCTAAGAATACACATACAATACACAGCCACAATACAATGCCCTCATACAAGCGAGGGGTTTCCTTCTAGGGAAAAAAAATCTAAACTAAACATAACTTCTACCGTCAGATCATCTGTCTAATGAACGGCCCAGATTGACTAGAAATTCCTATACTTTTACAAGGAAATTTTACATATGTTTTTAGCTTTGGGGGCGATGCCCCCGAAATCCCTACTAGGGGGTGGCTCCATAAAGTCACAGCCGCCCCGCCCCCAAACCCCCCAGGCAGCGTTTAATTTCGGGCGGCATTGCCACCCCATTAAGGTATAGGGGTCCAACGCTGTGATACAAAATAAACAAGATAATCAAGCTCCACACCCAACAGTTCATAGATTGGACAACAAAGATCAAACTTTCGATACATAATAAAAATGATATTGAGAGGACTCAAACCATTGTTAGGTGGAATATTTGAAGAGCCCTAGATCAGTAAAAATAATTGTGTGTGGTTGGGAAAACTGATGGTAGTCCAAATATAGCTGGAGGGTTGTTAGGTGACTGTCAAAGAAGAGCCCTAACTCTTGTACTCTTGAAGGAAAGAAATATTTGTAGAAGGGCAGGTGTATAGGGCCTAAGAATGTGCAAGCTTTTAAGGACTGAAGTAGCAGTCAAGTGGGCCATCGAATTAGCCCTAGTTCACTATATTGTAGAGGATTAATTTAGCAAGAAGAAGAGAAACCTCCATAGCCCTAGACTTCTCATCTTTGAGCCGTAGTATGGAAAAAGTGGGCATACCAAAGAGTTGTTCAAAAATGGAGTTTTGAACAACTTGTTACCACTCAAAATAGTAGTAGACCTAAAAGGGGTTCCTAAGAGGGCAACTGCTAGGACAAGGGCAACAGTGGAGGCTTAGCCCATTGTCACCACAGTTACAGCTCCTTGCTCTTCAAGGAGTTTCATAGATGGGATGAGGCCTGATAATTTTGGAATTAAATTGTAGAGTATAGGTAAATGAATAGGTGGGAAGTGACCCTAGAAACCCTTTACCAATATAGAATAAAGAGTGGGACTTTCCTTCCTTTTAAGAAAGGGACTTGATCTTCTAGGGAGAGAGGACGAGGATTGAAGGGTTAAGGGAGAATAATAAGACTTATGAAGGAAGCTCTCAATCCATAAAATCATTTGGGAACTTTAATTCCCAAATAGTCCTTAATGAAAGGCCTTTAACACCAAATGGGACCACACGGAGCCATGTGGACCCAGACTAGGTTCAGGGATGGAATTTAGCAACCAATGATGTTCCTATCTTGAAAAATGCGAGGGGAAAGGATCAGGAAATATTTTTTACATCAATGGGTCACATTGATCCTATTAGGTTCTAGCCTTTGGAACACTTAGGAAAAACTTGATCCTAGAGCTAGGACTTGAGGTATCTAGAGATTCCACCGTCGAAATTGGCCCAAATTCTGAGGAGAGTGAGGGGACCCACCAACACTGTTTCCTCTAGGAGATAGAATTTTTCCTGCAACTAGATTCCTGTGAAATTGATGCCATAGGTGACCTAATGGGGCTAGACCTACAAAAAAATAGAAAATTGTGAAAAAAGTGGGAGAAATCATCACCCTTTTTGAGGAACTAGTGCCTAATTCACTTGGGGATACAGATTTAGGGATGATAATGAACAAGAATTCAATTTCTTGATTAAGGAGGCCTAGAAAGTCAACTTCGTCCAATGTTAAAGTAAAACAAAAAGTGGACTTCAAGCACTTATACTTCATACAAAAGGTGCAAGATTATTGAGATAAAATGATCTCTAATACATTTCATTCATCTAACAATGGTCATTACATTAAATAAGCTAAATAAACACATAATTCCACATTTCCATCATGCAAAAATTTTCCCTAGTTATAGTGAAATTCAATAGTATGAAGCAACAAGAAGAATAGAGTTAAATTTTCACTCACAATGTTAGAGAGTATATCCAACCAGCTTCACCTTTGCAAAAACAAAGCTCCAAGATAAAAATATCCCAAATCCATACATCAAAATGCATCCATAATCCAAAATAGTCCTCCAAGGAAAAACACAAAGTTCTCTAAAGATAGAGAGATCCCAAGTCAAGTGATGATACAAATTAATCCAACTAACTCCTATTTATACATTTATTAGGAGTTGATTGAATTATCTTATGGGCCTACATTAACCCATAAACATAAAATAATATGCAAGTAACCCTAAATTTTGGTGAAAATCCCACCAAACTATCTCATACAGAGAATAATAAGCCTCATAATAGGTCAATTGATGTCTTAGGGCCTTCTAGGAGGCATACTGGGGTCCATGAGTGCCATAATGATGCATGGGACCCATCAAAAGTGTTAGAAAAGGGGGTGGCCCATTGTTCTCCAAACATTAAACTTGTGGTGCTCTCATTAAACCTATGGACTAAAAGGGTTATGTGTGGCCACCATCAGCAAGTAGGTCAAGTGTTGTCTTGTTCAGGATGGATTGGTTGTCAAAGGATTAACACCAAGCTCTAGTTTTATTCTTTGTATTAGTGTGATTTTAAAGGATCACGATCCATGGTACAGGAGCTATCGCCTGTTGTATTGTAGTTTTTAATATAATGAAGAAGGGTTTGAAAAAGGTAAAATTATCATGTGCACTAGTTGATTCCTTGATTTGTGTAGATTTCGTTGTGCATTAAAGTAGATGTGTTGTGGAACTTGAGTATGTTTGCATCAAAGATTCTAAGACAAAACTTAGATTCTCTTGTGTCCTAGAAATTGAACATATGCCTTGTTGACCTAAGAACTACCTATAACTCATATTATGCTACTTATGCCCAATCTCAACTCATTCAACTTAACGAGTTATCAAGACAAGGCTCACATCCAACCGTGGCAGTAAAACAACTAAGAAACACAGTTTACATATTAACATCCCATATCACCTGGCACATCTTAGAATGCCTTGGCATTATCTGGCATGTGTTAGCATCCCCTGCATTCCTTGGCATGCTTTGGCACTCCGTAGCACACAATAACACTCCCTGACATTCTCTACGACTCTAGCATGCCTTAGAATTTCCTAGCATATAACCTTGATACTCCCTCCTTAGCACACCTGAAACTCACTAACAATCCCTATCACACACTCTTATTCATTCATTTCAATGCATTTTAAACTAGTTCTCCCTTGTGTTTCCATGGCACTCCCTAACACACATTGACACACCCTGGCACTTGACACATCCTAGCATGTCACCCTGGCACTCTAGCATTCCTTGGCACTATGTAGCATACATTTTCACTCCCTCATTAGAACACCTAGAACTCATTGATGCTCCTTGTCCCACCCTCTTATTCATTCATTTCCATGCATTTAATAATAGTTCTCCTTTTTTTTTCCTTGGCACTCCCAAACACTCCAGCCTAGCATGCATTGGCACATTCTGGGACCTGGCACATCTTGGCATGTTTCCCTGGCCTCTAGCACGCTTTAACACTGCCTAACATACCTTGACGTCACTCCCTCCTTAACACACCGAAACTCACTGACACTTCCTATCACAAACTCTTATTCATTCATTTTTAAATTTAGTTTTATCTGGTATGTTATGATGAAATGTCTAGTGGAATATCCATGATATTTTACGAATCACCCCAACATCTATCCTTTATGCAAGTCATATGATGATATTTCTTCACACTTATTTATCTCTAGTTGTCCCAACACAATGTAGGTCATCACGACCACCGTTGCAAAATTGAACATAATAGCCTCGTGGTCCTATCTAAGCTTGGAAGAAAATTTCAAAATTTAGTTACTCAACATCATGGAAGATTATTATAAAGGTTTCCCATGCATTCTAATCAGAAATAATAGCTAGTGGGATTGGAACAACAACACATTTCGTTCACAAGAAATTCTAACAAAGATCACAATTGAAATTCTTCAAACTTTTTTATCTCTTTTTCCAACACATTGCAGGTCATCGCCACCACACTTGAAAATTTGAACATGATAGGCTCGTGGTACTATCTAATCTTGGAAGAAAATTTCAAAAATTAGTGACACAAATCATGGAATATTATTATAAAGGTTTCCCATGCATTCTAATTAGAAATATCTAGTGGGATTGGAACAACAACACATTTTTTTCACGAGAAATATCCATGATAGTTTATGAATCACCCCAACATCTATCCTTTATTCAAGTCATATGATTATATTTCTTCACACTTATTTATTTCTTGTACCAACACAGTGCATATCATCACCACCACCCTTGAAAAATTGAACATGATAGGCTCATGGTCCTATCTAAGCCTAGAAGAAAAGTTCAAAACTTAGTTACTCAACATCATCGAAGATTATTATAAAGGTTTCCCATGCATTCTAATCAACAATATCTAGTGGGATTGGAACAACAACACATTTTTTTCACGAGAAATATCCATGATAGTTTACGAATCACCCCAACATATATCCTTTATGCGAGTCATGTGATGATACTTCTTCACACTTATTTATATCTTGTCCCAACACAATGTGAGTAATCACCACCACCCTTGAAAATTTGAACATTATAGGCTTGTGGTCCTATCTAAGCTTGGAGGAAAATTTTAAAACTTAGTTACGCAAAATAGTGGAATATTATTGATAAGGTTTCCCATGCACTCTAATCAGAAATATCTAGTGGGATTGGAATAACAACACATTTTTCACGAGAAATATCCATGATAATTTACGAATCACCCCAACATCTATCCTTTATGCAAGTCATATGATAATATTTCTTCACACATATTTATCTCTTGGCCCAACATAGTGCAGGTCATCACCACCACCCTTGCAAAATTGAACATGATACGCTCGTGGTCCTATATAAGCTTGGAAAAAAATTTTAAAACTTAGTTACACAACATCATGGAAGATTATTAAAAAGGTTTCCCATGCATTATAATCAACAATATTTAGAGATATTGGAACAATAACACATTTTTTTCACGAGAGATATCAATGATATTTTACGAATCACCTCAACATCTATCCTTTATGCAAGTCATATGATGATATTTCTTCACACTTATTTATCTCTTGTCCCAACACATGTAGGTCATCACCACCACCCTTGCAAAATTGAACATAATAGGCTCGTGGTCCTATCTAATCTTGGAATAAAATTTCAAAAATTAGTTACTCAACATCATGGAAGATTATTGTAAAGGTTTCCCATGCATTCTAATCAGAAATATCTGGTGGAATTGGAACAAAAACAAATTTTTTTCATGAGAAATTCTAACAAAGATCACAATTGAATTGATAAAAAACAGTGTTCGGAAGACAAGATTCATCCTAAACCACAAAAATAATGGATTCTGGTAATTCCTCCACTCCCTCTTCAATGCCCCCGTGACTTCTTTGATGGTGTTTCACAACTTATCCCACCTAGCTACAAAGTTGGTGTGGTACTCTTCCTCTCTCAGTCTTATAGTGAGAAAGTAATATATACCCAAAGCTAAGACTCCAACAATTGAGTTGGTTCCATTTCTCTTTGTACCTTTCTATAAATTGGATCCATCAAAAGATTCAAATCCCTATAGATCATGGGGGATTCAAAAATCATGATCAATTGGGTCAATAATTCATGATAGAAAATGTCTACCAACATCCCATCCTATAGCATATCATAGATTCCCCAACTCTTTGGACTAGCTATCTTTCAGACACATTCTCAAGTAGCTAAATACCACAACACATAAGCTTTCAAAATAATCTCTCAAACTTCCCATCGTTACCTTTGTGATATCATACTCCATCGATAGGATGGAGTATGACCAAATTATCATTCATGTCTAAGCTCGAAAAACAAGCCAATGTAGAGGTTGATGCATGCACGTTCCAATCATGACAATCAATTTCTACATCTTCTCAATATAAAAAACAAGTAATATTTTTTCTTTGTTCACTTTACAGCATAAACACCAATTTAACCCATAATGTTAGGATAAGTTGAATGATATGATGGAAAAGGTAGGAGGAGTATTTTGTGGTGTATTGAACAGGACTAGGAGACACACATGTAGCAAGGGTCGGTAGAAGTGGGATGTCCAAGAATGGTTTACTAAGATCTATAATCCACGCATTAGAGAATGAGAAGGAGGATTAAGACCTATTTTCATAGGTGCTAGGGGGGCTAGAGGGAAGGTAACAACAAAAATTGAAAGGGGAACCCCTAATAGTGGTGATAAGGGGATTAGGGGCCCCATTATCACAACCAATAAGCCATTAACCCATAAACACTAAATTCCCTATACCTTAACCTTGAAGCCATAATCCCTTAACCCCTACACTCATAACTCATAAACCATTAACCCCTTGTTGCATTAAACCTTAAGCCATTAACTACTAACCTAGAATCCATGAACCCACAAAGCATTAACCCCTTATTCTCTTAACTCGTGACCCCTAAACCTTAATCCATAACCCCTATTAGTACCCTATAAATTATAGGATATCAAGATGATTGGATACTTCATGTTTCGTGCAAGGTTTTCATTATTGAAAGGCCTTCCAAAATTAAAATGATTTCAAATATAAATATAAATAAAAAAGAGAAATAAAAGAGGGTATAAAAAGAAAAGAGAAAATAATGAAAAGAAAAAAAAGGGGAAAAAGAGAAAGAAGAACCCAAAAAAAATTGAAAGTGTTGCAAGTCCAAATGCCACTACTCTTTAGTCTAAGGGTTTGTCCAGTCATACAGTTTAATCATGGTTGGACAATTTTCAATTTCTGTTGATAGATTAGAAAATAAGGATTTTCCAAACTGTTTAATCTTGGCTTATCAGTAGATAGGTAGAAAATGGGATTGGTTCAACAACTTAATCTGAACCAATAGGAGAAATAAGGGATAGGGGTTATGTTAGAATGTTAAAGAAAATTCTCAGGGTCTGCAAGTCTAAATGCGCCCTACAAAGGAAAGGAAAAAATATTTGATGCGTAGTTTCGAGTAAGTAGATATGCAAAGGAGGAAGAAATGAAAGAAGAAAAGCAAATGGTGACTTCAAAATCATGTGAGGGGAATTTTGTTTCATCTGAAGCATTGTAAAAGTCCCGCCAAACACCAAATCGCACTTCGCAAGTTCAAAAGGACAATGCTAAAAAATAATGGTAAAAGTTGCAATCTACGAGCTGTGGTCCGGTCCCACCTTCCCTCCGTGTCACTCCATCTCCCCACAATTCGCAAGTTTTAAATTTTAACCCCCGTTGCTTATTACAAAAGCCCAAGATCTACTATTTGTGATGCAGTCAGTCTCACTTGACCCTACCACTTCACTTTCCCCCTCCCCACACTGTGCACTTCGCAAGATTTAGAGTTTACCTCTACTGCTTTAAGTTAAATTTTGTGATCTATGGGCTGCAGTTGGGCCCCACCTTCCTGCCACGTCACCTCCCATTCCCCAAACTTCGCACTTCACAAGATCTAAGGTTTCCCTTACTACTAATAACTAAATTTCCCAAAGTGTGATTTTTGATAGCCGTGGGGCCCTCCCTGCCACGTCACCTCCCATTTCTTGGCACTTCACACTTCGCAAGATTTAGAGTTTATCTCTACTGCTTCAAGTTAAATTTTGCGATCTCCAGGCTGCGATCGAACCCCACCTTCCTCACTACATCACGTTTTCCTCCTGGCGCTCATCCCTATACCTGGGCCAATAGTCCCATCAACTAATTACATCAGCCCTAAACATCTCCCACCTTACCACCCATCTCCGCCCCTCACCTTTCCATCCATGGCCCTCGATTAATTTTGGCCCCCCTTCAGTCATCGGACGTTGACAAAGGGGGGGGTCCGAAATGGGTTGTATCCATTACCGCCTACTCCTCCACGTGTCGCGCTCACACCGTTTCGCACCCCCCCTCTCTATTACCGCTTACCACCTGAGCCACCCTTCGAAAATCTATTTTCACCTTCCTCCAAACTGCTGCTACCCAGTGACCGTTGCCAATGCCATCGCACCACATCCTCCATTACCTAACCATTTTTCGCCATCACATCCCCTCCCACCAATAGCACCGTTGCACCATGAATGGTTGGACCATTATCCGATGGACCCGCGCCAACTAAACGATTATTCTCCAGCCACCTGTTAAAGCCCGAATTCACCACGGCACCAAATTTTACGTTGTGGTTACTATTTAATTTCCACATGTTGTGACACTTCCGAACCACCGCAATGGAGATCATGACCAGCCACCTTGGCTAAAGGGTAAATTTCACATCAAAGAAGGAAAGACCAACACTCTTTGAGCTTGGTTATAGTTATCATTTCAGGTAATTCAATTCTAATCCCAATCCCCTTTGGTCTTACCCCTTCCCCAATATCAATCCATACATTCCCCCCCTTCTCCATTCCCAACCTCTTACAACCCATTCTCCATTGCAGGTGAAACATAAAGTAAAAAGAAAACCATGCCTCCTAAGGCGGATTAACAGTCATTCAATCCCATGGTCTACCCCCAGGTAGATTTAGACCATATTCCCCTAGCTGGAAGCAATTGCAAGATCCACAAGACGGAGTCAGACCTCGACATGTTTGATGTCTACTGTTGACTCGAGGATAAGTGTAATATTCCCAACTGGAAAAAGCAGGAATATAATGCATAAAACTTGAAATAAAAATGAATAATATTACAAAAAAATGTATGACAACCATGGCACCATTTTATTATGTAAATCAGCAGCAAATTGGTACAATAAAGATGGGCATAACTTAAAGGATCAAGGAAAACAAGCCTCCCATGAATACATATGCCAAATATGAAATGTTGCTACATAGCAGAATGTCAAAGAACAAGTAAAACATAGTCTTAGAAGGTACACTACTACTGGAAATGTACAAAAATATATATATGCTAATGTATAGCTCATAAAATATCGAGAGTAGATATCTAAGTTCCCAAACACATTTCCAAGATAACTCGGGAAGGGTTTCCTGAAATACACATAATGCAAAAAATAAAAATATGACCCTAGGGCTGAATAATATATTTAACTAGATAGATGATAGGAGGTGGCTGATCTAATCTGGAAATGTATGAAATCTCCTCCTATATATTCTCCAAATGAGAGGCTGATTCCCTCACTGGAAATCTATCTCCCCCAACTAGGGCTCCAAACCCTCTGCTGCAACTGAACACTGAAATAACGCAGTTCCTTCAGAAAAATACTTTGTAACTAATAGCAGCACCTAGCCTGATGTTGGATGATGAAATGAGGCTCAAGAATATTCCTTACAAGCCTCTCGAATGAAGGGTTTCTCCCCCCATTGGAAAACAAGCTTAGAAGTTGGGTTTCTCAACCCTCCACTGCTGCACCCTGCAACACAACACAACCCTCTACAGAAACTGCACTGTAGAACAAGATGGAGCTTGGTCTAATGCCAGATAGTGGAAAATGTAGTGCAATACTCTTCCAAGAGGATTCTCAAGGAAAGATGTGGGATTCCCGACCAAGAACACCATGTGCTGAATAACACTTGCAATCTTAGCTAAACAGCCAAAGAGAGCACAAGTCTAAATAGGCCATATACAAAATAATAATCTAAAACATGAATTAATATGGCTTCCATCCTCTTCCTTATATAAGTGATGAGCTTCCTCACCCTTGGCTCCACTCATTTAAGTCACTACTTCCATGCATAGAGTCTCCAACCAAAACTGTGTTGTCCCTCATTGAATGCCACTCCTCCATAACAACACTATTGATTTGGTCAAAGTTGACCCAGTCTTCATGCTCCAGCCCTTTTTCACACCTAAGGATCTTCAATCCATCTTTTTAGATGACCTCTAATCACACTAGGAGTGTCTTTATTACTACTAAGGATATTTTTGGGTCTCCATACCCTCTTATTCCTCTAACTAAGAGCAAAATCAAAATTGAATATTCCAATTAGCTGCGTGCTCATTTTAGGAATATTACAGTCCTCCCCTCCCAAATGTTGCTTGTGCTCAAGCAACTGCAAGGATAGAACTGAAGAGACTCTCATCTTCCTCCTGTAGCATCCTCATATGATAAGTTCCTCCAATGAACAAGATGCCCTCTCATCATTATTTCCCCTAGCTACTCCTCCCAAGTGTATAAGTAAGCCTTTGGTGAAAATTCAAAATAGCTCTCATCATGAAGTAGTGGGATATCCATAGAGGAAACTCTTTGTGGTCTATAGGCCTTTTTGAGGCAACAGATCGTAAAAAAATTGGGAACCTTCATTCCCATGTGAAGCTCTGAATCCCAAGCTACCATCCATACAAACTGAGTCACCCTCCAAAATGGTAACTCATGAAAAATTTCTTCCACCTTTGGCTCCTACAATGTAGGTGGGATGCATAAGTGAACATGATAGACCAAATGGCCTACCCCATGCTGCCTCTCTCTCCACTTATGGAAAGTGTAGAATTGCTACTGATATTGGCCTGCAATAATGGTGTCCTCAAGATACAAAAGGACAACTGTATCTCCAAAGACCCCTTCTCTAATTTCATGAGCCCAAACCATCCCATACAAAGTGAATGTTACATCATCACCATGTGGTATTCAAATCAAAAATATACTGAATGTTATATGCAATTTTGGATGGTACCACTGGTTTCTCCAGTGGATACATCATAGTTTTAACAACTGTTGTTTTAGAACACCATGTGGCAAGTTGTTTTCCAACAATTTTCTAGTTGTGCATAATTGTTGATCTACTAAGAGGTAGTAAATTGCATTATATATCAGCTGAGCATAACAAGAATAATACCACATTTTCCCAAAGCCATACAAGAAAGGGATATCTCCATCATAATTGTTGGTCCTAGAATGACCATGAAACCCAAACATCATCTTGCCCTCTTGAGGAGCAATGCACTGTACATAGATGGTAAGAGAATGCAAATACTTTGTGAAATGATTAATAAGTACAAAAATACATTTCTTACCATATATTGTGAGTAGGCTGAAAGTGAGGTCCATGGATGAGCCATCCAATGAGAATCTCCGCATAAAGGTCTGCAAAATGAAGGGATGCATACTCCCCTTGGAACACTCCATCAATATATACATACTCCCAAGTGACAACACTGTTGGCTTTGGTGATAAGGCTCTCGCCACTCCATGAATCCATTCTTTGACATACCATATGCCAAAGTCATCCACCATCATGCTGCTATATGTGGGAGACTCCTTCCCATGGGGAAGTACCTCCTGATCCTTCAATGCTCAAGGGTAGCCCCTTTTCTCTTTGATTGTACCATCCCCTTCTCTTGAAATATCATGCAAATTATGGGAGAAATTCAGCCCATACTCTCCCAAGAGTAGCCAAAGCAACAATAGCTCTTGTTGCCTCCTCACACCTCCATCATAAAAATCATGAGGTGAAAACATGACGATTGACATGAAGAATTCCATATCATCACAATGCACCCAAAATACTTGCTTCCATATGATGCAAGTGCCATGCCAAGTCCCAACCACCAACATACCCATTGAAGTAGGATATGTCACATGCTGACCAAACTTTTTCAAGAGTATCCAGCACAACCTTGCCTCATGCTGCCTTGTGTCATAGATCTACAAGTGGCTTCCCAACCTCTTACTCATCACCATCACCCATATAGTCAATGATGAGTGTCTATCATCATGCTCCCAATTATGGGTATTCCTCCAATGGAGAATACCATCCTCCCAAATCAAATAAATATCTATACACTTCCTGGGATGTTGAAGTGCAGCCTCCTGGAGATATCCATATGAATTCCACTCATCAATGACCATGTGGAACCCATAAGGATCCAAGTATATTGAAGGAAAAATATTCTCATTGAACTGTGAAGTGCTCAACAAGAAGGATCCATCATAATAATGGGAGATAATATGTCTCACATCAACCATCTGCCTATTCCCTACTACACATGTATAATGGTCATTGGAATGCTCCAATAATGGTTCGACCCCCAAATCATCACTACTACTCAATGACAGTGCTTCTGATCTACATGATGGTGCATCTGTTGTCTCATGATTATGTTCAATGTTGAACATATATTTTTGCATTGGTTTGTTTAGGATAATACTCATCCTATCCTCCAAAAATCTAAACTCCAACCCCAAGAGTTGTGTGCAGCTCAACAATGATACACTAGGATGAATGTATATCTCTTCCTTGATTCTATCAAGGGTCCTCTGTGTAGTGATAGTCTACTGCTCCCAATTAGCCATGTGCTTTGACCCTAGGTTATGTATTGTCCCTGATGGCATGTCCCCACAATCCTCCATATGATGTGTTGAAATAATAGGAAGTGGAAATATGTGCATACCTTGGTAAAGCTTGGGAACATCTTGCACTACTACAAGGGTTCCTTTCACCAGTGCGATGACTTTCCCAACTACTGATGATGATAGTTGCATGTTTATGGTTGCACCAATGTTGGTATAAGTCTCATCCTCCTCATGCATCACCAGAATAGTGCATGGGACTCTAGATGTAAAGAGATCAAGACCACTTTGCAAGGGTGCAAGTGTTCTTCCTCCTGATGCAAGTGCTCCTACAGTAAGTGGTGGTGGAATTTTCTTCTCCTCTGATTTCTTCTTGTTAAACTTCATGATCAACCTTTGAGTAAAATCTGCATATGCAATCACTTTTTCATGACTCAAATGGCTGAACCTCCAAATTTTTGCTTCACCTTCAAGGTGCAGCGCTGCAATCTCAACAACTTCTCTCTCTACTACTGGATGTAGCAGTAAAAATGCATCCAACTTCATTCCCCAAGCCCTTGTTGTGCATGTGGATGACCCATCAAATGTAGACAATAGAAATCTATTGTTGCAAGGTATTCTTTCTTCTTTGAGCTAGATGAACTGTGGGAGAGTTAGATTCTCCTTGAAATCCCTTGCTTGAGATTTGTATTCTACAATATACTCACTTAGAATCTCATGATCTAAGTGTCATCTATTTACATGCCTTTTTTATTCCTCTTCAAAAGAAAAGGGCATAGTGTATTTCTTTGGAGCTCTATGCAATATCGGTTTTCTCTTATGCTTATAGGAAGTGCATGGTCCTTCCTCATCTTGAAACCATCGTGTGGTTTCATTGTCTTTCTCCATTTTTATTTTCTTGACCTCCTTGATGAGGTCCCTCTTATATATTAAAAGAGATGAGAAAAAATTCATTCCTTCCATCATTATGATCTTTTTCTCCTTCTTCTTATTCTCCTAATAGCATAATGGCTGAGATCCACAGGTTGAGCCAGGATTATGCTTTGATACCACTGTAATATTCCCAAATGGGAAAAGCAGGAATATAGTTCATAAAACTAAATTTAGTAGTGAATAATATTACACCAAAATGTATGACAACCATGGAGCCATTTTATTATGTAAATCAACAGAAAATTGGTACAATAAATATGGGCATAAATCAAAGGATCAAAGAAAACAAGCCTCCCATGAATACATATGCCAAATATGAAATGCTGCTACATAGAAAAACACCGGAGAACAAGTACAACATAGTCTTAGAAGGTACAATACTACTGGAAATGTAAAAAAATATAGATCTAGTAATGTATGGCTCATAAACTTCTGGGAGTAGAGATCTAAGCTCCCAAACACATTTCCAAGATAATCGGGGAACGGTTTCCTGAAATACAAAAAATGCAGAAAATACAAATATGGTCTTAGGGTTGAATAATATCTGCAATTGGATAGATGATAGGAGGTGGCTGATTTGATCGGGAAATGTATGAAAACTCATCCTATATATTCTCCAAATGAGAGGCTGATCCCCTCATTAGAAATCTATCTCCCCCAACTAGGGCTCCAAAAACTCTACTACAACTACACACTAAAATAACGTAGTTCCTTTAGAAAAATGTGTTGCAAATGATAGCAACACCTTAGCCTGATGTTGGATGTTGAAATGAGGCTCAAGAATCTCCCTTACAAGCCTCCCAGATGAAGGGCTGCTCTCTCCATTGGAAAACAAGCTCTGAAGTTGGGTTTCTCAACCCTGCATTGCTGCACCCTGCAACACAACACAACCCTCTACAGAAACTGCATTGTAGAATAGTGGAAAATGCAGAATAGTGGAAAATTTAGTGCAATACTCTTGGCCTGGCCTGATGCAGAATAGTGGAAAATTTAGTGCAATACTCTTCCAAGAGGCTTCTCAAGGAAATAGGTTTGATTCCCGGCCAGGAACATCCTGTGCTACACAACACTTGAAATCTTAGCTAAACAACCAAAGAGAGCACAAGTCTAAATATACCATATACAAAATAATAATCTAAGACATGAATGAATATGACTGCCATCCTCTTCCTTATATAAGTGATGAGCTTCCTCACCCTTGGCCCCACTCATTTAATTCACTACTTCCATGCAAATTGTCTCCAACCAAAATTGCGCTGTCCCTCATTGAATGCCATTCCTCCATAAAAATGCTATTGATTTGGTCAAAGTTGACCCAATATTCATGCTCTAGCCCCTTTTCACACCTAAGGGTCCTCAATCTAGCTTTTTAGATGACCTCCATTCACACTAGGAGTGTCTTTATTCCTACTAAGGAGATTTATGGGTCTCTATACCCTCTTATTCCTCTAACTAACAGAAAAATCAAAATTGAATATTCCAATTAGTTGTGTACTAATTTTAGGAATATTACAATAATCTCCTTGACGAAGCAGATGGAATCATCCTGTGGAAGACCAAGCTCCCACATTAAATTTTCCCTAGGACCCATAGCTTCACTGAGCTAATTAGGAAATGTCAATCCTGCTATGACATTAAGAAAAGAGCCATAGTGAACTCTTTAGGAGAGATTTTTTTCATGTAAATTCCCCAGCCATTCAAGAGATGTTGCAGGCCCCCATTTTTTAGAACATTGTCCCTTTTTCATACGAATCCCTTGTAGGACTATACCAGGGATTATATTTTTCTAGTAGAGCCAAAACCTTGAATTTGTTCATGGCCCCCATTGCACCAATGCATACAACAAATCCCCCATACTCATCATCCACCTTCCCATAAAGGACCCAACACATTGTCACCACCCTGTCTTATTTGCTAGGTTATCATAATGATTGGTGGATAGATGAAGCCATAATTGGTTTCTTGTCCATATTCTCTACAAAATTCCAGCCCACTATTATTTTGAACTATGCACAGTTCCTTGTTGATGCGATCCATGATCAATTCTTGAATTTTCAAACAAAAGGTGTATTCAAATACACCTCTGTGTTGGTGTACATGTTCACCTATTTTCAATCCAGCAAGTTCAAATTCAACATGGCAAAGCAAGGTGAAGATTTTGAAGCCCAATTTGTCATCTTTTGGACAACTCTACTGAGAAAGGAGCAAGAAGACTATTCATACAAGAGCTTTGTAGACCTATTTTTTCATCCAGCAATCGGTGCACTCGGCAACACCACTGAGCCCAGGGTTTGTGAGGAAATAAAGAAAGTGATGTAGTTAATAGAGCAAGTCAGGACAACTCACTGGTACCTCAACCAGAACTACACAGAGATCAAGGTTTATGACAGTAAATTAGCCCCTTATAAACTACTCAAATACCTCTCCATGAGGATATTTGACCTTGAGTATCTCAGGAAAATGATATATGTTGATGAGGTGCATTTTGTTTCGGTGAAGAAGAAGTCACAATTCAGGATCAAATAAAAAATTGACCCATTCATCTGCAACAATAGGAAATCCAGGGAAGAGGCAGATAAAATACTAAAAGAGATGAAATTCACATGCAGTTTCACTTGGTCCTATGATCCAACGGGATCATCTCCAAGAAGAGGGTCGAAAACAAGTCAACACCCTACACCCATACCCACAGACTGGAGATAGAGAAGTACATGAACCAAGAAGAATGGGTGGTAGACACACTCTGGGAGGATAAAGAGAAAGATGTCTCTACTTCAGGAATCCAAACACCAACTCCTTAAGGGAAGAAAGCAACAGGAGTTCAAAATGACAAAGGAAAGGAGCCTGAAAAGGAAGTAGGAAGTAAGAGGACCATGGAGCATCCAATAGACATGGACATCGACTTCTCCTCTAAGGAGTTCAGAATAAATTATAGGAAGAGAGCCAGGGTCAGCATGGGCCATGATCAACAAGAGGAGGAGGACCAGCAAACTGCCATCACAATGGGGAATTCACCAAGTTCAGTTGTGGCAGGCAGCCACCAGATATTTTCCACATATTCTGCCACCGTCCCATTCCACCAGCAGGATGTGAAAACCCCCACATCTACTTCCATTGCAGAACAAGAGGAGGAAGACATCTATGACACATTCAAAGAGATCAAGAGAAGGAATGAGGTTCTCAAGACCAACACCTAAAATCAATTTTGGAAACAAACAAGCAGCTCCCAAAGTAGACTCCTATCATCATTTGACTCTGAGAAGGGAAGAATGAGGATGGAATTCTTGGAAGCACAAATTCCTCAGCCCAAAGGTGTAGCAGACTACAAGAAGACATCATTTGAGTTTAATGCAAAGATCATCCACCCAATAGACCGGATGGAGATGCACAATCCGACTGGGGAAATGATCTCCTCTACCCTGAACAACACATCCATGAGCCTCTCAAAACTACAGGTGATTTTTTCCAATGCACAGTCACAATTAAATTTGGAAAAGATCTCCGCCATGGCGAAAGATTCAAAGATAAAATCTCTGGAGGAGTTAGTGATACAACTCGGGTACAATCCATCGAACATAGTAGTGGAACAAACCGTTGTGACGAAAAAGAATGTAGACATAGTTTCTTTGAGGAGGCAACTTAAGATGCCAATAACAGAAGACCCTATGGCCAAAGAGATAGAAGCAACTGAAACAAAGAAGGCAGAAATGTTGCAATTACTTGTTGAACAAATAGAAGAGATCAAGAAAATGGAAGATGAGATGGGAAAAATGATCCAAGAAATATAGAAAGAAATAGGTGATGTTGTAAAGGGAGTAGAAAAAGAAGTAGTTAAGGCCATGATGACCCTACAAGTGGTTCCTCTCATAGTGATCCCAGCAGCTACAATATCCACAGGAGCACTAGGGGAGAGTACTGAGCAACTAGCCAAGGTGATGGACGATATGTCTCTACAGTCAGTGGAGATCAAAAGGCTATGAAATAAACTCACTAGCCTATTGGATAAACTCAAAGGGAAATACTCCACTCATGCCACAGAGCTGCAGATCAACAAAAAGTTGAATGAGAGCTTACAGATGTCTCTCTAGGAGTATTCAATTGGCTCTGTGATGGGAAGGGTGAAACAAATAATATGGTTGGATATAATTGAGTTTGTAAATGATATATGGCCCTCCATTCAGATAATTTTTTAACAAAGGGATCTAATTGGGGTAGTAAAGGTTTCCATTGAGAAAACAAACAAGGAACTTGGATAAAAACCCCAAACTGCCAACAAGATCATCAGATTCCTGAATTCCAAGATCAACCATGAGTTGGAGCAACTGGAAATGGCCAACAGAACAACCTTTGTTATTGAAGTTAAAAGGGTGTTTAATAAGAAGAGTCTGGTCACACATATAGAAGAAAGATTCCAACAACTTGAGATTGGGTGAGTAGGTTTTTTAACAGGATTGAAACACTGAACAAAAGAGTCTTGCCTTCCTTTGTCATCAACAATAAACTGATGCCCAGGACTGATTATGTAAAGAGGCTCATAGAGATCTTCGAGGACACAGCCAAGTTCACAAATATAAAGAACACCACGACCGGGGAGCATTCTACAAAGTCATCAACGATGATGTCTTCATACATTATAAGGTTAAGCACATTTTTCAGCTGAAACCCACATTTGTGAAGTACACAGAAACCAATGAAGTCTACAGGAAGTTGAAAAGGACAAAGATCCTGACTCCAAAGAGTTAGGAAAATCTATGCAGGCTCCAGGAAGGATGACAACTTAGTCTAGTAATGAAGTTGGTAGCTCAGTGAATTTCCAGTGTCAGCAAATCTAGTGTATCAGATATTCAAGCATAGCAGACCGAGACGACATCAGATAACAACTCCATAAGAACATCAAGCACCTGCCTGAGGGCCATTAAAATGAAGGGACACTTCCACTTCTGCTTCAGACATCTGTCCAAAAATAGTGACATGCATCCTTTCATAAGACTCATAGACCCATTTTCAGTTACCCTTAAGGAAAAAGAATGGATTGCCCTTTCAATAATGGAAAGCCAGTGCAAATAGTTTAAATATAAGTTTTCATTCTGTAACACGGGTTGGACCCTAGTTTTGTAAACACTTTTAGTTGCATGTAAATCATATTTTTCATGCAGGAGCATCAATAAAAAGAGAATTATGTAAGATTCATGTGTTGTGTGTCTTGGTGACGTTTTTTCCTCAGTGCATTTAATTTTTTCCCACTGTAATCTCTTCATATGTTTCATTTATAATTCTATTTGTAAAGCAGGAAAGCTATATTAAGATTTGTTGTTTTAGAATACCTTAATTCTAGCTGTCTTTACAATTTCAATGTTTTCTCTTGATGTATGATTTAATAATTCTTAGTTTCTCTTAAGTGATTACAGAAAGCACTTTTCTTCATCCCATAATTCCACTCAGCTATAAGCACCAGTATTCCCAGTCAGCTTGCCTTGCATTCGCTCTGGAATTTTATGTGTACACCCAGCGTATTTTGACTCCATAGCCCAATGGAAACTGTTTAGGAAAGACCCCCCTATCCAACCAAGAACATTCGCACAAAAAAATGTTATGATCAATTTAACTAGCCTAATACTAGTAAACCTAAACAAATCTAAATCTAATAGAGAGATCCCTCTTTGAGTCTAGGAGGGTTAGATCCTAGGCTTCAAGCAGTTTTGATGATGCGCTTTATTGTTTAGTTTTTCCAATATTCTAAATTATAGAGTGATAACATATTGGCGACTATACTGGGGACAAGATGAAAGTTTTCAATTTTCACTTGAACTCAGGAACCCCAACTAAAAATTATTATGCGATACACATTTATTTTAAAGATTGGTTTCCTCCGATATTCAATAATCAGTTGTCTATGATCTTGGACTGAAATTTGGCTCCCAAAATAATATCCACCAAATCCCATCCAGACCCAAATCCTCCTATCATAGATAATCCTGAGAGAATATTGAGGAAATATTCCAGAACAAATAGTCCCACCAGTGACAAGATTCTTTACAGGGCCAACTCCTTTCCCGATAACTTCATTACCTTACAAGATGTTCATTCAATTTACTGTTTGAACAAAGTCTCTTCAGGACCAAATCTCAGAATTGGACTCACCTCACAGTGTTTGATCCCTCCATATTCTGCACCACTACACATCCACCCTCACCCACCATTCATATCCCTCGACCACTTCCACTAATCACGACAACCAGATATGCCCCATTGGCGCTACCAGTCCCTTTACCCCCTATGCTCCAAGACTATCAATCCAAGATTCCCCTGTTTGACAGCATTGGACCTACGACATCCCAACAACACGTTGACAAGATGAATGACTATTTCGACTTGCAAGAAATTTATGATGACTGTCTTCAGCTAAGAATTTTTACCCTGAGCTTGGGGGGGAATCCATAAAATGGTTTAGAGGTTTGACTCCTAATAGTATCCATGATCTCCCTGCTTTCTACCAAACGTTTATCAATAGGCGAGAGATGAAGAATAATCCACTGCAGATTCTATCAAAGTATGAAACTATCAAAAGATCCCCCAAAGAGAGTGTGCAATATTCCTGCACTAGATTTAACAACTTGTATAATGCACTCCCTACCAATATGAGACCACCCCAAAGGATAGAGCTACTTAAATTCCCAGATGGATTTGACCCTATATGGCCTATCATCTCAGGGAAAGAGACTCTTCAACATTATAGGAAATGAAAAAGAATGTTGTGAGTGTGGAGGCTAATTTGTTAGCTAAAAGGGCTAGGATGAGGACCGAGAGGAGAATCACCAAAAGAGAAGAGCCTATAGCTTCCACATCTAATGCCAAGATTGATAACCTAGCGAGGACTATGGAAAGGATGATGGAGAGGATGAGTTTGAAGGAAAGGGTGCTATCCAGAGACAATCAACCAACACCCAAAAATAGAAATCAAAACCTGAGAAAAACCCTCCACAAATTAGGCAGAGAGAGCAAAGGGGTCCCAATCAACAAATGAGACCTCCATTTCAAGAAAATTATGCTGATGATAATGAAGGTATAGTGGAGGAAGAGGAGGAAAATAATATAAATCTGATGGGAATCAACGAAGAAGATTTTGTATTCCTCATTGAAGAAGAGCAGGACTTGTTCTCGCTAGCCCAAACTGACCTCGGACCCGAAGGATCTGAGGACTACAAACTGGGTTTTGAGGATGCCATTTTGGAAGTCCACAGACAGTCCAAATTAAGGAGAAAAAATAATTTGGAAAACTCAAATAATGGGAATTCAGAGAACTCCACTAAGAAAGTATCTGAATCCTAAGCTAAGAAAACAACTAAAAAAACTAAGAAAATTTGAAATAATTCAGAAAAGAAAAGCATATAGAATAGTTCCAAGAAACCAGTAGATGTTACTACCAGAAACAGTCAGAAGGACATCCCCAGTACAAGCAAACAAACTGAATATACCCAAAGAATAGAGGCTGAAAGGATTGATATGTCAAACCAACTAAGAAATCAAACTCCCTTCAATATCGAGAGTGAACTTGTGAAGGTAAATATTTTTGCCCCTCTCATGGAATTTCTCAACAAAAATGTCTACAGATCTCATATCCTAAAAGTGTTAAATATAGGGGAGATTACAAACATGGTAAATTTTAGTGATGACTAGCCTCAACTCTTGTTTAGGCCAGAGGTTGATGGCAGACCCGAAGAAGGAGGGGTTCCCCCTTTTTATGTCAGTTTGAATATTCATGATAAAATACTACACAATTCCATGTTGGATTCTGGTGCCTCACACAACCTAATGCCCCAGGTAGTCATGGAGAAACTCGGCCTTGAAATCACTAGACCCTACAGGGATTTATAATATGTTTATTCTCAAAAGTTAAGAGCCTAGGCTTGATCAAGGACCTCTGTGTCACTCTAGCCCAAATACCTGTCAAGAGTTTAGTCATGGATATCGTTGTGGCAGAAAATCCCCCAAAATACGGAATGCTTTTATCTCATTCATGGGAGTAAAAATTACAAGGAACTCTACAACTAGACATGACTTATGCTACCATTCCAGTGTTCAGTCAGTCGAGGAATATTTACACAGAAACACCGATGAATTAAATGGTAAGTAGCCAAGAGAAGCCTCACAATTACCCTCTATACTTTGTTCATACCTACCTAGATTCTTTCATTTTGTATAATGAGGGAATCGCTGACTCACATATTTCCTAGGTAGAAAATGATCCCACAAAAAACACTGACATTCAATCCCAAACAGAGCAACTAGACCGTGCCCAGAAAACTCTTTGGAACATGATTTTTTATGGCTCATGTGGCCAAGCTAGATCTAGGGTAGGAATCTTGGTGTATAACACAGGAGACAATAGTGCATAGGGTCATTCATACAAATTAAACTTCCAGTGAACAAAGAACATTGTCGAATATGAAGCCTTGATGTTGGGATTGCAAATGTTGAAAAGATTAGGATCAAGGAGGATCTATATGCATGGTGATTCCAAGCTATAGCTTAAACAATTTAAAGGGCTATATGCAGCCAAACACCCTATACTGAGAGCTTATAGAAATGTCGTCCTTGATTTTTTGAGGACCTTCGAGGAGTATGATTTGGCAGTCATTCCCAGAAACCAAAATTTCCTAGCCAATGGCCTAACTATTTCAGAAAGCACATATAAGCTACCTCACCCAAACAAAAAACATACGATTGAGGTCAAACAAAGTCCTGCCATACCAGACAACATGAGATATTGGAAAGTTTTTGGTAGCGATAAACAAATTGAGAGCTTCCTACAATCTAGGGGTGAATTTGAAAATAGTAACATGGATATGGATTCTGAGGGATATAGTATTATGATGGTACAAATTACTGATGAAACACAGTCGTTGTTCTTTAAAAATTTGTTCTAGATGTAAATACTACTGTAAATATTCCATCTCACAACATTGTATATAATACCAATAAAAAATACCTAGAAAAAGAGGAATTCTAAATAATACAACTTAAAGACAACAGTCTGCCTCGAGGGCTAGTCCCTTTAGAAGAGTTATTTGACTTTAATGATGTGCCCAAAAAACCCAAAATAGAGCCAACTAAAACAAACATTAAGGAATGTAATATAGGCACAGAAAAGAACCACAAAATCATCAAAATTTCTAAATCTCTGCCTCTGTTCAAAGAAAAAATATATAGCCTTATTCAAAGAATTTATCGATATGTTTGCATGGAGTTATGAGGATTTCAAATCCTATGATACTAGCATCATTCACCACATGATCCCAATTGAAAAAAAACAAAATCCATTCAAACAGAAATTGCGAAAAATGAATCTTGTGTTAATGCCTTTAGTCAAGAAAGAGATTAAAAAGATGTATGAAGCAAAAATAATAGTGCCACTCAGGTACTTCAAATGGGTGTCCAATATTGTCCCAAATAGGAAGAAAATAGGTGAGATTAGACTCTACATTGACTTCAGAAACCTTAATAAGGTATCTCTTAAGGATAACTACCCTTTACCTAAGATGGATCACATATCACAAAGGGTAGTGGGTTCCAGTAGGATATCTTTGTTAGGTGGTTTCTCTCGTTACAATCAAGTGTTAGCACACCCTAATGACCAAGATACAACTTTTACAACTCCTTGGGGGACTTTCATGTGTGTGAAAATTCCCTTTGGACTAATAAATTCTGGAGCCACCTTTCAAAGGGCCATGGACATTGCATTTGCGGATGACATTGACCACTTTGTTTTGATTTATTTGGAGGACATCACTTTTTTTTCTAAAACCAATGAAGAACATCTAACAAACTTGAGAAGAGTGTTTGAGAAGTGCAGAAAATTTGGACACTCCATGAATTTGGTCTAGAAGAAGGAAAATTGTTAGGCCATATTATCTCTAAGGATGGAATCAAAATTCACACTAGCAGGACTGAAGGGATATTGAAAATCATCCATCCGAGAAATTTGAAAGAACTCCAGTCCTTCATTGGAAAAATCAACTTCCTACGGAGATTTATACCTAACTTGGAAGAAATTTTAAGGAACATCACTAACATGCTGAAGAAGGGATAAAAAATAAAGTGGAACATAGAAGTGAAATAGTCCTTTGACTTGGTCAAGCTAGCATTAACAAAGGCCCCGATACTAATCAACTTGGATTTCACCAAATATTTCATGATTTTTTCTTTTGCCTCTGAACATGCTATTGATGTTGTTTGGTTACAGAAAAATAGTGAAGGACAAGAACAACCAATAGCCTTTTTTAGCAAGGCATTAAGAGATGCATCCCTGAAATATAATATCATGGAAAAAAAATCTTTTGCACTAGTTAAATCAATGAAATATTTAGAGTCTATATTTTTCATTCACATATCATTTCTTATGTTCCAAATGCAGTGCTCAAATACATTCTAAAAGAAAACGGTCCTGATGGAAAACGAGGGAAATGGATTGCAGTGATCCTAGAGTAAAATTTGGAAATCAAGCCTACCAAGTTGATCAAAGGCCAACGACTAGCTGAATTGATGGCAGAATCTAATTTACACGCACTAGACATCAACATGGTACACGCATTAGACGATTAAGAGGAGCTGGCAACTCCACCGATTGACAAAGCATTCCTGAATTCTCCATGGTATGTTGATATTTTGTATGTACTAACTAATCTGAATGCTCCTCTTGGTTTATCCATAATAATGACTAGATTCCTAAAACTCAAAGTTGTTAAGTTATTCATTTTGGATAATTTTTTGTATTGGAAAGACATTGGAGGCGTTTTTCTTAAATGTTTATTAAAGGATGATGCAGATAGAGAAATGGAGGAGTTCCACTAAGGTTGTTGTGAAACCAGCTCCAAAAATAGAATAAAAGAGATATCAACGCCTTAGAAATAAGCCACTTCGAGGGGGAAACCTCCAATACATTACATGAATGAACAATTCTTGGATGATTCAAATGAAAAAACCTTCCTTCTATATATAGTAGTCCATGGGGCCACAATGTAATCCTAGCCGACCTAACAATAACAATGTAAGGGCACAATAATAACAATATTGGGGTTAGAGGGGGCTATAATAATAACAATAAGGGGGCTACACTAATAAAAATAAGGGGCTAAACTAGTATTATAGGGACCTAACATGCCCCTCTCCTTCAAAAAAGAGTTGTCCTCAACGCTTGAGTAGCTCTGGGTGCTTCTGTATAAAATTCTCATCCTCCCATGTAGAATCTTCAGTGGGTAAGTTCTTCCACTTGATGAGATACTCTGAAATTGATCGATTCCGTAGCTGTCGAGTTCTTGTTTCCATGACTGCTTCAAGTTCCAATATGATTTTTACTTCCTCATCAAGTTCTGGCAATATTGTTTGAACTGGAAGATTTTCACCTATAACCTTCTTTAAGCATGAAACATGGAAAATTGGATGTACTCGCGAAGAAGCAGGAAGCTCCAATTTGTATGCCATAGTACCAATATTTTGCAACACCTTGTACGGACCATAGTACTTTGGCGATAATTTATTATCCTTCTTTGCTTGCTTGAGGGACATTTGTTTGTATGGTTGTAGCCGTAAAAATACCCAATCTCCTACATCAAAACTTCTCTCGCTGCGATGTTGATCTGCCTGTTGTTTCATTCGATTTTGTGCCAAATTCAGGTTATCCTTTAAGAGTTGGAGAACTTCTCGTTGATGCTCGATGTGATCTTCCACTGCTTGAACCTTCGAATTTTCCCTTAAAGATGATGTGATGGATGGTGGATGATATCCATAAAGTGCCATAAATGGGGTCATTTTTGCTGCAGTATGGAAGGAAGTGTTATACCGCCATTCAGCGAGAGGTAACCACTTGACCCATTGTGTTTGTTTATCAGATACAAAACAACGAAGATATCCTTCCAAACATTTATTTACTATCTTAGTTTTACCATCGGATTGAGGATGATAAGATGAGCTATGAGCTAATTGAGTACCCAAACAAGAAAATAACTCCATCCAAAAATTTCCAGTAAAAATGGGATCTCTGTCGCTCACAATAACCCTTGGGTTTCCATGTAGATTTTGAATTGTGTCCATAAATGTAGTAGCAATTGTACTTTCTTTAAATGGATGAGATAATGCACAAAAGTGTGCATACTTGGTAAGTCTATCAACTACCACCATGATGATACTCTTTCCTTCGGACTTAGGTAAACCTGTGATAAAATCCATTGAAATCTCCTCCCAACGTTGACTTGGAATGGATAAAGGTTGTAGAAGTCCTGGGGTCTTAATTGTTTCCACTTTATTCTGCTGGAAAACCAAACATTCCGCCACAAACTTTCGAATATCAGATTTAAAGCCATCCCAAAAAAATTCTTTCTTCACCCTGTGGTAAGTTTTTAAAAATCCTGAGTGTCCTCCTAAAGGAGAAGTGTGCAATTCCAGAAGAATCTTTTGTTTTAGTTGGGAATTTTTACAAAGATATAAGCGATCTTTGTACCATAAGGAATCATTTTTCCAAATAAATGTATCGGATGTACTAGGATCTTGCTGCAACTTTTGAATGAGTGTCCATACATCTTTGTCCTTCTTCCATTCATCTCTTGCTTCAGTTATCCAATCTGGTTGGATAATAGAAATGGCACAAAACAATGCTTCCACCTCTTCATTCTTTCTTGAGAGTGCATCTGCAACAACATTAAGCTTTCCTTTTTTGTAGATTATTTCAAAGTCATAACCCAACATCTTTGTGACCCATTTTTGCTGCTCTTCTGAAGATATTCTTTGTTCCAAAAAGTGTTTAAGACTATCACGATCAGTTTTTACCTTGAAGTGTCTTCCCATTAGGTAAGGTCGCCATTTCTTTAGTGCATGTAGTATTGCTAACATTTCCTTCTCATAAATAGCTTTCTGTAAATACTTTCCTTTGATTGGACGACTTTAAAAAGCAATGGGTCTTCCTTCTTGCATTAAAACAGCACCAATTCCATTTCCTGAGGCATCACATTCCACAATAAAGGTTTTCGTGAAGTCTAGCGTAGCTAAGACCGGTGCTAGGCACATTGCCTCTTTAAGATCTTCAAAGGCCTTAGTTGCTTCAAGAGTCCATGAAAATGCAGCTTTCTTCAATAATGTTGTTAGAGGTGCTACTATTCTCCCATAATTCTTAATAAACTTGCGATAATACCCTGTTAAACCAAGAAATCCTCGCAACTGCTTTATAGTTGTGGGGACTTTCCATTCCTTAATGTATTTAATTTTGTTAGGGTCTACCTTAACACACTTGTGTGAGATAAAATATAACCCAGATATTCCACCTCTTGTACTCTAAAGAAACATTTGGATGATTTTTCATATAATTGTTTCTCCTACAATAGTTTGAGCACCCTGTCAACATGTTCAACATGATCCTTCCAAGACCTGTTGTAGATTAGTATATCATCAAAAAATACTAGTACAAATTTTCTAAGGAAGGGTTTGAAAATGGAATTCATCAACCCTTGAAATGTAGAAGGTGCATTAGTAAGGCCAAAAGGCATGACCAAAAATTCATAATGACCCTCATGAGTTCGAAATGTTGTTTTCGGAATATCTTCAGTCTTAATTCTAATTTGATGATATCCTGAATGAAGATCCAACTTGGTAAAATAAATTGCTCCATGTAATTCATCCAATAATTCATCAATCACAGGAATGGGAAATTTATCTTTAATGGTGAGCTTATTGAGCTCCCTATAATCCAGAGACATGCGCCATGATCCATCCTTCTTGTGTACCAATACTACAGGAGCAGAGAAAGAACTTTGACTAGGTTGAATTATACCCGCCTCTAACATTTCTGCAATCATACGTTCAATTTCGCTCTTTTGGAAGTAAGGATATCTATAAGGCTCGATGTTTGGAGGAACACTTCCTGGAATCAAATAAATAGCATGATCATGATCACGAATAGGTGGGAGTCCTTTGGGAGTTTCAAACACCTTGGAATGATTGTCCAAGACTTGTTGGAGATCTACAGAAATAGATGATTTTGATGTCGGAACTTCTAGTGAGCATAATTGTGCAATTACGCCTCGTTATTCTTTCTTTAGAAGCTTTGTCATGACATTAGAGCTTATTATCCTTCCCGGCTTCCCTTCAATACCCCGTAATTCGACTTCCTTTCCTTCTGAAAAAAATTTCAAGAAAAGTTCTTGAAAATTAAAAGCTACCGTCCCCAGAGATTGTAACCATTGTACTCCTAGTACAACATCAACACCTCCCATAGGAATGGAAAGCATTGGACTATTCAATACATATTCCCCCATGGTTAGCTTGATATTATGGCATTTTCTATAGCAATTTATAGTTCCTCCATTTGCAACCATCACTTGACATTCTGGTGCTGGGTATAGGAAACAATTTAATTCCTTGGCTACCTTACAATGAATAAAATTATGGGTGCTACCTGAATCAATCAACACTATTACCTTTTTCTTCTTGACTTGTCCTTGTATCTTGAGAGTTTGAGGAGTGGTAATTCCTGACAGTGCATTACACAATATGGTCGGATTCATTTCTTCCTCTTCTAGGGTTGGTTCCTGGTGTATATCCTCTTCTTGCTCATTTTCTTCTTCCTCTTCACAATCTATGTAAAATAATTTCTTCTCAGCACACTTATGACCTTTAGTGCATTTGCTATCACAACTGTAGCAAAGCCCTTTTGCTCTTTTTTATTCCAATTGTTGTGGTGTCAACCTTGTAGGTTGTGGAAATCTACGAGTAGCAACACTTCCCTCTTTATAGAAGTGAGTGGTAGGCTTCCTTGTTGCCATAATTTTACTTTCAATTTTTCTTTCCAACCTGAATGCCTTCTCCAATGAATCAAGTTCCAAAACGCGAACTTCATGTTGGATGTTATCCTTTAAAGTACCTATGAAGAGATCAATCCTATGTTCCTCTGGAATATCAGTTACCCTTATATTCAATTTTTGGAAGTCCTCAATGTGATCCCCCACTAAACCCTTTTGTTTGAGATTTATCAATTGGCTAAAGAAGGTGTTGCTCTTTCTATCCTCATAATGTGCTATCATTTCCTCCATAAAAATAGACCAAGTGACAATTTTTATACGGGAGCAAAGCCATTGATACCATACAAATGTATTTTGTTCTAAATGTAAAGTTACAATGCATACATTTTGTGTGTTTTGCACATTATTGAGATCAAAATATTGCTCCATCTGTAGTATCCATGTTATGGGATCCTTGCCATCAAACTTCCTAATATCCATCTTTGGAATATGGTGGTTCTTCCGTCCAACATTAGAGTTTATGAAATCATGATTAACATTTATTTTCTTCTCGTCATGAGTTTCCTCTACTATATTTTCGCCATTAGGAAACATTTCTTGTATCAAATTTTCCAAACCTTCAATGTCTACCTTTATGTTTTCCATTTTTTCATCGGTCTTAGCTTCCATTCCATCCATCTTAGCTTCCATGCCCACTTCCATGCCTTCCATATTAGCTTCCAAACCATTCATCTTAGCTTCCACGCCTTTCTTCAAACCATCCATCTTAGTTTCCACGCCTTTCTTCAAAACTTCCATTTCATTTTTTGTTGCTCTTTGCGATAGCGAAATTTGGTGCGCTTACTCTTGTAATTTTGATATCTCATGTTGTGTTTCTTCGTCTTCATGAGTCATAGTAGAGCCTTCTGAAGGCTTAATGGGTGTTGAATTATTTTTAGGGGCCATTTTAGAACCCAATACTAATTTCTATTCTTCAATATTCCCTTGGAATAAATTCCAACTAATTTTTTTCAAACGAGACCTATGTAATTCGATAAAAAATACACATTTTTTTCTTGCTTTTGAGGAGTGCAATATTTAAAATGAATTATCTCTATGATTTCGGATCTTCAATATATGAAATTTGGTACTGAGGTAGCCCTCTGAATCCTCTTTCGAATGCCACAAGTCTGACCTGATTTGGATTCTTGAAGACAAATTTGTGCCCAATCTCCTACGATGACCTAATTATGGACTGGTTCAGTAGAGCGAACTTGTATGACTTTCCACGTGTCACTTCTTCCTCCTTCGGCTATGAAATTTATAGATAGGAAACAAAATTCCATGTTCTTCCATCCACATTTTACATAATTCCAATCCGATGCTCAGAGAGAGAGTTATGAATATTTTCCCACGATCACCTCTTTGAGATGAAATTCGGGAGCCTGAAAAAGTCCTAACGTCCACAGACCATATCTCTGAAAATATTTTGAACCATGATATGAAATGTTGCGATGATGTTCCTCCAGAGTTCATCTTCATGCTCTAAAAATTTCAGATTCTGAGACTTCATAGAAACATATTTATAGCAAAAATTCTGCGATGACCTGTTTAGGTTAAATTGAGGAGCCTGCAAAAAGACCTAACTTCCACAGATCATATCTCCGAAAATATTGTGAACCATGATCTGAAATTTTGCAAAAATGTTCCTTAGCAGTTTGGCTTCGCGTTATACAACTTTAAGATTCTGAGCCTTCGTAGAAGAAAATGCATACCGAAAATGCCACGATGATCTGTTTAGGTTAAATTGAGGAGCCTGCAAAATGACCTAACTTCCACAGATCATATCTCTGAAAATATTGCGAACCAAGCTTTGAAATTTTGTGAAAATGTTCCTCAGGATTTTGGCTTTGTACTGTAAAAATTTCAGCTTCTGAAACTTCGTAGAAAAAACGTTATAGCAAGAATGCCACGATGATCTGTTTGGAGCAGCGAAACCCTAGAATCCAAAGCTCTAATACCAAATGTTGTGAAACCAGCTCCAAAAATAGAAGAAAAGAGATATCAACACCTTAGAAATAAGCCACTTGGAGGGGGAAACCTCCAATACATTACATGAATGAACAATTCTTGGATGATTCAAACGACAAAACCTCCTTTCTATATATAGGAGTCCATGGGGCCACAATGTAATCCTAGCTGACCTAACAATAACAATGTAAGGGCACAATAATAACAATATTGGGGTTAGAGGGGGCTACAATAATAACAATAAGGGGGCTACACTAATAACAATAAGGGGCTAAAATAGTAATATAGGGACCTAACAGAGGTGACTGTGGTGGCCATATCTACTGGAAACCACTGCTAACAAAATCATGAGAGCTGGTTTTTACTGGCCCACCATTTTACCTGATGTCCATGAGATGGTTACTTCCTGCCATGGTTACTCCCTTACCCCTGAAACCTATTTCTGTAGAAATTCCTTTCCAATAGTGGGGGTTAGAATTCATAGGAGAAATTCACCCTCCATCCTCTGCTCAACACAAATGGATCCTTACTACTACAAATTATTTCACCAAATGGATAGAGGACACCCCTTCTAGGAATGCCACTCACTCTGTCATTATAAAGTTCCTAGAAACCAACATCATGTCTAGATTTGGATGTTCTAGGAAAATCATCACAGACAATGCTCCTACCTTCAAATCCAAAAATATGATTGATTTCTCTCACAAATATCATATAACATTGGGCCATTCAACAGCCAACTACTCTCAAGTCAATGGACTGGCTCAATCTTCCAATAAAAGCCTGGTGAACATCATTAAGAAGCTTCTGGAAGATAATAAGAAATCATGGCACAATAAACTGATAAATGCTTTGTGGGTTGATAGGCTCACCACAAAGAAATCAATTGGCATGTCTCCATACCAATTGGTTTATGGAATGGATGCAGTATTTACTTCTTCCTTGGGAGTTCAGGTGATGAAGATAATCGAAGAGGTCCAAGCTGAACCAAATGAAATTCAAAGAAGGATTAATGACACCATTCAGCTGCAATAGTCCAGAGAAGAGGTTTACAAAAGAACCCAAGTGATGCAAGAGAATATCACGAAGATATTTGAAAAGAGAACCAAGGCAAATGATTTCAGTTTAGGATACAAGGTTCTGAAATGGGATTTCAGGACAGAGGATAAAGGAAAGTGTTGGGAAAAATACTGAGAGGGGGGGGTGAATCAGCATTTACTGCATAATCAAATATTTTTACTTTTTCATTCTTTAAAACCCATACGCTACTTTCCTTCAGTAAACTAGCGTATATACGCGGATCCCCTTTATGAAACTAGCGTATACACAGAGTATATTTTATTGCGCATACGCGCTTTTACTTCAGTGAAGCTGCGTATATACGCGCTTCCTCCGCGGCGAAGTAGCGTATAGATCTTCAATCATTACAGAGCAGCAGACTTCATCAGATCAGATCTTCAGTTCAGATTTACCCTTTTACTTCAGACAGATGTTCGCCTAGATATTCGCCTCATCACAGATTTAAGCCTTCCATAATCAGATCTAGCAAATACAAGTGCAATTCAGATCTAGATCCCCTTCTTCATCATTGGTGCATCATACATTCAGATTTATCATTCAAGTGTGACCCTTTCCATTCAGATATACTTCAGAGAGAAGTATTCATTCAAGCTCAGACATCTTGCACCCACACTCATGATTTGCACAATGAATTTCTTCTCCTTATATAGGTTTTCCTTTTTCAATACCATGAGCCCCCTTTTTAATACCATGGGCCAAAACAATACCATGAGCCCAAAACAACCTGGACGGGGTCAATTAGGCGGATCATTACCCAATACAATGGGTCAATACCATGGTGGTTACCCTTGGTTTTGCACTTTTTGAGCGCTTTAGCCCATACGCGACTTGGAACGTTATTTTCCGCGTGCATACGCGACTTCCCCTAGGCCAATCCGCGTATACAAAGAGACATACTCTTTTCATCATATTTTGAGCACATTCTGAATTCTTTTCTTCATTGCCTTCTGTACACACTGTAGAAACATCATATTTTCTTCATCAGGAACATATTCTTTCAAGTACAACTTCATCAAGTAAGTTGTCATCATCTCCATCAAGTGGGTTGCTTTTCAAGGACAACACTTAGCATCATATTGTCAACAAACATCATATCACATCAGATTTACATCATTTACTAAGTCCATCAAGTCAAGCATAACTTCATCAGGTGGATTGCCATCAAGGACAACACATGTCAACAGTCACATGTCTTCATCTTCATTCAGTGGGTTGCCATCAAGGACAACATCCTGCATCATATTTCCAACAATCTCCCCCTTTGGACTTGATGGCAACCATGATGGTGTTTGGTTACCACAACAGATGGATACATTAAGAATACAATGACACCATGTCACTCTCCCTATTTTTTCATGTCACTCTCTCCATTTTTGGCATCATTCAAACACCATGTCACTCTCCCCCTTTGACATCAAGGGCAAAGGGCACATCATTATCTTCATTCAAACACCATGTCACTCTCCCCCTTTGACATCAAGGGCAAAGGACAAAACCAGCAGATCAAAACCAACACACTCTCCCCCTTTTCTTCTCATGTAGAAGAAGCGTTCTGCAGATCTGAAGTATACTGAAGTGACCAAGCTCCCCCTGAGTTCATGCTGAATCTTCAAACATATTTTCAATGAAGTACATGACTCTATGAAGTTCCTATCACCAAAGACTCATACTTACATCAATTATCCATCCAAGTGGATTTACATATGAGACTCAACTACCCAACCAAGTGGGTTTACAAATTTGACAAGTCCTTACATGACTGAATATTACAATTTTACAACATGAGTCTCAACAAGACCTTTTCATCAAACTACAAATATAACTTTTAAGACCAACACCAGAAAGTCCTCAAGAAAGAGAACATATTTTCAGAACCATCATAATGCCAACACTGCATTATACTCAGCAAAACCAATGCTGCCCCTGAATCTGTTCATCCAAGCATCCTTTCCAAAAGACTAAGGCTCCCCCTTAGTTTGTGCATCCTGAACACTTTCATCACCAACAAATCATCAAGGCATCTTCATCAAAAAAACATTAGAAACAGAAATATGAGAACTAGAACACCACCAGAGATACCAAACAGTATCAGAGATTCCAAACATCACTGCAGCTGTGCTGAAAAGCGCTGAACCAACCAAAAATTGTCATCAACCAAACATACGCGGTTTTCTGTGCAGGAACTCGCGTATATACGCGACTGTGTTTCAGGAAACCCGCGTATCCCAAGCCATCTTCTAAATTTCAACTAGATCTGATTCTTTGTGAGGCAAAGACAGTGTTCAGCTTCTTTTGAATGCTTCCCTGGACTACAGATAGATAGAACAATGTAGTTGTGTCTTCAAGTGTCATCCAATGGTTGTAGCAAAGGCACATTAGTAACCAAGCCTTCAGATTCTTTGCACCATCAATACAATCTTTCCAAGAAAGTTTATCATACCAGAACAACAACTTCTCATAAGAGTCAAGCAATCATTCATGTGGTCCACCACCATCCTACATCACCATGACCTTTAAGATTTAACATGAAGTAACATATGTAGGAACAGATCTCAGCCATAGTAACGACTATGCATGAACTATTCTTATCTCTGAATCATAAGACTTCCAATTTTATCCAACAGATAAACTTCAGCAAGCAATAAACATAGTTCATCTCATCATCATAAACCATGTACCAATTCATCATCATTTGAGCATGAGTATCACAAAAACCAAAGAACAAGCAGTCATATTGCCAACAATGCAATTAGTATTCAACCTGCTGCTCCCCCTAAACCAATGCTCTTCCTTAGCTTGCAATCTGAAGCACCTTCAACAGCAAGTCATCAGCAACAATCTCTGAATTATAAGACTTTCATCTCAACAACGAATGCTCTTCATCATAAAGCAACCAGGCTTCATCCATAATCTTCAACATAAGAACCCATGTATCAATTCATTATCATGAGTATAACCAGAATGATGCTAACAGTGCAATCATCAGCAGTCAGACTGATGCTCCCCCTGGACCTCTGCTCCAGATCTTCAGCTATCAGATAAATTCTCTTATCATCAATGCATACGCGACTGTGTCTGCTGGAACTCGCGTGTATACGCGACTTTTGTTAATGTAACCCGCGTATGGAAAGTGAAGCATAGAAAATTTTCATCTTCCTTCATTTCCTCCTGAGCTTGTATCTCCTGTACCTGTCCTTTTCACATCAGATGCGCTGTCAGAAGTAAACATAACCAGAATAATCAAATCAACCATGAGAGTCATCATGCATTGCTCCCCCTGTGACGATACATTACTAAATCTCCTAATGTATCCCACATCATTCCTGCAGTCAATCAGAGAAGAAAGCTTCCAGAAGCGGATGACTGCAGTAGGGTCTGAATTCCCTACGTTTCTGATCGGTCCTCCTTCTTTTTCCAAATTTGCTTGAGCTTTCTATTTGTGTGCTGAAAATTGTCCATTTTCTCAGGTCTGTTCAACCTGCATTCCTTTTCTACATGTCCATACTTGTTACAAGAATAACATCTCATGTGTCCATAGAAATAAGCATAAGAATCATAATGAGTATTTCTAATCTTCCTCCTTTTACAATCAGCTGCTTTATGTCCATACTTGTTACATGAAAAACAATATCCCCTGAAGAAACTAGAGTACCTTTCTGAGTAGAACCTGTTTGTTTGTGGCTGAAATGATCTGCTCCTGCAATTTGCTGCAACATGCCCATAATTATGACATTTGAAACATTCAACATTCTTGAATGAATTCCTTTGAGAATTCATAATTGTTGGTTGAGCTTTTGTCTCTTTCAACACTTCAGGTTTTGCATTGACTACCTCTGAATTTTTAGCACTTCCTTGTGAGCTAGATTCACCTTTAATAGTTTCATGGAAACCAAGACCATGTTTGATAGCAGGAGACCTTTTATTACTCAAAATATTGTCCAAGATATTAGTACTATCATGAAACCTTAAAAGTTTAACCTTTTCTTCTAATTTACCTTTGAGAATATTTACCTCAACCTCCAAGTCTTGACATTGCTTTGTCATGCTTTCTTCTTTCCTTCTTCCATCTTCTACTTGATCCTTCAGATTTAGGATCTCTTCTTTCAACCAATTTTCGTTTTGTTGCAGCTCTTCATTCTTCTTCTTTGATGCTTTGAGATCTTCTTTCAGAGATATGTTTTCTGCTTTAAGTCCAGCATTCTTCTTATTTGATTTTTCGAGACCTATTTTGAAGGAAATGATTTCTGCTTCAAGTTCTTCGTTCTTCTTATTTGATTCTTCAAGATCTGCTTGTAGAGAGATGATTCCAGCTTCAAGTCCTGCATTCTTCTTGTTTGATTCTTCAAGATCTGCTTGTAGACGTTCTATGATAGACCAGATTTTTCCTCCAAGTTCTTCAGTTTCAGATTGTAGAGGTTCCTCATTCTTCTTACTTCCCATTGTTACGGATCTCCTTCAAGCGAACCACTTCCGCATGGACCTGCTCTGATACCAATTGTTGGGAAAAATACTGAGAGGGGGGGGGGGGGGGGTGAATCAGTATTTAATGCATAATCAAATCTTTTTTTTTTCATTCCTTAAAACCCATACGCTACTTTACTTCAGTAAAGTAGCGTATATACGCGGATCCCCTTTATGAAACTAGCGTATACACAGAGATCTAGATATGTCATTAAATCTTCACTTCTATTGTTCCATCATTCATTCATCAGATTTTTAATAAACAGTAAACATGTGCAGTAAGAACAGAATAAACCATCACACAAAGCATCACACATGAACACCAGGATTTTTAGGTGGAAACCCAAATCGGGAGAAAACCACACTGGCCAGCGAGCACCTTCAATATTTTATTATGAGAAAACATCTTACAACATATGTGTCAAGTACTGCACTTGACCAGCACGCAGCACCCACCGCGCTCATGCTACCACCCTCTCCCGGAAGGGAGCTCCAAATCTCTGACTCTTCCATTGCCACCCGGTCGCAGCCACGCACCCCGGCATCTCGTTTACTGCACTTCACGTGAAGGGAGCTACGACCCTGATCTCGTTTACGTACCTCACTCGGAAGGGAGCTACGACTCGATCGAAGGCTACAACCCTCAGCACTTTATGGACCACGTTTCATCAATTTTCACACTGGATCCAACCACTTCAATAGAACACAACTTGCAGACCGCAATTCATCATATTTCCAGACAGAACCCTTTCCATGTTTTTAAGCACGAACATACATCATCAACAGATACATATCAACACAGATCAGATAGCAGAAACACAGCAGAACAGATCAGATATTTCATACCCCTTGCTTCAGCAAACCCTAGTTTGCATACGCGCTTTCCCTTCACTGATGTCGCGTATATACGCGCTTCCGTCTACACAAACCAGCGTATACCTCAGTGTATATTTCATTGCGCATACGCGCTTTTTCTTCAGCGAAGCTGCGTATATACGCGCTTCCTCCGCGGCGAAGTAGCGTATAGATCTTCAATCTTTACAGAGCAGCATACTTCTTCAGATCAGATATTCAGTTCATATTTACCCCTTTTACTTCAGACAAATGTTCGCCTTGATGTTCGCCTCATCACAGATCTAATCACTCCATAAACAGATCTAGCAAATACAAGTACATTTCAGATCTAGAAATCCCGCTTCATCATTTCTTCACAAGTGCATCATAGATTCAGATCTATCATCAATCCTTTACCCTTTCCATACAGATGTACTTCACAGAGAAGTATTCATTCAAGACAGACATCTTGCTCTCACACACATCATTTGCACAATGAATTTCTTCTCCTTATATAGGTTTTCCTTTTTCAATACCATGAGCCCCCTTTTTCAATACCATGGGCCAAAACAATACCATGAGCCCAAAACTACCTGGACGGGGTCAATTAGGCGGATCATTACCCAATACAATGGGTCAATACCATGGTGGTTACCTTTGGTTTTGCACTTTTTGAGCGCTTTTTCCCATACGCGACTTGGAACGTTATTTTCCGCGTGCATACGCGACTTCCCCTAGGCCAATCCGCGTATACAAGGAGACATACTCTTTTCATCATATTTTGAGCACATTCTGAATTCCTTTCTTCATTGCCTTCTGTACACACTGTAGATACATCAGATTTCCTTCATCAAGGACATATTCTCTCAAGCACAACTTCATCAAGTAAGTTGTCATCATCTTCATCAAGTGGGTTGCCTTTCAAGGACAACACTTAGCATCATATTTTCAACAAACATCATATCACATCATATTTACATCATTTACTAAGTCCATCAAGTCAAGCATAACTTCATTAGGTGGTTTGCCATCAAGGACAACACATGTCAACAGTCGCATGTCTTCATCTTCATTTAGTGGGTTGCCATCAAGGACAACATCCTGCATCATATTTCCAACAACAAATAATTTTCAGCACATTAAATAGATCTCCCACAGTCAAGACTAGCTAGAAATCAGCCAAAGAGAAGGGTTGTTGCAACATGAAAACCCCAGCAACCAGAATTGCGCAGTTTTGACTAAAACTCAGAGGAGGACAGCCAAGGATCTAATATTTCAGAGTTATGACAGTAAATCAGATTAAAATTTAAGCTTATTTTCTCTACAGCAAATTACAAAAGAAACTAGGGAAAAATCCCTTCAGAAATTAGAGTTGCAACTAGAAATAAACTGCAGAAATACATAGACAGCGTTATTTTTCATATGGTTCAACTGTTGTACATTAAATTTCATATCTCATAAATATTTATGGATAAAACATCAGATCTAATATAGATCTGGAAACTATAGGACTTTAAGAACAAGATCCAACTGGAATTACATCAAAATATTGCATAATAAGTTGTAGATCTGAATTACAAATTGCAGTGCTGCAGAAAACCCAGAAATTTCTGAAGATAAATTTTATTGTTGAAAGAGATCAGATCTATAGAGACATGGATCAGCAACCCAATCCACGGATCACCAAGGGAATTCAAGCCTAACAATAAGAGATCTTCCTCCAATCTGATGGCAAACTGAAATAAGAAATCCCTCTCACAAAATAACATAGTATTGAGAAGAAACTGCACAGAGGGTGAAGGAGACTGAATAAACTAACTGAAATTGCAGATCAGATACAAAGTATGGACAGACTCTCTCCTTGGAGGCTGAAGAACACACTCCAACAGAAAAAGCCTCTCAAAAAAAGCTAGATCTAAGTAGATCTAGAACACCACTTGCTACAAATGATAGCAACTGTAAAACCCTCAATGGGACAGCGCTGCTCATGAAAATAGAGCTTGGTCTCAAACCAAATAGTGGCTCACTTCAGCAAATAACTCCTCCAATGATCCTCAAGGGAAGAGATGAAACCCCTAAATAGGGATTCCAATCACAATCCTCCACTAATCAGCTGATAATGGTATTTGTCTAAGCAGACAAATACTTCAGAAATATGATCTATCAACAACCTCCTCATGTTGCTCTCCTCCTTCTTTTATAAGATGAGAAAGCTCTTGAAAACCCTAAACCACCTTGATGAGTTATCCCTCTTCACATTAGAAGCTCCCTTCTAGAAATGCGCAGTCCCTTTTGGAGATACAATGAACCTAGACAACGTAGTTAATTTGGTCAAGGTGGACCCAATCTTTGGCTCAAACCTCTTTCACACCTGCAAGCGATTATTTACATAGCCCTGATTTGTCTTTGTTCACATGGGCATTGATTTCTTCAGACTTTTTAGGAGTTTTACATGTCCTTCTTTATTCATTTATTCATAAAAAATAAATTAAATCAAAATTGAATGTTTCCTCTTAGCTAAGGCTAAGTAGGAACATTACATCAAATCAAGCAAGAGACTCAAGAAGACATATTCATAAGAATAGAGAAACACTACTTTACATAGTTTATTCCAGGCTAAGACTACGTAGTTTATAGGAGATTTTGCAGCAATAAATACATAAATATAAGGATGCAGCAATGTAAGGTCAAATAAATATGGGGGAGCAATATCTCAACCCCGGAAAAGATGATACATCAATCCCTTAAGAGGATTGGCTGGAAACTAAACAAAATGGCACTCCTGCAGAAATGTCAGAGTTGTTGGGTAGCAGCAACTCAAGAACTAGAAATAGAGGGAACTTACTGTAGATAATTAATCCTCTGAAATAAACTTCTTCAATTGACCTTCCAAATGATAGGCTAATCCTATCATTGAAGATCTCTCCTCTCGATAGAATATTTCAACCCTCATTGCAAATACTCTCTAGGAACTGCGCAGTCAAGGAAGAGGGATTCTCTTCTACTGATGGAAAATAGTTTGCCTGATGCCAATGATGATGGGAATAAGCTCAAAAACTCCCTCAATGATCTTCCAAAGGAATGGAGACTCCATCCTCTGAAATAGAATGCCAGAAGTGGTGTTGAGAAACCCTCCCCTGCAACACCCAGCAACACAACTCAACCACCAATGGAGACTGCGTTGGAGCTGAATGGAATGCTTTGGCCTCAAGCCAGAATATGGGGAATATGAAGAACAAGCTCTTCCAAGAGCTACTCTATGGAAGAGATGGGATTCCCGCCTGGGAACACCCAGTGCTAGCAGGACTGCATCTCAGCTAAACAGCTGGAGAATGCACTTGTCTGAGAAGACAAGAAAAATGATAATAAAAACTTGAAAAGCTATGGCTCCCTCATTCTCCTTTAAAAAAAATTAAAGGTGCCTTGCCATGTGCCCCACACCTTAGGGTTTCCTCCCCCAAGTGATCTTCCCCTCATGCAAACTGCGCTGCCCCACCAAGTGATCCTTATCTCTCATAACTGCGTAGTTGACTTGGCCTCCTTTAGACTTATCCATCTACAATTTATCTCATTTCACACATGGGGTGTGAAATCCAGTTCTTTCTTAATCCATTTTCACATTGTAAGGGATTTTTATTCAGATTTTATTATCAATGGGTTTTCTTACCCATTTATTCTCCTCCTAGTGCAAAACAAAAGTTTTTAACATTCCATGAAATTTTGGAATATTACAGTCCTCCCCTCCCAAATGTTTCTTGTCCTCAAGCAACTGCAAGGATAGAACTATAGGATATCCTCCTCCTCCAACTATATCATCTAATTATGATGAACCCCTCATAAAGAATGAGATGTTGTATCAAAAAAGAATCTCCATACTGCTCCTCCCAAACATGTAAACTAGCCAGAGTGGCTATCATCATGAACATGGAATGTACTCAGGAAGGAAATAAGATGTTGTCCAGAGGTCTCCTTGAGGCATGGTTCCAAGATTTATTGGGAAAAAATTTCCCTCATGTAGATCCTCCACCCCCAAGCAATCATCCATAAGAATATAGCCACCTCCAGATAAGGCAACTGCTAAAAATCCTCTTCCACCTTGAGCTCCGACAAAGAAGGTGGGTTGAAAATCTGCAAGTGGTAAGCATCATAGCCTACCCAATGTTATTCACCTCTCCACTTATGACAAGTGTAGAGTGAAGGATGATCTTGGGCTACAACAATGTGGCCTCCAAGTGGCAAGATGAAGTCTAGATCCCTAAGGATCTTTCCCCCTACATTATGAATCAAGCTGGCCCAATGCTCCTCATTTGTGATGGACAGGAGGTCATCATCATATGGCACCTTATCAATCATATGGATCACCTCAAGAAAGGAAAAATACTAAACTATGGTGGCCACATCATCTCCCATGCTCCCATTAGATCATGCCCTGCAAAAAGTATGGGGATATTTTCCCCCAAAGGACACATCCATTCCATGTGCCTCTCTCCCAACCATGCTCCTAACAATAATGTGATCAATGACAGCACAAGGAGCCAAAATTACAGTCATGCTAGCTGCTACATGTAGCAAGTGATTAAGGAAATGATCCCTCATATGCAACCAGTGCAATTTGAGCATAAACTGCAATAGAGAATGACAAGAGATGTGCTTTCTCAACCACAGGTTTGCTGCTACATTCTCCTCATGTATTTGGAGAAAATGGGTGATGTATGATACATGGTGAGCATGTCCTAAAAAATACACATCTTCCCCAAGTCCATCAAGGGGATGGTCATCAATCATGCTCTTGGCCTCAAGTAGACCAAGGAGTCTCAGACAAATAATTCCCCTTCTTGGAGCAACCTACTGCATATACATGGTTAAGGAATCAACATGTAAATCACATAAATTAACAATTTCCTTACCATGATTTCTGATCATGCAAATGGAGCAACTCATAGATGAATCTCTCCTTATCCTCCAAGGGACAAGAAGTGACTGTGCCAATCCCTCCAAAGAGTGGTGTGCATAAACTGCTCCCGTGCCAAATGTACAAGTGGGAAGGTTGTTGTACTTCCCTTGCTTCTCCTGCCACAGTGCATAAACTGTAAGGAGAGTGGGTAAGAAGGATGGTGAGAGAATCCTTCCCTCCTCTTTGGTTTTACCCAAGGCTCCCAACGCTGTAACAAGTTGTCTCAAGGTCTCCACACTACTGAAATCAAGGATTGGTGCCTCACTAATTGAAGCATATATCCCCCTCATTTGAACCAGTGGTCCCCTTGGTGTAATGCCTCCACTTAATGATAAATTCTCATCTGAATATGATTGCATAAATAGATGAACAACTCTATTCCTACCTTCACTGCACAATCCAATCACCTTCCTAGGTGAAATAATCTCTGAAAATGGATAGGAAAGTGCCCTCCTCGACACATGTTGTTGGCTCTCTTCTCTATCCCCTTCCTGGGTCTTCATGGTTTCACACCTCCCCCTCCATGGCACATATGGATCATGAATTGTGCCTTGATCTCCATGTAAGAGATCCTGGGAACCTTCTTGCAAAGATACAAGAATCCCTCTATTTGGAGCAAAAGTTCCTTCTTCCTCTACATGAGGCACTAGATGATCTCTAGACTTGGCAGTGTTGTTCCCATTTGTTTCTACTATAAATTTGGGCAACATCCCAATGATTTGGTCCACATTTGAAAAAGAGAGCTCTTTTTTCTATTGCTCAAAGGTGTAGGATGAAATTTTTGTCCCCAACAAGGAATGATGCAAGTTTTCAGCTCCTTTCATGAATTTATGAGGTGGATCTGCGTTGCTGTGTAGGGTTTTTGTTTGAGTCTTTTGGTTTAAATCCATAACATGAATATCATGGTTTTTCTGACCAAATATTTTCACCAATGACTTAGTGAAATTTGCATAAGACGAAGCATTAACATTTTCAAAAGAAATAGACTCAACTTTCCACCATGCATGGGCCTTACCTCTCAAATGCAGCGCTGCAACCTTGATGGTTTCTTCTTCTGAAATGTGGTTCTGCGGTTGGAAGGTTTTTAGCTCCTCCACCCAATATTTGGCTGAAATTAAAAGTGAACCTCCAAAACCAGATAGATGAAATTTGTCTTGCTGCTCCTTTCCCTTCACCTTAATCTTGCAAAACTCAGAAACAATGAGCTGATTTCTGAAATTATGAGTGTGAGACTCATAATCTTTCAAGAAATCACTAAGGGTTTCTTCCTTAGTCACCTTTCCTCCTTCTTTCATCTTCCCTATGGGAATTTTGGTCCTCTGACTGCACTTCCCATCATGGTGTGTGGCTACATGCTTGCCTTCACCATGTGAAAATCTAGGGTTTTCTCTGTTCTCAAACCTTCTTTGAGATTCTCCATCAATCTCCCTCCTAATATTTCTGAAGTCTTCATGGATTCCTTGCACAAATTTTGGGAGAAGAATTGTGATTCTATCCTCCTTCTTCCTTCCAGGATATGGATTCTCTCTCCTGCTCAACTGTTTGCTTCCTTCTAGGTGAGAATAGGAAGTGTAGGGGCCTCCCTTTTCTGTTTGCTCTTCCTCCTTGGGGAGGCTCTTCTCTGTTCTGAAAATATATGAGATAAAGCTAATATTATTCATCATCTTCTTTTGGTATCTTTCTTGGGCTTGAAAGCCACAGGCTAAGCCAAGAAAGGTGCTTCGATACCACTGTAATATTCCTTTTCAGGAATTTCAGCAATATCTCCAATGGGGATGTTGTATAAGAAAAAAAGTGCAAGAATAATGCAGTCCAGGGCTTGGATCCCTTAGAATAGAGTATCTAATTCTGAAATCCAAGAGAAGGCTCCAAATAAATCCTCTTAGATGTTTTAAACAAGTCTCCCACCTCTAATGCTCTCCAGAAAATGCCCAGTTAAGGGGCTGCAGCAATACTTTACTCAAGCAAGGAAATGACGGCGTAATTCTTAATGAGCCATGTCATATGAAGATGTAATAAGCCAGTAGATGTATGCAAAGCATAAAATGTAGACAATTTCTTGAGGAATATATTACTCAAATCAAGCAAGAGACTCAAGAAGACATATTCATAAGAATAGAGAAACACTGCTTTACATACTTTATTCCAGGCTAAGACTGCACAGTTTATAGGAGATACTGCAGCAGTAAATACATAAATATAAGGATGCAGCAATGTAAGCTTAAATAAATATTGGGGAGCAAGATCTCAACCCCTGAAAAGATGATACATCAATCCCTTAAGAGGATTGGCTGGAAACTAGACAAAATGGCACTCCTGCAAAAATGCCGGAGTTGCTAGGTAGCAGCAACTCAAGAACTGGAAATAGAGGGAGCTTGTTGTAGATGACGAACCCTCTGAAATAAAATCCTTCAATTCACCTTCAAAATTATAGGCTGATCCTATCATTGAAGATCTCTCCTCCCGATAAAATATTGCAACCCTCACCACAAATACTCTCTAGGAACTGCGCAGTCAAGGAAGAGGGATGCTCTTCTGCTGGTGGAAAATGGTTGGCCTAATGCCAATGATCATGGGAATAAGCTCAGAAAATCCCTCACTGATTTCCCAAAGGAATGGAGACTCCCTCCTCTGAAATACAATGCCGGAAGTGGTGTTGAGAAACCCTCCCCTGCAACACCCAGCAACACAACTCAACCACCAATGGAGACTGCGTTGTGCTGGAAATACTGAGAGGGGGGGGTGAATCATTATTCCTTTCAATTAAAGCATTATTTAATATTCAATTATTATCAGTGTTTGTACAATGATAGCAGTAAACAAGAGGAACACGAATGCACACAGTTTTTAAGGTGGAAACCCACTCCGGGACAAAAACCACCTAATACGTTTCTAATAATTCTTTAATATTCAACTCTAATTGAAAATAAAGCTCCAACTTCCTATAATCTAGAAAAGAATTCTTCTCCAGCTCCCACTGGATGGATGCTCCAATGCCTGAGATTCTTCAGTAATCAACTGAACAGATTCCCCAACACCCAATGAGCTACAACTCACCCTAGCACCACCCTACCACCCTATAGAAGAATAAAATAAGAATGGACTCCCGTAACAGGGAAAATGGTCCACTTTACAATGATATAGAATGATGTAGAAGAAGAATATATACTAAACCATAACCCCAACTTTGATACAACCACCTAATGATGATCCTAGACCTCCCAACACTGCCTCTTCAACCCTTGGCAGATAGACACTAGTACAATTTGTACAATAATGTATTTACAATGACTAAGTACAATGATACCTTTACAATGATTGTATGCAGTGCTGCCCACTTGAAGACTTCATATGATGAAATTATTGCTGCTGTTATGCACCTTGGTTGTTACTCTTGTCATGCTACCATCTGCTACACCTTTCTTTTCTTTTCTTCTGTAGAAATTCTAGTCCTTTGCAACCCTTGAAAACACATGATCTAGTTTTTTATTGCCTTCTAGGAGCTCGATATTTAATCTGGTGTATCTCTGTCATTTCAGATCCTCAATATTTTATTTTCGGTCCTGTAGTAGTCCTCTACGTCATCTTTCCAATTCCATATGTATGACCCAATTTGGATTCTTGAAGAGAGAGTTATACCCAATCTCTCACAATGCCCTAATTATGGACTGTTTCAGTAGAGCGCACTTGTACACCGTGCCACATGTCACTACTTCTTCATTTGTTTCTAAAATTGATTGTGCGAAAATAAAACACTGTGCACTATCCATCAATTTTTACGAAATTCCAATCTGATACTCAGAGAGAGAGTTATGACGAATTTACCAAGGTCACTTCTTTGAGATGAATTTCAGGAGCCTGCAAAAACCCTGACTTACACAGATCATATATACAAAAATATTGCGCACCTTGATCTGAAATTTTTACTGCAGCTTCCTCAGGATTTCTTCTTTTCCTCATATAAATTTCAGCTTCTGAACCTTTGTAGAAACAAATTTAGAGCGAAAATTCCAAGATTATCTGTTTCAAATGGCCAAATCCCTTGCATAAGGAGGAAATGAACATCACAATTTATATGAATGCTTAAGTTGAGAGGGGCTTCAACAAGTGAACGTGGGAGGGATTTTAGGAGCATAAAAAATATTAATTATTACTTTTCAATGACCCATACCCCAACCCCATGGGGTTTTAGCCCACTAACTAGGGGTACAAATTTCAAACATGAATATCTCTCAAACCGTGAAGAATTACATGGTGTGCCATATATCAATGGAAATATCTCGACAAGTAGAAACCATCAAAAGCATTATTGACCCAGAATATATTAATTTTTTAAGTCAAAATTCCCATGCAATATTGGTTAACCCCTGGTGCTGCTTGGGTTGACATCAATGACAACCGCTGATCAACAATCTCCCCCTTTGGCATTGATGGCAACAAAAGTACTCCCCCTGCGATCATGGCACCTCTTCCTACAACATTCAATCCCCCTTTGACATCAATGGCAAAGGGTAACTCCCCCTGAAAAACAACCATCCTGCAGACCTGTACACACTTCCACTCTCGCTGACACATAATCGTCCTGTAGACCTGTACACACTTCCACTCCCACTTTATATTCTTGAAAAAGGAAAATCTAATGAGAACTTGGGAGAATCCCAAGCTTTTGATGAATATATTCAAATACTTCACAAGGTAAAGGTTTAGTGAAGATATCAGCAATTTGTTCTTTTGTACAAACATACTCAAGTTTGATATTCTTTTCAGCGACTTGTTCTCTAACAAAATGATATTTGATCGGAATATGTTTTGTTTTTGAATGCATGATAGGATTCTTGGAGATGTTGATGGCACTAGTGTTGCCACAGAATATGGGAATAGGCTCACTAAATTTTACTTGAAGATCTTGCAAATTTTATTTCATCCAAAGGACTTGAGTACAACATGATGCTGCTACAATTTATTCTGCTTCCGTTGTAGATAACGAGATTGAAGTTTGATTTTTCTCAACCATGATACGAGACAACCACCTAGATAGAATGTTGCTCCACTAGTACTCTTGCGATCATCAACGCTTCCTGCCCAATATGCATCTGTAAAGGCTTGAATAATGATATTGTTACCCTTGGGATACCACAATCCATATTCTTCTTTTCCCTTTAGATATCGAAGAATTATTTTGACGGAAATAATATGTGATTCTTTTGGTGCTGCTTGGAATCTTGCTACTTGTCCAACTGCTTGCATAACATCTGGCCAAGAGGCTATTACATATAGAAGACTACCAATCATAGATCTATACAAATTTTGATCCACATCCTTAGATGAGTTGTCTATGCTAAATTTGCAACCTGTTACCATTGGAGTAAGGATGGGTTTGCAATCTTCCATTTTAAATTTCTTGAGCATTTCCTTGATGTACTTGGCTTGACATATAAATATTCCTTTCTCCTGCTAAGATATTTGAAGCCCTAAGAAGTATGTCAGCTCACCAAGTAAAGACATCTCAAACTCACTTTTCATATTTTTAGAAAATTTCTTACTTAGTCGATCATCATTTCTACCAAATATTATATCATCCACATATACCTCAACAATTGTTAAATTATCTTTATCTATTTGTACATAAAGATTGCTATCAATAGTACCTTTCTTGAACCCTTGTTGACGTAGATATCCATCAAGACGAGCATACCATGCTCTGGGAGCCTACTTGAGGCCATATAGAGCCTTCTTTAACCTGCAGACATAGTCTTCTTTTTGTGATAGTAGAAAACCTTCAGGTTGTTCGATGTAAACTTCTTCTTATAATTCTCCATTCAGAAATGATGACTTAACATCCATTTGGTAGAATTTGATTTTTCTTGAACATGCATAAGCGAGAAACATTCAGATGGCTTCCATTCTAGCAACTGGTGCAAATGTTTTGTCGAAATCAATTCCTTCCACTTTTCCATAGCCTTTGTAAACCAATCTTGCTTTGTTTCTGGTAACCTGCCCATCTTCATTCAATTTGTTCCTGAACACCCATTTAGTCCCAATGACATTTTTATCTTTTTGTCGTGGAACTAATTCCCAGGTGTTATTCTTCTCAATTTGATCCAATTCTTCATTCATAGCTGCTACCCAATGTTCATTTTGGCTGGCTTCCTCAAAACTACTAGGCTCAAAGGTTGCTAGAAAAGCAACGTGAGCTTGTTGTGATGAATGAATCTGTCGACCTTCATTTATGTCACCAATGATTTGATTTGATGGATGGTTCTTTTGAATCCACTCTTTTGTTCTCCTTGGAGGAGCTTCTTGTTGTTGTTATAGTATATCTTGATGGTCATTGTTTACTTCTTTCTCGTTGATAGTTGCTTCTTGTTCTACAATTTTATCTGTCTTTTTCAGCCTCTGTCTCAAGTTTCAAAGATTCTAGATCCTCATCATTACTCGCTAGAACACCATCTTCGTCAAATGTAACATTTATGCTCTCCACTATCTATTTTCGTATTATATTATAGCATTTATAGGCCTTTCTTTTGTGTGAGTAACCAACAAAGATACCTTCATCAACACGTGATTAAAACTTACCCAAATTTTGATCTTCTCTTTTGATATAAAATTTTCTTCTGAAGATTCTGAAATGTTTTACATTAGCTAGTTTTCCTTTCCATAATTCATATGGAGTCTTGTTGCAATTATTTCTGAGAAGACTTCGATTGATAATGAAGACTGTCGTATCAATTTCTTGAACCCAGAATTTTTCATCCAATTTTGAGTCCTTCAACATTGTTCTACCCATTTCCTGTACAGTTCTATTCTTTCTTTCAGCAACTCCATTTTGCTGAGGTGTTCATGCTGTTGAAAATTTCCTTTTTATTCCATTTTCGTCACAATATTGCTGAAATTATTTGGAAATGAATTCTCTGCCATTATTTGATCTTAAACACTTTATTTTCAAATCAATTTCATTTTCAACCAACTCCTTGTAGATCTTAAAGCACTCAAATGCTTCAGATTTTTTCTTTAGGAAACTGATGGCTGTCATCCTGGTATAGTCATCTATCATTAACATGAAATATAATTCTCCATCTAAGCCTTTTTTTCTCACAGGACCACATAGATCAGTATGTATCAATTCCAATGGATGTGATGCAAAGTGTTCTTTTGTTTTAAATTGGACTTTTGTCTGCTTTCCATGCCGACATGCCTCACATAGTGTGTTGGAAGGTTTTGAGATTTTTGGCATTTCTTGTACTGCTTCCTTTTTGCTTATCCTGACAAGATTGTCAAATTTTATGTGACCCATTCGTTTGTGCCATAACCAAATTTCATCTTCTTTAGCTAGTAGACATGCTTTAGTTGCTTCATCTAGAACATATATGTCGTTTGGAGCTCGACTTGCTGTAGCCACAATTTTACCATACCTGCCTTTCTTGATTTCACATTTTGTGGAGTTGAATAGCATTGTGTGTTCTTGATCACACATTTGTCCAACACTGAGCAGATTGTGATTCATGTTTTTGACCAATAGAACATTCTTGGCTATAAAATATTTGCTTCCGAGAGTGATGGTACCTGATCCTATAACATTTGAAGATCCATCATTTCCAAAGGATATGGTTCCATCCTTCTTCTCTTTCAGAGATACAAATTTCCTTCTATCTCCAGTCATATGCGTTGAGCAACCGCTGTCAACATACCACACATCTTTCCTTTTTTGAGCCTTGAGAGTGAGAGCACAATTATTAGTCTTCTTCTTCTTCCATGTTCGTTCATTCTGTGGCTTCGAAGATTCTTCTGGAGGATTTTCAAGTCTGCAGTCTCTGGCTATGTGTCCAAAGTTCTGACATTTGTAACATTCCATATTATTTCTTAAATGTTCAAATCTATTGATGTTTTGTTGAGCCTTGGGAGGTTCATATTTGAAGAATCTCTTGGAATTGTATTGGTTCCTAGGGTACGTGCGACATTCTACAGCTTTATGACCAAATTTTCCACATGAATAACAATAGCCATGAAAAATATGTTGGTACCTGGATGAAAATCTTTGTCGAGGAATCGTCTTCCAAGGATGTGCTTGTGAATCTTGTCCAATGAAGTCTTCATGTATGTCAGATCTCATAGGTTCATTGTATTTTTTTGTAGAAGGTCCTGCTTCTTCTTCTTTGTAACCGAGGCCAGTTCTGTCGTTGTAAGATCATTGATTTTTGATGAGTTCTTCCAATGCCCTTGAGCTGTTGGCATAGTTTTGGACAATTTTTCCCTTCTTCACTTCCTTACGCAGCGAAACTACTTCGGCTTCTAATGCTTCCCTTTCTTGGTTGCTTTCTTCCAACTTCTCTTGAAGTGACTCTTCAATACATTTCTGTTCTTCAACGTCAATTTTGAGACCTTGAACTTGTTCTTCAAGAGTATTGGAATGGATCTTCTTAGCATTGAGCTCTTTTATAAGCTTGATTGCCTCCTCATAAAATTCTTCTATGGTCAACCCTTCTTCTTCATTGTTTGATACTTCTTGTTTATTGTGCTTGGCCATAAACAATACTTTCTCATTGGCTTCTTCTTTGTTGTCACTTTCTTCATCGGATGAGGAGCTATCTTCTTTAGAGAGAAAGTTCCTTTTGGATCCTTTATTTTTTCCTTGCTTGTTGAATTTCTTAAAGCCTTTCTTTCCTTTTGAGTTTCCATCACTTTTGTTCGGACATTTTTCTACAAAATTCCCAACCTCACCACAACCGAAACATATCAATGGAAGTTTACCTTTGAATTTTCCCTTACCAGGTTTTAGTTTTCTCGTAAAGTAAGCATATTCTTCATCTAAAAGACCTTCTCCATCATCTCCCTTTTCTTCACACTTGCAGGTGCATGTCATTTCAATTGAAGGTTGTTTGTCCTTATTGGTTTGCTTAGATGCAACGAACGTAGTTTCTAGATTTGAAGTACCCTTTTCTTCATCAAGTCTCATTTCATATGCTATGAGAACTCCATGTAATTCTTCCTTGCTGAGTTTGTCCAGATTTGCACTGTATTCTAAGACCGATACCTTTGGGTTGAATCTCCCTAGTAACGTTTTAAGAATCTTCCGTATAATAGTCTTCTCGTCAACTGGCTCTCCCAATCCTTCCAGAGTATTGGTTATTTCATCAACGTATTGGAAGTATGCAGCAATGTTGCAATCTTCTTTCATTCCGAGTTGCTCAAATTTTGCTCTATAGATTTGAAGCTTTGCTTCTTTGACATTTGAGTCACCTGCATATATATTCTCAAGCTTGTCCCATACATTTTTGGCGGTTTTACAACCCAACACCTTATGATAAGCATATTCAATAAGTCCACTGATAATAATATTCTTTTCTTTTGCATCATTTACCAAATTCTTCTTACCTTGTTCATCCGCGGTTGATGTAAATCCATTTTTAACAGTGTCCCATACTTTGTAACCTTGCGCCAAGAGATAGACCTCCATTCTTCCTTTCCAGAGTGCATAATTATTTTCATTGAATAGAGTTACACCATTCTTGGTATGCTCCATGACCTCCTTCCAGCTGTTAAACTGCTATTGAAGGAACCAAGCTCTGAAACCAATTGTTGGAAATACTGAGAGGGCGGGGTGAATTAGTATTCCTTTCAATTAGAGCATTAGTTAATCTTCAATTATTATCAGTTTTTGTAAAATGATAGCAGTAAACAAGAGGAACACAAATGCACACAGTTTTTAAGGTGAAAACCCACTTCGGGACAAAAACCACCAAATGTTTTTCTAATAATTCTTTAATATTCAACTCCAATTGAAAATAAAGCTCCAACTTCCTAGAATCTAGAAAAGCATTCTTCTCCAGCTCCCACTGGATGGACGCTCCAATGCCCGAGATTCTTCAATATTCAACTGAATGGATTCCCCAACACTTAATGAGCTACAACTCACCCTAGCACCACCCTACCACCCTATAGAAGAATAAAAGAAGAATGGACTCCCGTAACAGGGAAAATGGTCCACTTTACAATGATATAGAATGATGTAGAAGAAGAATATATACTAGACCATAACCCCAAATTTGATACAACCACCTAATGATGATCCTAGACCTCCCAACACTACCTCTTCAACCCTTGGCAGATAGACACTCGTACAATTTGTACAATAATGTATTTATAATGACTAAGTACAATGATACCTTTACAATGATTGTATGCAGTGCTGCCCACTTGAAGACTTCATATGATGAACTTCTTGCTACTGTTATGCACCTTGGTTGCTGCTCTTGTCATGCTACCATCGGCTACACCTTGATTTTCTTTTCTTCCATAGAAAGTCTGGTCCTTTGCAACCCTTGACAACACATGATCTATCTTTTTCTTGCCTTCTAGGAGCTCGATATTGAATCTGGTGTATCTCTGTCATTTCAGATCCTCAATATCTAATTTTCGGTCCTGTAGTAGTTCTCTGAGTCGTCTTTCCAATTCCACAAGTCTGACCCAATTTGGATTCTTGAAGAGAGAGTTATACCCAATCTCTCACAATGCCCTAATTATGGACTATTTCAACAGAGCTCACTTGTACGATGTGCCACGTGTCACTGTTTCTTCATTTGTTTCTAAAATTGATAGAGTGAAAATTAAAGACTATGCAATATCTGTTAATTTTTACAGAATTCCAATCTGATACTCAGAGAGAGAGTTATGATGAATTTACCAAGGTCACTTCTTTGAGATGAATTTTAGGAGCCTGCAAAAACCCTGACTTACACAAATCATATCTCAAAAAATATTGCGAACCTTGATCTGAAATTTTGCCTGCAGCTTCCTCAGGATTTCATCTTTGCCTCATAACAATTTCAGCTTTTGAACTTTCGTAGAAACAAATTTAGAGCAAAAATCCCAAGATGACCTGTTTCATATGGCCAAATCCCTTGCATAAGGAGGAAATGAAGATCACAATTTATATGAATGCTTAAGTTGAGAGGGGCTTCAACAAGTGAACATGGGAGGGATTTTAGGAGCATAAAAAATATTAATTATGAATTTTCAATGACCCATACCCCAACCCCATGAGGTTTTAGCCCACTAACTGGGGGTACAAATTTCAAACATGAATATCTCTCAAACCGTGAGGAATTACATGGCTTGCCATATATCAATGGAAACATATCGACAAGTAGAAACCATCAAAATCATTATTGACCTAGAATATATTAATTTGGTAAGTCAAAATTCCCATGCAATATTGGGTTAGCCCCTGGTGCTGCTTGGGTTGACATCAATGACAACCGTTGATCAACACATTGGAGCTTAATGGAATGCTTTGGCCTCAAGCCAGAAGATGGGGAATATGAAGAAAAAGCTCTTCCAAGAGCTACTCTATGGAAGAGATGGGATTTCCACCTGAGAACACCCAGTGCTAGCAGCACTGCATCTCAGCTAAACAGCTGGAGAATGCACTTGTCTGAGAAGGCAAGAAAAATGATAATCAAAACATGAATAGTTATGGCTACCTTGTTCTCCTTTTAAACAAATGAAAGGTTCCTTGCCATGGGCCCCACACCTTAGGGTTTCCTCCCCCAAGTGATATTCCCCTCATGCAAACTACACTTCCCCACCAAGTGATCCTTACCTCTCATAACTGCGTAGTTGACTTGGCTTCCTTTAGACTTATCCATCTGTAGTTTATCTCATTTCACACATGGGGTGTGAAATCCAGTTCTTTCTTAATCCCTTTTCACATTATAAGGGCTTTTTATTCAGATTTTATTATCAATGGGTTTTCTTACCCATTTATTCTCCTCCTAGTGCAAAACAAATTTTTTTAATATTCCATGAAATTTTGGAATATTACAATCTCTTCGTCTAAGTTTGAGATGCATTTGCTGTCTTTTTCCCAAAATAACATGCCATCCATCGTGGGGTTGATCCAATCATCATTCTAGGAAGTCATTTTGTAGATGTGATCAACATCCTCTTCCCCATCTACTGCATAAGTATATCGCTCACCTTCTGATGGATCCAAGGCACTATCACTCGTGTATCGTTGTTTTCAAATATCATACTTCTCCTTTTCAAATTAATGATACCTCCCATTTCAATTACCTAATCCAGGCCTAAGAGTGCAGGGTGAGGGTTTTCGTCATCCACTATCTAGATTACATCAAAATCAGCATAAACATTAACACCTGTGATATCTACAAAAACCTTCGGCAGTCGTACCAATGGGATGATCTTTTGTTGATTAGCCATCTGTAACTAAATAGTAGACCATTCTAGCTTAGGTTCTCCCATTTGTTTCTAGGTTTTCTTAGGTAGGAAATTTGCGTCCGATCCTAAGTCAAGGATGACTTAGTCCATTTCATAGTCTCCACTCTATGCAGTCATGCGCATCTCCCGACCAGTCCTTTTTCTATTCTTGTATAGCTTGTTCACATTTTTAACCTCTGGTTGTGAGGCAAATTTTTCTGCGCAACTATCTATTAAGGCTTGGAGATTATCTACTGCCTTCTGGTTATGCAGCAGCTTCATACATGCTTGAAGGAATGGTTTAATTGCTTCATCTGCTTTTGAGTCTACTGAAAACTTTGAGGTAGATGCTTCATATTTGGCTATCTCGCTCCGAGCTTCCACAAAGGTTTCTTTCTCTTTTTTTAAATCTAATATTTTATTTTTCTCCACAACTTTCCAGATTAGTGACTCATTTGTAGCCTTTTCCTCATCTCCTTCGGTGGCAATGTTGTTGTGCATGATCATATTGATACTTGGCCCATCATCTTGTGGTTCTGTCTTAACCCTTTGTACATTCTGCATGGGCATATGTTGTTTCTCCCGCATTTTTTCTATTAGCACCAACCAGCCCTCAATGACATGGTCGAACTTCCTATAATATCTGCAAGACTGGCGCACAAGTTTCGGGTAGTCTTGTGCATAATGTCCCACATCCCCACAGTTGCAGCAGATTAGTTTCCCTCATCCTCGACCTGCACTTCCACCTTTTCCTCTTCCCCTTCCTCTTGTGGGGGATCCTCCCCTCCTAGAGGGAGATAGCGGTGATGAAGGGTCAACCTGCACCCTGTATAGGTTTCCCCTATATACCATTAGATCAATTTTTTGGTAGTTTTGTTCATCGTGTCATACAGAAAAGAAGAATCTACACCACTATTGTTTCAATTCTGGAACATTGGAACCTAGTCATGGGAAATTATTTGTATCATGTCTTCCTGCTACCTGACAATTAGCGCACCATGGCATGGGGCTACTAGGTCCATCCATTTTCCTGGGTGTAGAGGGCTTGGCCCCCAAGCCTACAAATAACTTGATAACAAAGGGCATTGATCCTTAGTATGGCTCGACACCCTACAACGTATGCACCATACATCCAGGCTAGCTTCCTTACTCTGATCCTTCCATAAGTTATGATTTTGTAAGTGCATTGCCTCTAGCTGGCTCTAGATTTGTAGTGCCGTGAACTGAGTATCATCTCTCGGTGCAACTTCTAACTTCATGACAATCTCCAGAGCTTCTTCCTAGGAACCGATATTTTGTTGTCCCATAGGTCCACACAAGTGTGGAAATAGCATGGCGATAAACCATTCATTGTGCTGCTTATCCTTGTAGACAAATCCCCCATCACTGATGACCTTCTTCAATCATTGGTCAGCTTCCCAGATGGATTTTTTAGGTCCCTCCTTGAATTCCTTTAATTCGACTACACATTGAGAGTACTATTTAGGCTTTCGAAACTGTTTCTTCAGGGCATCCCTAATATCTTGTATTGATGCGTTCGTCTGTTGACCAATGTATCCCATAAACCAGTCCAGGGCCCTTCCTTCAAAGGCTGTGGATAGTTGTGCCCTTTTGACAACATCATTAATAATGTTCTGTGTAGTCCATACAGACTCTGCCACAAACCAAAAGTGGTCCATATCCTCATCCCCCACACCATTAAAGGTAGGAAATTTCATGTGCGCAGCCATATCATCCTCAGGTGGTGGCAGAGGTGGGGTAGGATAATTCTTACCTTTGCATGGGTTTGAAGATGGTGTAGCCGGGGGAGTGGTTCCAACTTGCACAGGCCTGCCCTAGTTAAAATCACGTGATTCCCTTAAGGGACTGTATATCGATCTATCTCCTTCTTGATTAACCCGATAGTATTTACTGCTTCGTGTCATGCTCCCACTCTGATCGTAGGTTTTTCACTCAGTTTGGATACACATGAAACCCTTTTCACTCAATAGCATCTTAATCAACAATGACAAGGTTTGCAAAAACTTACCTCTAAATCCTTTGAAGAACCTTCTCTTCGCTTCTGAATATGACACAAACTGATCAACTACAAATTCTGTCATGAATCATCCCAAAATAATATCAACCCGGTGGTCTACAATTCTAGTGATATTTTTATCAGTATTGATGGGGCCCAACCCTCAAGTCCAAATCTAAGCTCACAATAGGTGAAAGAACCTTACACAGGTCTCAAAATTTATATTATATGACAGGTGTAAAAATGTGTTACAACATTACAATGTGGATATAGATTTGTTTTATTATACATTCATCTTTACAATGTGTATTGATATGGACTTTCGTTCTCGAGTTTCTTGTAACCCATATGATATGGTAGTAGACGGTTTGATTTGCAATTTATTGTATTTTGATTATCCCATTCTGATGATCATGTTGAACTGACATCTGTCAGAACTCCTCGATCTTTTCCCTTCCCGGGTGGTAATAAACCCTATCCTTGTCGACTGTCACTCATTTTTTGCTCCACTTGCTTCTCTATGAGGGTTTCGCTCTGCACGTCACTGTGAGGGTTTCGTTCTGCTTTTTCTCCACCGAACTAGTCTTCTGTTCAACTTTTTCAGTTTGTAATTGTGGCAACTTATGGCCAATTCTCTCAATGGTATTTGGTAAACTCTTGCAACTGATAAACCTCTGTTTAATGTACTTATTTGTCTCTGTCGTCCATTGTTGGTCCGGCGCTGGTGTTGTGCTTTGCCTCTGTGCTAATGTTGTTCGTAACTAATTATTTTTTTGTGTCTACAGGTCAAATCCTCCGTGGGTTGATTTCAGCTTGTCGCAGTTCAACTTGGCCCCCGAAAGGTAAGTTATCCTTCTATGATTCAATTTTCTTTGTGTTTTTACTCGGCTCTAACATTCCGGCTCCTTGTGAGCAGGCCTTGGCGGGTTTCAACCAAATCTTTTGCTCCAGCTATGTTCCTTCACCCAGGTAACAAATTCTTAAAACTTTCTCGTTTTTCCTTGCTTGAAAATCAACATGGTATATGTAACTAGTTCAGCACTTATGATCTTTATTTACTTTGCAGGTAATTCAAATTCCAATCGCTCCAAAGTCTCTGGCCCGAATGGTTATCGACCCCCAATCTTAAATGGGTAGGGTCACTTCCTTATACTTATCTCTGAGATTGTAATATGTCCTATGATAGAATAGGGCTTGTTCCCTCGTCTTCTTGTTGCAGTCCCGTAGAATTTGTTCAATCTTTCGTAGTCCTTCTCTCTATATGAAGGCTAGGGTTTATGAAGCTTTCTCGGTCATTCTATGTACTTGTCGATGGACTTGTATTTTTTTAGAACTACTGTAGGTTTTGGGTTTCGAAACCTCAACCCTGTAACTTGTTCTATCGCGTCGAAATATTATTTAAAAGTCATTTTATAGTCCCACGGGACTTTTTCAATAGAGACTCTTGTAATTATAAAACAATAGAAAATTCGATTTATGAGATTCTATTTATCTGGAAAAAAAAATGTTTATTATACCTAGGGATAAATGTATATTTGATGGACGTAATTGCTTCTGGAAATCTTTCATTTGTATGAAACTGTCTGAGTTATGTATGTTCAATTTGTCAGTTACTGTTATATGTTGTATTGTAAGATCTTCAGTCTGCGAATTTGTTCGCTCACTTCCAACGCCTGTGCTTTATTGCTTCTTCTCGTTCTTGTTACAGTCTTGAAAATAAATTCTTATTGTTACACAAAATAAAATATAATTAGATAGTCAAGTAATTTGCAATAGTAGTTGGTTGCAATATCCTTCTGTGACTCAGATGGCTCCTAAAACAAAACTATGTTTTTGTTTTGTTATTTTTCTCTCTGTGATGGAAAAAATCGAACCTTACAGAATGTGTCTTCTTTTCTTATGTACCATTGTAGGCAATAGTTTTTCAGTTGAATCTGTCAACCGTTCAATTACAACTACATTCTTGACTGTGTTCTTTTAATGTAAGGAAAAATTTCCAAATTAAAAGAAAAATAAAACTTTTAAATAAAACTACAAAACTTAATTAACTTCCTTAATCCTAATGACCATTTCCTAGGATAAAATTAAAAATCATAGGTTCAATGATCTATTAGAAATCAAATGTAGCAATGAGAAAAAAACCTATCCTTTTTGTCTACCCTGAGTTGGATGCTCCTGCATCAGACTCTCGGGGTAACAAAAATTCATGGCTTCGTTCCATGAGATCTTCAACTGAGAAGCCTGCCTTTTGTATTTGCGTTGCGTCAAGCCACGAACTATCCTCAACGAGACAGTTCTTCCACTTGAAAAGGTATCATAAATACTCCTTCCTGCGAGTGCGCTTGGGTACCTGTGTGTCGAGAATGCTCTCGATCTCAAGGGGTTACGCCGTAGGCATTTGCCTCATCCAAGAACCATTGTAAAATTGGGTGTCTCGTTCTAGCTATGCTGCCCTGTCATCTTCAGGACTGGCAGTATATGGAAATAGATCTGCCACATTAAAAATGGGCGATATGCCTATTCCTGGTGGCAATTGTAATTCATAGGCATTGGCAGAAAATTTTCGAAGAATTTTACAGGGCCCAATATTTTTAAATTTCAGCTTGTTATATTCTCCCTTAGGAAAAAATTCCTTGTGTAAATGGGCAAGAACTTCGTCCCCTACATTAAACTGAACTTCCTGCCTCTTTAATTCTTCTTTCTGCTTGTACTTTTGACTATTGTCCTGCAATTTTTTCTTCACCTGCTCATGTAAATCGCTCATTGCTTGGGCGAAATCTTCCCCATCAGCACTTCTTCTTTCAAGCTTTCTGAAGTCCCGCAGTTCATGCAATCTGCGAGGATTGTAGCCTATGCTGCGATTTGGTGAATCATTATAGGAAAATTATGCTTGAGTAAGTACACGATCCCACATCCGTTAATTTTCACCAATTAAACTTCGTAGCAGTTTTCCCAAGCTTCTTTTCACCACCTATGTTTTCCCATCAATCTGTGGGTGATAGGTAGAGCTGAAATTCAACTAAGTGTCCAACTTCTTCCACAAGGTACGCCAAAAATGTCATGTGAACTTCACATCCCTGTAATAAATAATGGACCTCGGCAAGCCATGCAATCGAACGATCTCTATGAAAAACAAGTGTGCTACGTGAGTGGCATCACTGGTTTTTCTGCAAGGAATAAAATGTGCCATTTTAGAAAACCTGTCTACTACCACCATCACCGAGTCAAAAACTTGTTGCGTCCTGGGCAGACCCAAGACAAAATCCAAACTGATTGAGTCCCACGGTCTACTTGGAATAGGCAGTGGCGTATAAAGTTATGTATTCTGGTTGTGTCCCTTCGCCAACTAGCACATTTTACATCTTCTCACATATCTCTGCACATCCTGTCGCATCTTTGGCCAATAATAAAAATGTATGGTCTGTGATAATGTCTTGTCTATGCTTAAATTTCTGGCTAGACCTCCATTCTGCTTTTCTCGAATAATTTTCTCCCTCATTGAACAGTCAGGAATGCATAACTGTGCTCCCTTGAATAACAATCCTTCCTGCAAATTATAGTCCAACCATGGACTATTGTTTCTCAGCAAAGGATTTTGACAGGCTTCATAAGCCTCTTTAAAATCTACGTATGTCTGATACAAGTCTTTCAAATGCTCAAAACCCAGCACTTGTATTGTGCTCTCCTGTAAGAGCAAAGCTCTTCTACTCATTGCATCTGCCACCTTGTTGGCCTGTCCACTAATGTGTTTCAACATAAATGTAAAAATCTACAAATACTCAACCCATTATGCATGCTTATGGTTCAAATTATGCTGCTGGATAATATACTGTAATGCAGAATTATCAAAAAATAAAACAAATTCATTACCTAACAGATAATGTCTCCAATGCTTCAGTGCTTAGACGACAGCATAAAATTCTTTGTAATAGGATGAGTACTTCTGCCTACTTTCATTCATCTTTTCACTGAAATAAGCGACCAGCCTGTCCTCCTAGCTAAGTACTGCCCCAATGGCTATATCGCTAGCATCACAACGAACTTGAAAAAGTTTGTTAAAATCAAGAAACCTCAAAATCGGTCTTTCAATTATATTCTTCTTCAAAGTCTGAAAACTTCTCTCTGCTGCTTCTGTCCAACAGAAAGGCTGATTTGCCTTTTGATTGTGTCCAACATAGGTGCACAGATTCCACTGAAATCTATGATAAAATTCCGGTAAAAACTTTCCAACCCATTAAAACTTCGAACCTCAAACAGATTCTTTGGGGATGGCCAGCTAACTATAGCTGCAACTTTTTCTGGGTCCATCTTCAACTCATTCTCTGCAATCACAAAACCCAGGTAAACCAGTTCTTTTTGAAAAAAGTACGTTTTTTCAGATTTATCAGCAGCTTGTTCTGCTACAATTTCTCCAATACACTTCAAACATGTCGAAAGTGTTCTTCCTTCATCTTGCTAAAAATCAAAATATCATCTAGATAAACAATCACAAAATTCCTAATGAACTCTTTCAACACTTCATTCATTAGGCGCATAAATGTACTAGGGGCATTACTCAAACCGAATGGCATTACCAGCCACTCATACAGCCCTTCATTTATCTTTAAAGCTATTTTCCACTCACCCCCTTCTCGAATTCGGATCTGGTGGTAACCACTCTTCAGATCGATCTTAGAGAAGTACGTTGCTCCACTCAAGCAGTCCATCATGTCATCCATTCGTGGCAATGGGAACCTATATATAATAGTAATTTTATTTATATCTCTTGAATCTGTACACATCCACCACTCTCCACCCTTCTTAGGAGCTAAAACTATTGGAACTGCACAAGGGCTCATACTTTCCCTGATCAGCCCTTTGTCTACCAGTTCATGTACCTGCTTCATAATCTCTTCATTGTCCTTAGGACTCATTTGGTACACTGCCTTGTTTGGTAAACTAGCTCCTGGTATAAAATCAATATGATGATTGATACTTCTCTTAGGAGGAAATTCATCTGGTAAATCATCCACTATGATATCATCAAAATCTTGCAACATATCCTAGACTTCCTCTTGTAAATCTGTAATATTTGTATGCAGTATCACTGTTTTTGGCCTCCTTACAATAGCAACCTTAATTTCATTATCCTCGATCTATTTTAAAAATTCTTTTCCTCCCACCAACAATGCTTTGACTCCACTAGTCTCTATTGTCTCTTCTTCCTTGATGGGTACAAGTGTATGCTTAATCCCATCCTTTACAAACTTGTAAGAGTTTGTCTTTCCATCGTGTACCACTTTCCTATCATACTGCCAAGGTCTCCCTAACAGTATATAACACACGTCCATAGGCATAATATCACAAATAATCTTGTCCTTATACCTGCCAATATGGAACTCCACTTCACATTGTTCATCAACTAACAGTTGATGTCCCTTTTGTAACCACGACACTTTGTAAGGAGTGGGGTGTTTCAGCCTCTTCAGCCCCAAATTCTCCACCATTTCTATGGCTACCAAATTGTCTGTACTTCCACTGTCAATTATCAGTTTGCAGCATTTACCATGTGATTTGAAAACTATACGGAATAAGGTTTTTCTTTGATCCGGTTCAACCAATTTTTTTGCTGGTTTCAGCAACACTTTATTCAGCACCAAGGCCTCCCCTATTTCAGGTACATTCTCTACCTCTTGGGGTGGTACTTCTGCTTCCTCCGTCTGGGCCACATATGTTCCTCTACCTCCTACTGGTTCACACTTAGGACATTCATAATACTTTTGCCCCCACTTATGGCACCTATAACACTGGACAGATCCTCTGCCTCTGCCATTACCTCTTCCACGCTGGTATTGTCTTCCCCCTCTAGTGTTATTGTCTCTTTATTTTGTTCCTGGAGTCTTGAAAATTATGCCTTCATCACTAGGATTGGTAGCTCTACCTATACCAAAAGCCCTTCCTTTTCCTTTGTCAGATCCTCCTCCTCTTCTGGCATTCTGCTTCCTGTTTATTTTCTCTTCAGCTTTTAAGGCACACTGATATGCCTGATCTATAGTTCTAGGTGAGAGAATACTTATTTCATCTAGTATTTCTCCCCTCAAGCCATTTACAAACCTTGTTGTCTTTTCAAGGGTGTCTTCTACATAACCAGTTCTCAAATTCACTCTGTAGAATTCTTCCGTATACTCCTTAACAATCAACCCCCTTTGTCTCAGATTCTGCACCTTTATGTACAGCATAATCTGGTAATCCTTGGGCAGGAATTTACCCTTCAGTTTGGCCTCCATCTTGGCCCACTTCTTTATAGGTTTTTTATTCAACCTTTTCCTCTCCGCCTGAACACTATCCCACCATAAGGACGCGTGTCCTTTCAACTTGGTGGCAGCGAATTTTACCCTCTTATCTTCGTTGATTTCTTCATAATAAAAATACTTATTCAGCTCACCGAGCCAATCCAACAACACATCTGCTAATAAATTTCCATCATAAGTAGAAAGCTCATGATTCGGCTTACTACTTGATAAAAAAACTGACCTTAAAAATCTGATTTCGGGTCCTCCTTCTGAACCATCTGTCGTTTCTGCAACCTCTTCATCACTCTCATCTCCTCCCTCAGGATCTCTTCTCCTTCCAGCCTTTACTGCTACTAAACGAGCATTCAAGATTCGAATCTCTTCCCTCAATCCTTCGTCTTCTACTCTGCGAACAACTCTTCCTTGTCCTCGTCTACCAACAACCTCCATTTTCACTAATCACAGCCTTTGCTCTGATACCAAAATTTGATGGGGCCAAGCCCTCAAGTCCAAATCTGCACTCACAATATGTGAAAGAGCCTTACACAGGTCTTGAAATTTACATTATATGACAGGTGTAAACATAAGTTACAACATTACAATGTGGATATAGATTTGTTTGATTATACATTCAACATTACAATGTGTATTGATATGGACTTTCGTTCTTGAGTTTCTTGTAATCCATATGATATGGTAGCAGTCGGTTTGATTTGCAATTTATTGTAGTTTGATTATCCCATCCTAATGATCATGTTGAACTGACATCTGTCAGAACTCCTCGATCTTTTCCCTTCCCGCGCGGTAAAAAACCCTATCCTTGTCAACTGTCACTCATTTTTCACTCCACTTGCTTCTCTGTGAGGGTTTCACTCTGCACGTCACTGTGAGGGTTTTGTTCTACTTTTGCTCCACTGACCTAGTTTTCCGTTCATCTTTTCCGGTTTGTAACTATGGCAACTTCTGGCCAATTCTCTCAATGGTATTTGGTAAACTCTCACAACTGATAAGCCTCCGTTTACTATAATTATTTGTCTCCGTCGTTCATTGTTGGTCCGGCATTGGTGTTGTGCTTCGTCTCTGTGCTAATGTTGTCCGTAACAAATTATTTGTTTGTGTCTACTTGGGGATGAATGTATATTTAATGGATGTGATTTCTTGTGGAAATATTTCATTTTTATGAAACTATCTGAGTTCTGTATGTTCAATTTTTCGGTTACTGTTATATGTTGTATTGTAAGATCTTCAGTCTGCGAATTTGTTCACTCGCTTCCAACACCTATGCTTTATTTCTTCTTCTTGTTCTTTTTACAGTCTTGAAAATAAATTCTTATTGTTACATGAAATAATATATAATTAGACAGTAAAGTAATTTGCAATATTAATTGGCTACAATATCCTTCTATGACTCAGATGGCTCCTGAAACAAAACTATGTTTCTATTTTGTTATTTTTCTCTCTGTGATGGAAAAAATCGAACCTTACAGAATGTGTCTTCTTTTCTTATGTACCATTGTAGGCAATAGTTTTTCAATTGAAACTGTCAACCGTTCAATGAAAACTACATTCTTGACTATGTTCTTTTAATGTGAGGACAAATTTCCAAATTAAAGAAAAATAAAACTTTTAAATAAAACTATAGAACTTAATTAACTTTCTTAATCCTAATGAACATTTCCTAGGAAAAAATTAAAAATCACAGGTTCAATGACCTGTCAGAAATCAAATGTAGCAATGAGACAAAAACTTGTCCTTTTTGTCTACCCTGAGTTGGATGCTCCTGCATCAAGTATTTTCCAATTGTTGGATCAATTCAGGGGTCCACTGTGTGATATGATCGTCTTTCTAGCAGGTCTGGAACTCCACCAATCATGCCATCCACTCTTGTAATTCATGTGCGAATGATACAAAGAAGATATCGTGCACTTCTACAAAAATGTACTTGTTTTTCCACTCTTCGGAAGATAGCTTCTTACTTCTCTTCTCTTTTAGGGGAAACTCCTGAATCTGTTTCTCGAACCAGTCCTCAAGTTTAAGCTTCAATGGCTGCCAATGACCCCGTGGCATTACCCAATCTCTCCCTCGAAATTCTCCCGGTCCTGGCAACGGAACCATTTTTTGGATTTAGAGGTCTTGATCCGGGTTTATTTTTAAGGTTTGCCAACAAACCCCTGTACTACTATCCCTTTCGGCAATGGTCTCCTTGTGTAGGTCAAGGTCTCACCCGAAGTAGCATGGGATGGTGTCGGAACTAGGTTTCCGCACCATGAGAGAGATAAAGTTAATTGAAGTGGGTTCTTTCAGATTAGACAGACCTGCGAAGGAGAATCCATAATATAGAAATCCTTAACAGTATATCGGCAGAGCAAATAGCATAAATCATCGGATAACATACAATCGGAGCAGAGCACCTAAACCAGATATACGCATTCATAAGATCACATCCACGTGCGCATTAGTAAAGCATCAATATTTAGTGAGCAAGTATATTCTTAGAAATAAAATAAATCATAGTTGATAATCATATCAGAGAAATAATTCAATATCACAAACAACCTTCTCATTCATTCGTATCTAGATCCAACTTACAGACTCTATCTACCAGCCCACACACATATCTAGTGGGGTCCACACACAGCAAGACTCAGGGTCTCTACGCACATAGCTAGTAGGAGCCCTTACCCAAACAATCGTCTAAATATCCACAAGTTCGTATCCAAGCTTACCAAACTTAGCCTCTCTCTAAACTCGATTTATATACCTATATATAACATATTATCCTACACTACTCTATGGTCTGCAAACCATGGTTTGCGAACTCCTGGTCTACCCTTTGACCCTTTACAATACATTGGGGGCTTTGACCCACCCAAAAACCCCCGCGCTAGACTACATATTACAAAATATTACAAAATAGGACCAAAAATGCGGTTACGGGACCTCGTTCCAACAAACACATACTCGTCTAAATATTTATGCTTAGATATTGTGAGTTGTCTTAGATATTTTTTCACCTAGTAAATGAAACTATGCCTCACTATTCTCCTCAGGCATACAATCATTCTCAATTCTTTCATCCTTGTTGGTTGTACAATCATATATTTCTCCATTTTGATGGTTAAAGGAACAACTTTAATGATATACCTCAAAATCATTGTGAATATTTATGTAATTAGTTAACATAGCTATTATTTTTCATATTCATGGTAAGCTTATAAATTTTGAGTTTTCTAAGGTCTAGATTGGTCACCTTTTCCACACATTATGTGCTCTTGATTCTAATCACTACATTAAATAGGTGCATTGGGTTCCATTTTCCTTCATATTTAAATCTCCGCAACTTATGAAATCTACGGGGCAATTTGGTTTCATCTTTGTATGCATCATGACGACGTCATATTTGCAAATTGGGCCATCATCTATGCATATGGTTGAACTATAAGAGAATCCTTGTTGGTTGTACGATAATATCTTTCTCCACTAGACTCTACTGAATGTTTTATGTAATTATATTCACTTTGAAAGCAAGGTCCATGCCAACTATACATTTCATGCACACATAAAAATCAAATTTTTTGCGTTGAACAAGTAATTTTCACATATCCTGACAATCTGTCACTTGACGATACCTTCAAACAAGATTGGCTCTCCACCTTTCCCCATTAATTTATTTCAATCCATTTCATTAAATCATCTATAACATTATCATTAGGCTTAAAATTTAGTAGAGTTACAACACTATAATTCATCAACTTTTAATATAGTAGAATTTTCCTTGATATGCTTCTCTAAGAAAGGAATTTGGGATTATTTCTCAAAGAAACTGCATTTTCATGGTCACAAAAAATAGGCATGGTCCCCTATTCAAACCCAATATCTCTACATAATTTCTTAAATCAAAGGACTTCCTTGGTTGTTTAAGAAACTGCAATATTATCTGCCTCAATACTTGATTGGGAAACCACTCATTTCCTCTTACTCCAACTCAAAACTCTTTCAAAACAAGATAAATAGATAACCACCAGTAAAATTTCCATTATGCATATCATCCACCCAGTCAGCATCAACAAACCCATGCAGCTGAATTTTTTTACCTCCATCTTCCTCATAGCAAAAAAATAGTCATTAGTGCCCCATATGTACCTAAAGATCCCCTTGACACATGTCCAATTATATCTAGCCTTGTACATGCTATTACATATATAAGGCTACCAACCACACTACGTATTAAATTATTGTCATCTCCTCTTCTTATTTTTTGCTCTTAGGACTCATGTGAGTGTAAAAAAAATGATCCCACTTGAGGTCGAGTGCAAACTGGTTTACACTTATCCATTTTAGGACCTATAAATATCAAGCATGTTTTACCAATATTTTCTTTTGTTTATAAACAATTTCCAAATTTGGTGGCCTTTCTTCATTTGAATTCACAATAAATGGTGAAACTCACCTAAGTTCTTCATGTCAATTGGGACTTGGTTTCCTTCATTAGTTTTTTCTTTTTACTAATCAAAATTTTTGTCATCAAAATATAAGCTCATAATAATGAAGTGATTATATTATTTCTTGAAGAAAACGCACTAATTTGCATCACTCCTTATGCAGCCTTGTCCAATAACATATTTCTTAAACCACTGGTACCAATGTCTTGGCACTGCTTCAATCCATATACTCATCTCTTAAATTGAAACACCATCTCTTATCTCCATTCTATCATAAGTCCTTTCCTTCTGCTTTCTTCATGAATATTTTTTCTCTGAGATCATCATTTAAAAAAATTATCTTCACATCTGTTCTCTCCACTTCCAAATCATAAGAAATTTCTAGCACCAACATCAACCTCATGTAGGCCGGTTTGGCCATCAAAGAAAAATTCTCATCATAATAAAGACCCTCAAATTAAGAGGTACTAATTTGTTACTAATGAGTTTTATATTGCTGCATTGGACCATTTGTATTATACTTCTCCTTAAACACTTATTTTCATCTATTTCCCTTCCTTCCTTCAATAAACTCCTACAAATTCTAGGTTTGGTTATGTTCCATGGCCTTTTTCTCTTCATCCATGAATTTCTTCCAATAAGAAATTGCATCTCCACTAAGAGCCTCTCTGAAATTTTTTGGCTCATCACCCATGGAAAATAAATAAAAAATAAAATTATATGGTTCATAGTCATATCACTTAGGCCTCATTCTCTTACGAAGGTTCCTCAAACTTTGCCCCCAATTTGGTTGATCATTCTCAGCTTTCACATTTTGAATTGTCATTGATAAGTGATTGTCCTCTCGTTGTAATGCAAAAGGAGGATGAATTTCATCTTTTCCCTCGAGAATTTCCACATTCGACATCTATTGATTTTATTCATGTATGCTCATCTGGATTCACCACAGGTTGTACTTTTTTTTGCAATGGATCCTTGATGTTGATCTCCACAATATTTCTCCTCCTTGAAAATCACATCCTGGTTGTAAGCATGGTTGTAAGTACATCGACGTTCAGATGAAAACCACAACTTGTAGCCTTTGATCTACTAGGGGTTACCTTGCTATTAACGGTGGTGGATTCATATTCCTTATGAATAGCCAATAAAAGGTCAAGGAAGTTGACCAATATGTTGTCAAGTTTTGTCTTATCCACCTTGTTATGCAGGAAAATCCCTTCTTCAAAAAGAAGCGATCCCTCTAGCCCAATAAGTGGGTCTAGTAACAATCGTGACAAAGAATACAAGCTTTCCTAGTTTAACATCGTAATAACGTGAGAGAGAGAGAGATGGCATACCTCACTCCTATGCATTTTTTTTCTCGATGTCGATGTCGATCCTTTCACTTCTAGGCTCAATCATCGCTATACCTTCGGTGTTTGAATACCTTTAAGGAAGATCATGTGATAACAAATGAAAGAGACATATCATATATATATATATATATATATATATATATATATATATATATATATATATATATATATATATATATATATATATCATATATATATATATATTTCAAAGTAAACCACATGACAGATCAAGTTGTATCGTGCTAAACCAATTAATATTAACAAGTTCATGGGAAGAAAAGAATACTTTGTATTATTAAATGAACAAAGGGAAGCTTACAATTGGTACCTTGATGTTGGAGGCCTCCTTCAGAATGAAAATACAAGTCCAAGCCAAGTTGTTCAGTTTCTTATCCTTCCTCGTTAAATTGAAAACATGTAGACGCAATCAGGCAAAAGAATGGCAACCAGCAATGACAAACCAAGACTCACAAGCATCGCACTATTTTATAGTAGAGTTGGAGAGGTTATGGATCCACTAATGAGGAGGGAGGCCTTATCTAAAAGGGTGGAATATTTGGATATAAGATCAAGGATAAAAAATTGGAGTATTTGACCATATCCTCAACCAAAAATTATCAGATCTTTGTTCTAAATATTTCTAGAGGATGAAGCTTCTACTCCATTTTTGGAGAACCTGCCTGAAGAGGACCAACATGACTTTACTACTAAATTCCCACACTACTAGCATTTTTCACAAGTTAGGACAGGGTGAAAAGTGCAGGGCTGTTTAGGGGAGAACCGTGTTGGGCTTGTAAATTAGGATTTTTACAAAATTTTGCAGAAAGGCTTTAAGGCATATCTCTTTTAGGTCTTTAAGGATAATTTAAGCAAGTTATCCAGGATGAGAAAAATTCATAGCTTTTGTCTCTTTGCAATGTTTGTGGAATGAGCGACACAAAAGATCACACTTATGATAAGAACTGAATAATGTGACAAAATATTTTCTAACATATCCCCCTAAAGCATGAAAGCAGAACCAAAAGTGATGGTTGAATCATTTTATCAGCCATGAAAAGGAATTTGGAAGACCACCATTAGGAGACTTGCCAATAAAACACAATACAATATATGCCATATTTGGTATAAACATGCCTAATAACATATATATGAATAGGCACCATCAAATAAAACATGTACCCACAGCATGGACGCAGTCATCCATTTGAAAGAGATCATAGAAATGGATCCAAGGTATGGTCGTAGCCACGCATATAGAAAGGATCATATGTACAATCATGAATAATCAATAACTCCACGCATCTTAGATAATAATAGATGTGATCTAGGGTCTTCGTCTCTATCTCGAAATACCCACTGTACAAATCTAACCATGTGAATAGATAAGCTAATGTCGAACATGGCAGAAACCACTTGATTACTAGTTGACGAGGTAAAGCGTTAATATGTGCAAGATAAACCACCAATAATGATGATGGTCCTTAAGGTACGACATCACAATCTACAGGTGTGAATGAATGAACTCATGTTAAACACTTTCATAATCATTCGATCGAAGGCCAATGGTGTGAACCTGTCGTCGAACGCCAAGAAATTTCCATTGAGGCATGCAATCTTAAAGGTAGTGAAAAGGAGTCTCTAAATCAACTTCCTAGATAATGAGCTAAAGTCGACAGGAAGTGATCCATCGAAGGAGGTTCTTAATTATTCCCACATCATTGACACAAAACAAAGGATTTGTTAAGATGATAGGAGTGATTCAGGATTGTTGTAGAGAGGGTCAAATAAGTAGAAAATGTTTGAATTTTACAAATAGGACTTCTCTTGAACATATCAGTGACATGACTCTGGAGTTTTGTAGAATTTGACTAAAAATGGGATCAAAGGTCATGGTGATAGTAGATGATCATTGAAAGAGAGGAAAATGTATTTCCTAAACCCGGGAAAGAAAATGTTGAATAAAGGATATCCCCAACCCGACACAAAATGAAAATGAGTGTCATGTTCAAGAGTGACATAATCCCTTTGGTATATAATAGAAAACATGCTTTATTTCCATTTTCCCCTACTATTTCTAGCGAGTACCTCTTTATTTTTTATAGCGATCTTGAAGAGGATACCATATGCTTAGCGTATAAGTTCACCCTTTGGATGAATCCATCCTAGTAAGTTTAACAAGCCCTAGGAAGGACTAGCTCGATCTCGTCATGGTGACAAGTACTTTGTCGTTTAAATTTTACGAGTATGATGGAGTGGTAACTAAATATATTTTTTATGGAGTTTTCAAAATAGACAAAAAAGAAAACTCCAACAAATCACTTTTCATATATAGTTCGTCGAATCCGAAAAGGTAGAAAACAATATCTTAGAGAACCTCTTGATCATGTTTGACCAAGGTATTCCTTTTTCGTAATTATTCAACCTCATCCTGAAAAATGGGTAAACATATACTGAGACAACATCAATTCATTTAATTTAATGAGCTTGAAAGGAAAAGTGCTTGGAAATCTTTTCATATTTTGAGAGTTAGAAAAGAGCCTAAAGTTGACTCCAGGGGGGTTCCTTTTTCGTTTGTTTTCATGAGTCCGAAAAAGTGATAAAAGATAACTCGTCGTTCACCATGGACCAAATTTGATTCATAATGACTTACTTCTGCACATGCAATCAAACGTCACATTGATCAAGAATAAATATATAAATATCGAGAAAAATATTCATAAAACAATAAAAAAAACATTTTTTAATCAAAAATATTTGGTAAAAGTATTTTAATAACTAAAAGTAAAAAATAAAATTAGTTTTACCATTTGGAGTTTGAAAGAGCATTTTTCCCTCCATTTTTATTCGAACTTTGGGTGCAGCTTTCTACCAATCCAAGCCACCATTTCCTGATTCGTTTGTTGCAAGTAATATCTCTTCCATTAGCCTACATTTTCCCTTTATATTTAAGCAATTTTATTGTTTTTTTCGTAGTTAAGCAACCCTTGAAAAACTAGGGCACGTGGGAAACCAACACGAGTTTGACCCGTTGGGTCCATGCTGATTTCCTAGACCCTCAACATACCAGCATGAATCTAGCATGATTTTAGCATAAGAAAATTACTAGACAGTCGCGCTATCTCCATGAGATATTTTCGTAAATTCTCAATTTTTACTCAATTTTTTCCAAATTTTCTCCATGAAAGATGTTTAATCCTTGTTAATTGATGTTTTGTAGGATAATTATGGAAATCAAGTGGAAATAAAGGGGCCATGAGGCTGAGGATCGAGAATCAGCTCAGGATCCAAACTACATAAGAGCACTGCGTAACACTGGTTTTATCAAATTATTTCAAACACTCAGGATGCGATCCCAAGTAGATTTATTGTAGTATTTGGTGAGATGGTGGGATATAGACCACCACGTATTAATGATCGATGGTTAGGACCTATATATCGATGTGGCTGATATCTATTTCATCATTGATTTTTCTAGGAGGGTAATGTTGGTCCAACTAGCAGGGTCTAGACTAGGTGGCGAGAGTACAGATTTAATCATTACCAAACATTGCAACGATGGGTCTCAAAAGATCGAGAGTGGGAAAATTGACATAAATACAGTCAATGACCCTACTCTTAGGATTTTCGTTTACACCATTTCTCGAGTGTCAGGGGTACAGGCTCTTCATGAGGTGATAAAGTCTCAGTTCTAGTATGCAGTGGACTGTATGAGTCCAACAATTTCTAACTGGTGCGGGGAACTGCTCGTCAACATGAAGGATCAACTCACTAAGTGAAAAATGATGAAGCTGGAGCAGTTTGGATATGGTTCAATCCTAGTGACTCTCTTCTTAGAGATGGTACCACTATTCCATTTCCATAGGATAAAGGTGGGACCTCCCATGCCGATGGATCCACGTCTTAAAATATGGAGTGAGTTGATGCCTCGCCATGGTGGCGGGCAACAGATTTCATTCCTCCCTTCTTTCTTCAGATGGATATGCCAACAACTCATCATGATTGATGACTGGCCATATGGAGGGACTTATTTTGGGGAGTTCCATGTATTCCTCTTCCACCCAGACGGCAGTGGGATGACCTCGGTAAGAATTTTTCTTTTTTAAAATTCAATATTTTGATTTTTGATGTGTGTACCAAGATTTTGACTTATGATTATGTTTGAAAATGTTGGAGAAGTGAGGCCTCCATGGATATCTCAGGTAGTGCAGTGGGTTTTCCATCAGATTGAGGCAGTTGTTTATGATGAGGGTGATAACCCTATAGTTGATGCGGAGTGTAACCTCACAGCTATGATGAGAGGCATACCGGAATATGCAGCGGTCAATGATATCACACTCTGATACCAGACACACACTATGGCGATTTCAGCTAGACTGCATCGATTATTAGGTCGAGTGGTCATATTGGTCACATATTACCACCAACATCATTCCAAAGGATAGATATGCCTCTTTTAGTTCTTTTTATTGCATTTATGTAGGCTCAAGGAGACATGTATCTTGGAACACAGATTTTGACATTTTGATGTACCACACTTTTTATAGACTATGTGTGTGTGTGTGTGTGTGTGTGTGTGTGTGTGTGTGTTTCTACTATTATCTAATTTTCTTTATCATTATGATTTTTTATTTTTACAAATGATGCAAATGTCTGTCTAACACATAATTAGCTAATGTATCAGTTAATGTATTCAAATGTCTTGGAATATGTTTATAAGTAATGTAATCAAAATTTCATTCCAACAATCGAACATGTAGATATATCCACAATATATGAGGGTTTATTCCCGAATAATGTCCATTCAATTGTAGCATGAGTTGTGAATCGAGTTTAACAACCAATGCCTAATACCAAGAGTAACAGCTTCCAATAATAGTTCAGTAACCGCACTATATTCCACAAATTTTTTAGTTGTTTGACCCAAGCACGTGCCTTCTAAATTCACTAACTCACCATTAGGATAAAAACGTTACCATGTTGTGGAAGACAAGTTCCTTGTACTACGACAAGCGCCATCAACAAAACCGACATAATGGTTTGACGAAATCTACAAACCAAGTGGAACATAGGGTAAGCAGAGGAAAACATGTCTACAAAAGAAACAAACACATTAAAAAATAATTGTACACTAATGAATCACATATTCTAATGTACAAAGTATTTACGCCAAATCAATCATAATCATTTTTGAGATAAAGCGAGTTTCGAGACTTAGCTAATTGATTCCCTTCATAATCAACCAACTCATTGCTGCCTTTTTCTAATACTCATTTAATGATACAAGTCCCATGACACGTTGGCTTGAGTTTTCCAACCCCTAGTTTATCATGAGCTTTATCATATAGCAAGACCAAGTCACCTTCAATAAAAACACATGCAGTCACATATTTATTATATTGCGCTTTAACTCATTTCTTTTGAGCTTCAATAACCAAATAATAAATTCATCGAGTCTCATCGATATGTTCGAGATAAAGCAATGATTATGTTTCCAATGAATTACCAAGAAGTAACTTGATAGCTAGATTCAAATAAGAAATTTCACACTTGATTGGGAGAGTGGCTTCCAGACCATACACCAATTGAAAATGTGTGAATCTGGTCATTGTCTTAACTGAATTTTGGTATGCCCACAGAGTTGAAAATAACATAATATGTCAATTCCATTTATGCATCCCAATGGTTCGTTGAATAATCATCACCAGTACTTTATTAACGGCTTCAACCTAGCCATTAGCTTATGGATAGTAAGAAGTTGAGCCGCTTGTGATGCAAGCCCAACTAAGTAGTAACATTTGTCATCAAATAATTTGAAAAATGAGAACCATGGTCGGTGACTATGGCTTTCGGGACATCGAATCGAGCTATGACATTGTTTAAAATAAATTGCGTCGCAGTTTTACATTCGGCATCATATGTATGCATCACCTCGGCCCCTTTTTTGAAATAATCGACGGTGAAAATAATATAACCATGCCCCCTGGCCGAGAGAGGGTTACATGTCATGAAATCTATGCCCCATTTCCCAAAGGGTCTGTCGGTAACAAATAGGTGCAAGGGAGCAGGTGGGGCATGTTATTTATGAGAATATATGTGGCAATCGTGACATTTTTGAATGGAAAGGATGCAATCCTTGAAAATAGATGGCCATAAATAACATGCGCGAATAATATTTTGAGTAGTAGTGTAACCTGACATATGACCACCACATGCCCTATAGTGAAAATCATTCAATACTTTCTCATATTCCTCGACAAAGGACATAATCAACACTAGTAGGATAGATAGTATCTCCAATAACGTGATAAGGTTGGGACTAGTGACGAATTTGGCGTTGCTCAGAGTGAGACAACTATGGTTTGAAAATTTGGGTTTGGAGATAGATAATGATATAACCACACCACGGATCGAGAGTACTAATGAAAAAAATTTGTTCATCTAGAATGAACTTAGTGAAATGAATAGGTGGAACTACAGATGGAAGAGTGCAAATCAGCTTAGGAAAAACTAGTGATTTCTTCGACTTAGCTTTAGAAGAATCTAAATCGAAATCTTGTAGAAACAATTTGTTTGAATTATTTTCCCCCAAGAAACTAATGAGTCAGGATGTAATTCATTGGGTTACAATCAGAAATTAGAGTATTTTTGGGCAAGAGAATATAATGGTGAAAGCATGGGATGGCATGAACAAATGCCAAAGCTAGTTTCTCTACATGAATGTAATGTGTCTCAACATCAAAGATATTTCGACTCAATTAGTAGATAACATGTTCATTCTTGTCTTCATCGTCCTTAACAAGCACCATTCCAATGGTGCCGTCTGTAGCGACTAAATATAAGAAATAATCACGATGATAATCATGTGGATGCAATAAAGGAGCATTGAAGAGGGTTGTTTTCATAGCATCAAAGGAAGTTTGAGTGACTTCATCCCAAATAAATGGGACCCCTTTTTTCAGCAAATGATTCAATCCTTTAGTAAGCTCTGCATAATTTGGGACAAAAAGATGGAGAAATTTCGTTTTCCCCTACAAACTCTATAGTTGATGTACAAAATATGGATGAGACAAATTGATGATAGCCTCGACTTTCAGTGGATCAATCCAAATGCCTTCCTTAGAAACCACAAATCCTAAGAGATGACTATATTCCACGTAGAAGACACACTTTTCAGGATTCAAGCAAATGTGAGCGAGGTGATCTTGATGTTTCACAGAATAAGAAGGAAGATCGTCAAGATAAGGCTGCATTATATGCTTAATATCATGGAATGCATAAGACATATCACATTGGAAGGTAGCACCAACATTCTTCAAACTAAAAGGGATATTTTTATATGAAAATTTCCCCCAAGGATAGATAAAGGTAGTTTTATGTTGATCATCGACGATAATTTTAATTTGGTTATTTCTAGAAAAACCGTCCATAAAGGAAAAATTCTCACTTCCAACACATTCATCTATTATCTGGTCGATAAAAGGAGTAGGATAATTATATTTAGGAAAAGCCCAGTTGATATCATGATAGTCAACACAAACGTGAACATTTTCTTGTTTTTTGGTAACAGGAACGATATTAGAGACCCATTCGTTCAATGGTATAGGGTAAATGAATCCATCTTAATAATTTTTTCAACTTCACCCTTTATGGCAACTTCCTTTCTCGAGTGCACTAGAAAGAGACGTTAACAAATAGGGTTTACGTCCAGATAGGTAGGAATTTCATGCACCACAATACTAGGATCTATGTCAAGAATTTTTCATATGACCAACCAAAGACATCACAAAATTATTTAAAGACGACAATATAAATCTAGATCTCATCTAGAGAACAAGGAGCCCCAATGTGAATATTCTCGACAATCCCTGGTTTGACAAAGACGTCGATCAGTATGGTAGATGAAATATTACCCATGTTTCCTTCAGACATAACTTCATGAACCAATATGGGATTATTAAGTGGACCAATCATTTCACGGGAAACACAAGTTTCTAGATAGGTAGAAATTTCACCAAGGTTTGGGAGAAACTAGCAACAATGATGCCTACCATCCCAAGGAGTTTCTTCGAGAGACATAACTTCAAAAATACTCGCATTACTGGGAAATCGCTCATTCAAACGATCACCTGAATCCCATGAACCAAACCAAGGATATTGTGAATACATGTCTACAGATGAAACCAAGTTATCGTTGGAATCATATGCAACCACAGAAGCTATAAGGATGCTTTGATACATCTGTTCAGCGGGGCTAAGCGACATAGCGCCACCAAAATGATCAATCTGATCAGAGCCAAGAATTATCCAAGGGTCGTGACCATAGGAAATCATGTTTACCAAAGTGACATTGGGAGGCAGAAGGGAGAATATTCCCATCAACGACAAGTCCTTAACAATACTCGCTTTGACACTCTCATAAGGAACAATGGTATTCCCAACATTAGGTACATTTCGAGTTGAAGAATCATGAGATAAGAAGGCAAGATGACCAACCATAACAATCTTTCCTTGATGGGGAAAACGAAGTACACAGAAAAGGGTAGATACCACGCAAACCATTGCATGTGTCCAACTGCAACCAAGTAGATGATTATAGTTAAGGTTCACATCTACAACTAATACTTCCATATTCACTTTTTTTCCATCCAACTAGATTGGTAGAGAGTTAAGAATATCGTATGGCAGAGAACCTCTACCATCAAAAGCTTCCAGCATATTAGTGGAATGATAAAGAGGAGGAGAGTTAAGGGATTTCCAGCATGCAATAGACATGATGCAGGTGGAAGCACCTTCATCAATAAAAATATGATGAATATTTTTACCCATCACGACAACTTGAATAATAAATTCTAGTTGTGATAGGAAACGAGGAACATGATTTTCAAAATCAAAAGTAATTAAATTAGAATCTGACGGATAAATTCCTCTGGTAGTGGATAGTAATGCCTTCCTTTGTGATGGAAAGGATTAAAGGACTTACAAAGCCAACATCGTTGAAGGCGCTTCAGCTAAATATTCCACAATATATAATGTTGATATTCTCACGCATTCATATTATACGAGGATTTCCAGAGAACACCTTTGGGAGGTGGTCAGATAATGGAATCATTACTAGGTCACTCAAAATGAAGAGCACTAGAACTGTCCTAAGTGGAAGAAGAAGGCATGTCAGAGGAATCTTTTTCCACAATAGATTTGGTAGGATTCAGATATTATTTTGAATGAATGGTGATGGAAATGGGTTCTGCACCAGCCATGAAAACCTGAGAGCTTCCAAATGTAGAGGATTGAGTTTGGTCTACCATTTTCATTTTATGATATGGAAAGGTTCTTTCAATACATTTGGTGTTCCCAATTTACCTTTCAGAAGACGATTAACATCAACATGATGAGGAAAATCCTTGGTGTAATGATCTTCCCCACATATGAGAAAAGGATATTTGGGCTTACGTTTGGATGCATCGTCAAAAGATGACTTAGAGGAATCCTATTTAGGGGTATCAAATTTAGCTTTTCCTTTCCCCTTCTTCTTACCTTTTGAGTATTTATCCATTGGGCAAGACTGAATAACATTAACCTTGGAGGTTTTACCAGTATTTTTGGAATAATTCACCGGAACAAGAGATGCAGTGGCCATAATAGACTTAGGCTTCAAACAATCTTTCGTATTACTATTATAATTTTAGCCACTAGCCCAATAACACCATAAACAAGTGTTGTATTAGTATATTTTGAAGATCACGGGTTCGTTGAAGGTCACGGGGCATTCAGTAAAGGATCGTATAATGTCCAAGACTGGGAATAAAAAATATATAAATATTGAGCTCAGCTGATGTCCTATTCCTCAGTCACATAGCCACCCATAGAAATGTCTTTGGAAATTTGTAAAATGAATGATTTAGTAAATCATTCAGTCGGGATGTAATAAGGAATTTCAAATTTTATTAGACATCATAAGTGTCTCCATTCGTGGATGTGATCAGAGATGTGGGTAGCAATTGACTATTCCAAAGATGTTAAGAGATGGGTGTCGGTTTCATACTAGACTGGTAACTGGAAATGAATAAGGAAAGGATATGGCCAATGAGTTAAAATCATGGAAAATAACACGAGGGAGTTCAATATACAACTTGGAAGCGGTAGTCATAAATGTGCACTGGAAAAGACGTAATCGAATCGATTCGTTGACCTAAGAGTTAGAGGAGCACTATAAATGGTATGTCATAATGTGAGCTTTTGGGTCTTCTCCAGATTTGCCTTCAAATTTAGGACAATCCCATGGAATTTTAGTTGGAACTTGAGGCCAATGTAGCATGTGTTGTATTGGGTCATTTGTAAGCCTTGACACATATATAAGTTCCAACATAGCCAAGAATGGTAACCAAGGATTATAAGGAGTGAAAGGTCTTTGGTAATTCTCCATTTGGTGGTTCCAACCTTGCTAATATGGGTTCTACCCCCATTGGGGTTTATTTTGACCATTAAAACCATATTACCCAAACTATTGTTGAAAGGGTATTTGTTGTGGAAAAGGTCATTACTGAGGCCAGGGTTGTTGATAAGGTCCTTGTTGTAGTTTTTACTGAAGTAAGGTCCTTTTTGGGGTTGTTAATAATGCCCCTATTGGGGTTGTTTATAAGGCCCTTGCTACAACGCTTGTTGAGGATTAGGTCCTTGTTGGACATAAGGTCCTTTTTGTACATGGGGTCCTGGCTAGGGTTGTGGGTACTGCCTGTTATCACCCTAGTAATTCTTAGGTTGTGGGATTTTGGTTTATAGTTAAAGAAAAATAGGGGTAACCAAGAACCTCTTTTGAAATTCAGGATCTAGCCTTCCCAAATTCCAGAGAGGGATCTCTCCTCAAGATTTAGCTTGATTGGTTCTAAGATTTTAGGCTAGGTATGATTGGACAGTGAGATTTATTTTGAAAGTTTGGTGGGAATAAAAGGTTCTTCAAGGTAAACCACGGGGGGATCTACCAGACCATTGGGCTATGGAGTCAACTTTCTAGGCAAGCAGAGCTAAGAAATAAGGTCTAAAGAGAAAATGTACTAAGGGCGGGGTAGATGACCTTCAAAGAGTTTCGAAATAGTTTTTTGGATGAAATGGGTGAAATCTGAACAAAAGGGAAACTAAGAATCCTTAGGTTACAGAAATGAAGATTGAAGGATGGGATCAAATAGGGACTAAGAGCATTTAAGAATTTTGTAGTCCGGTTATCAAGTAGAAAACATAATAATGAACAACTAGTAAAAAACAGGGAGCTTTTTATCACTAATCCTGTTTAAGCTTTCCTAGTTAATCATTAAAGACAGAAAACCTTAAAATGAATGTGTGGAAACTTTGAAAGATAAAACAATGAAAACAATAAAATATAAGACTTGTCTGGTCAGCACAAGAATCTTGAGTTATGATGTCTTTAATCTTAATTCTAGTCTGTTGCTTTACTGATTGACTCACACAAACTTCAATATATCTAGAAAAATGACTATAGTAGTCTTGATAAATTTTATTCCACACATAATACTTCGAAAAGAGAAGTATTTATACAAAAAAATTACAAAATATCCGAGAGACATGTAGGAATATCTCTAGGAAAAGATAAAGTTTATTACATAGAAAAAGGGATAGCTGCAAAACAAACTGGCAAGTTATCCTCTTATCAATAAAAAATAGGATGAATTATCCTAACTTGTTACTAGGTTGTAGCTGCTAAAAATGCTTGTTGGCATTTTGGAAAAATATATTTTTGAAGATAACTTGAAAGACACTCTTTCCATTTCATATCTTTTCACTTGTTCTTAATCACTGATACTCTTTATGCTGCTCTTTTTACTATTTCACTTTTGTAAAATAAAGAATTGTCTGCAGTAAAAAGGTATTTTAACTGATACTCTTTGACTTTGTTTCTGATCCTGATACACTTTGACTGCAAATTTTCATAGTAAGTCAGTGAATTCCTACCATTTCTCTGCATTGGGAATTCTCATACTCTTCAGTTTCCTGTAACTTTCATCTACCTCTATATACTTAGCCAAATTGGGCTTAACCATGAAAATATGTTTGATCTCATTTTGTAAAAAGACCAAGTTTTCAAAATATTCCAAAATGACTTTACTAGTAGGAGACCCTTGTGGTAAAGGTTTGTTTACCTACTCTTTGGCATAAGCCCTGATTTTGTTATCATAATCTTTCTATGGCATCAATTTTTCATTCAAAGCATAAATATCTGGTAGGCCTGCTTGTGTCAGTACTGTGTATTTGGCCCAAAATCTTGTGATTGCCAAGTTCATATCCTTGCATCTATCCTCCAAATTATTCATCATATTTCTTTTATTCAGGACCTTTTTTATTTGGAGTATACTTTCAGTTCTATCCTAAATTTTTAACTCTTCAAGCTCTTCTCTGTGTTTGCTATTCAGAAATGTGATAAGCTTCATGGCTTGAGCAGGTTTATCAGCCAGTTCTTCTTTTGTCTTTTGTATTTCTATTTGTGCTGCTTTGAGTAATTATTTTTGTTCATAAATAATTTGGATTGAGGGCCATTGCAAATGTATGACCTGAATGATGTTGTTCCAAAGATAATTCTTAATGTAAGATACTTGCTCAGTGAGATTAACCTGTTGTTGAAGAATATTTTCCTGTTCCTGCAATCTGTTGGCTCTCCGCTCATGTCCTTTGGAAGTGATTAATGCATCTCTGTTAGATGTTTCCAGATTTCTGATGGTGCCTTTTAAGCTGATTATCTCTTTATCTTTCAAGGACATGTCTTCCATAGCCTTTACTATAGCAGTTGTTTCCCCTGTTGGATTTACCTGTGAAGTAGATGAAGAAGTGGCAGAGATATCTTTAGAAGTAATTGACACTACAATTGCCAATACTCCTTTAGGTGCCAAATATTTTGCCAATGTAGAGGGAATAGTTGTACTTACAATTGGAATAACTGTGGGAATGGGGAATTCCTGAGTTTTCTTCAAACTTTCATTTTCTTGCATTAAATATTCTATTTGATTTTCCATTTCTTTAATCTGAGTTGTCATCTTCAAAACAAGTTGCATAGTTTCCTCTTTTTCTGTTTTTTCCTGAAGAATTTCTTTTGCCTGAGGGTGCTCACTCTGTGGCAATTTGAGTTGCTTTCTTAAGGCTACAATATCCTCATTCGTGTGCCTTATCAACTTCTTAGCAACTTCAGTATTAGAAGGATCTGTTCCTGTTTCAATCACCAAATATTCTAAGGATTTTATCCTCAAATCCTTAGCATGAAGAGATGTTTTATCTAATTTCATTTGGGTCTAAAAATTAGATACAGTTTTTTGAAGCATGGTAGCACTCATGGTCTTGCTTAATACCTTCGAATATAGCATCTTTGATGCACTCCTGTGGAACTTTATCTGATATAGTTCATGTATAGTATCAACATTCACTGCAAATTTTGTCTTCTTGTAGTCTGTGGTTGATTTTGGATCTGTTACCACTGGTTGGAGAAAAGACATGATCATTTGTTGAGTAATCAAATGCTGTCACTAGTCTGTCTTTATCTCCTAGTTTTTCCTTTAGAAGTTTAGAATAAACTTCATTCTTGATCTCTTCATTCTTTTCCCTGATTTTCTTGAACTTCTTCTGAATATCTGAATCATTTTCTTCTGTTGTTTTAGAAGAAGAGGGAGCTTTTGTATCCATTTCTACTTCAACCATTTCCTTGCCTTTTCCCTGTGCTTGTACCTGTTCATTCTAAATTTCCCTGAGTGTTTCATTAACAATCATGGTGGCTTCATCATCTGTTTTTTGATCATTAGTATCATCCACATCTACGACTCCTTCTTTTTCTAGAGTAGTTGTTTTGGCCTTTTTGCTATAAACTATTTTAAATTTGTTTTCAATGATTGTCTCGGCCAAATATCCTTCTTCTTTCCTTGGCCTTTTATTGGATACCTCTGTTGGTTGGTTAACTGTAACCACCTGTGTATAGTCCATTTGATTTTCCTATAGATTATCTGTTTGTATCTCCTGATCATCATCAATTAAAGTGTTCACAACCCATTCCAACTGATTGACATATTTTCAAATTAGTGGCTTTGATTCATGGAGGAATGGGGTCAACTTGCATTTGACCCTGAGGTTGCTCAGAATACCCTGAGGGTCATAGTTCTAGTAAAAACTCTCTTGGAACTTGAATGCTGCTAATTTGTTGCTTACTTATTTCAAATCATCTCTGCTGTTAACTATGAAAGAGCCAATTTGACTTTTCAATTTGAATTGTGCCTTATTTTTGGATGCTATAAATTTTACAGCATCAACATTTAAAATTTGTCTTAAGTATTCCAAAGCAAAGATCCTTGTGGTTAGAAACTTTGGTAATTTGTATGGAGCCAAAATTGCACCATACAAACTAATTTCTGTGTGATTTTTATATAAATACCAATCTCCAACTTCACAATTTTTAGACAACTGTAAAATCTTTTTGATCTTTTCATTTACCCTTGGTGGCTCTGCTTTATCCAAAAAACTTATGGCAGGTCTGATAAACAACTGCTATTTTTTCTAAGAAGGGATGTCCAAAATATTACTGAAAGAGGTTTGCCCTCCATATCCATCTTCCGTAATGCAAAGGGAAAATTTTCTGCTTGAGAGAAAAGGAAAAGATGTAACAGATATGATGTATATCCGAACACTCCTTCATCAGGTAACTTTATTAGCTGATAATGTATATTGTCAGTAATGAATTTGGCAAAGTCAAAGACCAATTCTGGCTATTGGCCAGGAGACAAAGTGGAGAGGAACCCTAAAATGGAGGCATCTGTAAATTCATCATTAACGTAGCCTAAAATGAATGACAACATGGAAATGACTTATCTAGAGCCCTCAGGGAAATCAAAAGTATCATAAGGGGGATTTACCTTAAGAAGGTTAACATGATTGGGCATGAAGTTTTGAAGGATTTCAAACTTCCTAGGGAAATCCAGGTCTAAATACATCTGAGTCAAGTCTTTAATTGACAATGATACTGCTCATGGATCATGGCTTAGTTGGAGCATATCATTGATTGATTTAGCAGTTATGTAAAATAGGACCTCACTATCTTTGTTAACCATGCATCTTTGATTAGGAATATAATGCATCTGACACAACCTAATGAAATCCTGAGCAATATGGGTGATGGGAACCACATATTTGAGCAAGCTGGAGTCCCATATAGGTATATCATTGACAACTTTCTTCTCAAATTTTTCCTGGCACCAACTATGTACGTCTAGAAGATCAAATTCAAGAGTAGCATCAGAAATTCTGTAATCTAAGTCAATCAGAGGATTGTTTTATTTAGTAGTGACAGGAGGCTGTAAAGGTCTGACTACTTCAGTAGAATTAGCAGTTAGGACAGGAGTAGGTTTATCAATTTTGGGAGGTTTGGGATTTGGAAGCTTGCTGGAGGTAGGCTTCTGAGGTTCAGGACCTCCAGTTCTAGGGGTGACCTGCTTCTTAGTCATTTTTGAAGAAAATGAGCAATATTAAATTGTTTTCTTAGCTCTTTATGGAAGCAGAAGGTCAATTAAGATGTTTTGGGAAAAACTCGGATCTGGGCAAGGGTTTTATGAGGAAAATGCAGATTTGCAATGTGCAGACGGTAGGAAAGGGATTTTCAATGGTTTCTTTGGGAATTCAAATGGATTTTCACCATAGGAATAGCTTTTGGATGATGAAAATAATTGAGGTGGAAATGACAAATCCTGGAAAATTTTTGACAGGGTTTCCCCTGTTTTTTCAAGGTTTGAGTACCCTCAACTGAGTACTTTTGGCTTTGAAATTCCAAGTAGTTTAATTTTTATTGGAAATTAGGATTTTACAGGCTTAGATTTATTGAAAAATACCTTTAAATAGGTATGGTCATGGTCGCAGAGGGTTGCAGGTGGTACCAGTCTTCAAACTGGTTGCAGGTTGTTTGATAGAAGGTACTGAGATTTTTTCGGAAGCGAAATTAAGAGGTGAAATGGCTTCTGGGATTATAAGCACTTTTGAAATGGTGTCTGTGAATTTTTTCAGAGAGGATGTAGGCGCAAAATGCAATGTAAACAATAAGAATTAAGTCCGAAAGCTTAAGTTTTATAAAAAAACATAACATTTATTACAGGTTTGGTATTAATGGAGGGAGCGGTTTATGCGTTTGAAGGAGAAACCACAAGTGGTTATTGCATTGATTTTGAGCGGTAACTGGTTTTTAGCTTTTACAATGTGATCCAGTGAAATTAGGACACGTAGCGGGCAGTGGTTTCATAAAATATCTTTTTTCGCAAAAAAATTTGGCAACTTCACCCGATCACTTTAGAAATGCGATATGGGATCCGCGTCGTTGGATCTGGTTGAGTGAAGCGAACGGCTAAGATGCGTCGGGAAGTGTTATAGCATCATTTCTCACCTTGACATGATTCATGATTGCTTCATGGCTTTATGGGCACCCATTCCTACAGACTTGGACAAATTCACTTAAAAACAGTGGAAAATCCTCCATCTTTAGCATTATACTCGTGCTTTTAGCGATGTATACGCGAGTCCCGGCTAGACTTTTCCGCGTATGCCATTAAAAATGATTAAAAAATATATAATTATTCCTATTTTGGTGGGTTGATGGTTACTCGGGTAGTTCAACCACCCCGAGCACGTATGGCTGTTCAAGCTGTTGAAACTACTGGAGGGTATAAAAACCCCTCATGTGTATGGCACGGGGGGAGAGAGAATTATTGATATATTACTCTTGTTGGTATTCTATCCAAGTCGATTCCTGATGCCTCTGCACTTTCCCGATTCATTATAGGAAACCCTTGTTTCCTTGAGATGCACATCTCCCTATATGTCATCTCGTATGCCCCAGTTTGGAAGGAGTCTTAGCGAGGCAAGGGCTGGACGGATCCGGACGACGGTCTGCGAAGGCCGTGGAAGGATCAGGTGATCTCTCCACTCGTTACTTTTGTACATGCTATTTATAATACAGAAGTACCATGCTGTTCCCGAAATAAACATGTTAGTGTATGCTTATATGTATGAGAATATTTTTTATACAAGCATTCATTATGATTTATTTAATGTTTTATATGAATCTCACTAACATTTAGAGTAGATATATGCTATACAACCAGTTCTTCGTGCTTGTTTCTTCTTTTCTTTCAGGTTAAGAAGGAAGGACGGTTGCTGGGGGTTTGAACCCTGCGGGATCTTCTTCAATCGTAGGACCTACGGGTAACTTTCTCATTCTACTCTATTTAGTTTTTCTGAACGTGCATGGTTGTGTGAGTCTCTGTTAAGTAGCATGCCCCTGCTCTATGGAGGTTGTAACCCAACGAACCTCTAGGGTGATATTCCCCGAAACAGAACTGGCGACTCCACTGGGGATCACATTCTTGTGATTCTCCTGTTGGGTGGTTTCAGCTGTTTGATAGGATTCCGACAGTTTTATCTTTCGTTTGCAGTCCAGTTTATTATTTCTCAGTCAGTCTGAAGTCCTGGTTTCTTTTCCAGGCTTGTCCTTTTTGTTTTTTTCATTATTTACCTCTGCATACGCGCTTTTTTCTGCACACAGTCGCGTATACACGCGAGTTTGTCTAAAGGGACCCGCGTATACGCGAGTTTCCCTTAGCACAGACGCGTATG